>MU182139.1:331372-380104 GCA_016904865.1 Pissodes strobi
TTCAAGATCTTTTGATGTATAACCCTTTGGATCTTGGAAAAAAATGAGCTCATACAATCCGGGAGTTCCTTTGTAGGTTAAATTTTTAACTTTCAAATTTTCTTTTTCAAAATCAATTAAACTATCTCCAATTTTCCATTTTTCCGCTACAGGGTCATGAGTTAGACCGTGAGTGTTATCCACATCTCGTCTACCCTTAATTGCCAAATCAACAAATGTTCTTACGAGCGGATGAAATGCCTCAAGATATTCCTCATAAGCAGGAGTTCTAGTTAATTCAAGGATGTCTTGTCTAACTTCTTCGTCAGTTGGTTCGATTATAGTGGACTCGTTTGGACTAGAAGTACGCCCTCTTGCTTGAGATGTCATTGTAGAACTCAATCTGCGACTAGGGTTGGGTAAAAAAACATCATCATTATCACTATCATCATTCTTCTCATATATTTCTTCATCTTGCAAAAATGATGGTATTTCAGTGGGGAGATATTTTTTATATATGTTTGTCTGTCTTCTTGTTGGTTGTTGTTGTTTGATAGGTGAAAATTTAGAATGTTGAAGAGTTGAAAAGAACGAAGGTGAAGATATTTCCCGTTTTATTAATGGTTCCGATTTTATAGTTTTAATTAATTCCTGCAAAGGTTGAGTAATGGGCTTTAACTCTTTTTCTTGGCGAATTTTTGATTCTGCTATATCTGACTTTAGGGCTTGATATTTTCGCTTTACGGCTTTACGAGCTTTCACTAGTTCTTTTGCAATTTTCTCGTTCATGTTTATAGATATAGTTTAGATTATGAACTAATATTAACTTAATTGAAATGATGGTTATATATATTTTCTAAAATTTAATAAAGTTATCAAATCCCTTTCGATAACGACCAGATTTCATGTTGCAATCTTTATCAATAACTACAAAATCATAATCTGACCGCCAACAAATACCACATAAGTCTTTAAATTGTTGATAAGACATATCGGTATTTACATGATCATCATAAATATGTTTTAAATTTGTACCATCTTGTTTAAATATTATTAACAAATTGGTATTATCTCTAATTAATTGTTTAGGAACAGCTGAATATGTTTGGCTTAAATAAAAACAATCAGTATTTTTATGTCTACCGAAACAGAAGTAATCTCTCATAATATTCTGATCACAACAAACAATGTCATCAAATATGATTATAGAATTAGGTTTAATTTCATTCGGTGGTAATATATCTTCTTCACGAGATGATTCAAAATATCCTATTTCTTTAATTGAGTTTAATAGATTTCTTAAAAACTCGTATTTTGATTGATATAATGATTTTGAGTAAATATACACATTTCCAAATCTTAACCCATTTTCGGAAGTTAATAGGGCAATAATTACATTAGTTTTCCCACATCCAGAGGGTCCTACAACTATTGCTCTTTTACATGAACCTCCAAACAAGACACCATGCTTTCTAAAATTTATTATATCTAGATCATGATTTTTTATCGGTAAAGAAAACTGTTGCTTTTCGATCTGCATTAGATCAGTGTTGAGCAAGCTCTAACTGTTTCAATGAAGAAAGGAACTGTAAACTTCATATTATATATATAATGGGATATGTTACATCTAGCTCTATTAAAAGCTTAATGCTCGTGTTGAAAGGTGGTTCACTAAACAGTCTTATTAATAAACTACCTTTTGAATTACACATTCCATCATACAAATATTGTGGTCCAGGAACAAAACTTGTTAAACGTCTTGAGCGAGGAGATAAGAGTAAAAATCCTTTAGACGAAGCTTGCAAAGAACACGATATTGCTTATTATAAATTTCCCGACTTGAAGAATCGCAACAGGGCAGATCAGTTATTAGCGGAAAGAGCTTTTCAAAGATTTAAATCGAGTGACGCTTCTTTAGGCGAACGATTAGCCGCACTAGGAATAGCGGGTATTATGAAAACTAAGTCTAAGTTAGGTATGGGTATTCAAAAGAGAGGAAAAGGAATAAAAAAAAGGCAAAGGAATAAAATTGAAAAAACGAAAAAGAACTACCAGGACTATCTCATTTCAGTCAGCGTTACGAAGGGCGAAAAGGGGGATATTGGGAAGAAAATACAAAAATTTACGAATTGCGGCTGAAGATGCTCTAGCATCTATCAGTAAAGGAAACGTAAAGGTAAAACAACCTGCTAAAAGAATTATCCCAATTCCAAAATTCGGTGGTTTGTTACCGCTAATTCCAATATTTGCAGGACTCTCTGCATTGGGAGCACTAAGTGGGGGAGCTGCAGGAATTGCTTCATCAATAAATGCAGTTAAAAGTGCAAAAAATAAACTTGAAGAACAAAAAAGACATAATAAGGCTATAGAGCAAATGTCAGTTGGTAAAGGTCTCTTTTTGCGACCTTATAAGCAAGGTTGTGGATTATATTTGAAACCCTATGCAAAAAACTGTTAAATATGCTACCTCGCAAACCACTTTCAAATTTTGAGTTAAAAAAATATGTGAGGCTTTTGAAAATCCCTAATTTTCGAGGAATATTTATGCGTAATAAACTACCAAAAGTTATAAATAAAGTTGAATGTGCTATTATTAATTTGGATGATCAATATGGTCCAGGAACTCATTGGACAGCTTATGTAAAGCACGGTAAACAAATTATTTATTTTGATAGTTTTGGAGGTTTAAGACCACCTGCAGAAATAATATCATACTTCTTTAGCGATGGTAGCAAAAATGACATCTTTTATAATCATGATTCCTATCAATCATATGATTCATCAATTTGTGGGCAACTTTGTCTACAATTTCTTTATATAAACATGTAATTATGAACTATTCTTTATTTTAAAGAGGTTGTGGGAACTGACATGTCATTTACAATAGCTCTTTCTGCACAAAGTAGTGAACTTTTTGCATCATTTAATCCACCAATTTACTTAGATGAAGACTCCGATTATGTTATAGGACTAACAAATTTTGAAACTTTTAATGCCATTCCCAACATTGATGAAACTAATAACAAACTGTATTACGGGAATTCAAACGATTATGTTGAAATACCTGCTGGTAGTTATGAAATAGGCGATATAAATAAATTTCTACAAAATATTTTTGATAAAAAAGGAATATCTTTTCACTTATATGCTAATCATAACACTTTACAATCTGAAATTAAATCTACGGCTGATATTACATTTAAAGATGGAACTATTGGAAAAATTTTAGGATTTAAAAACCAAACTATTAAAGGTGATGGAAAAAGTAAATTATCAGACAATCCAGCTGAAATTATAAAAGTTAATTCCTTATGTATAGATTGCAGTATTGCTGAAGGTTCCTATCTGAACGGAAGACCTGTCCATATTATACATCAATTTTTCCCAAACGTTTCGCCAGGATTTAAAATAATTGAAAGTCCTCAAAATATTATTTATTTTCCGGTAATAGTGAAAGCAATAGACAAAATTACTGTTAAAATATTAGATCAGAATCTCGATTTTGTTAATTTTCGAAAAGAAACTGTTTCACTAAGATTACATATAAAAAAACTAAATTTATAATGGTTATTTTTTATAATAGAAACGATATTCAATCAACAGCCAATATTCAACAAATTCAAAAAACATATAAAGCTAAACATAATAAAGTTAAGTTTAGTAGTCGAGTCAACGCTAATAGATTAACAAGTACAAACAAACAATTTCTTAAATCACTTGGACTTAAACTTTTGAAATGAGTATACTTAATGTTAGCGAAAAACTTTATATTGACAATTCTATTACTCACTCAGAGTTGCATTCTTATGAGCCATATTTGCCAACAAAATTAAGCAACAATGATGAAATACTAATTCCCGTTCATGAAATTGAAAAGTATACTCTTCCCTGCGAAAGTTTTCTTTACATAGAGGGAAAATTATCTAAAGCAGATGGAACAGTTTCTAAAACACTATCTCTTGTAAACAATGGGATAGCATTTCTCTTTAGAGAAATGAGATATCAGTTGAATGGGGTTACGATAGATTCTATAAGGGATGTTGGTTTAACATCCACTCTAAAAGGTTACCTCTCATATAATACAAATGAATCTGACAAATAAAAAAATGCAGGATGGTCACCAAAGATAGCAAATACATTAGTTGATGAAAAAACTGGTTCATTTAATGTTTGCATTCCTCTTAAAATGTTAATGGGTTTCTTTGAAGACTATAGGAAAGTTATATTAAACGCAAAACAGGAGCTAATAATTGTGCGAGATAACACTGACAATAATGCTATTATAACTACCGATCCAAGTGAAATACCAAAAATTACTCTTCACAAACTAACTTGTAATATACCACATATTTCAGTAGCAATCCCTCAAGAATTATCATTAACAAAAATTATTGATAAGGGAACAGATTTAGTTATTGCATTTAGAAGTTGGGAATTAGTTGAATATCCGGAACTGTTGAAAACATCCAGACACAATTGGCCTGTTAAGACATCTACTAGAGTTGAAACTCCTCGTCATGTTATAGTTGCGTTCCAACAGGAGAAGAGAGATTCGAAAATATCAAATATGAGTGAATTTAATGATATAAACTTGAGAAATATTAAAGTTTTTTTGAATTCTGAAAGATACCCCTATAATGATCTTCTCCTGGACATAAGTAATAATAAATATGCTATATTATATGAAATGTATTCCCAATTTCGATCTTCTTACTATGCAAAAACCGAAGAACCTTTATTTGACCCAAGCGATTTTAAATCAAAAGCTCCTATTGCTTATATAAATTGCTCACATCAAAAGGAATCTTTACAAGCTGGACCTGTAGTAATGAGAGTAGAATTTGAACTAAACAATGATTTAGAAAAAGATACTTCAGCGTATTGTTTAATATTACATGATAAAGTTTTCACTTACAACCCACTCACTAAACTTGTTAAACAACTTTAATTTTCAAGTTGCTTTTAATATTACATTTCACCCCCACCCTCTTGAAGCACTACATTTATTTAACATTTGAACAAATATTTCTTAGTTGTATAAGATCATTTAAAGATAGAGCAACTCCAAGCAGGTTCTTAATATAGTTCATGAAGTAATGATCTTACAATATGTTCAAGAAATTAGACATTTTCATTAAAAATTTAGAAGAACTGAAAAAACGTATTGAATCATATTCCAATAAAAACTTTGTGTTTAAAAAATTTGCAACTTTAAAAATATGAGATTAGTTTTGGATATTCAAGCGTTCAAAGATGAAAAGAATAAATTTCTACCTAAAGAATTAGCTGCCTATGATGGAGAAAAAATTAGTCATTATGTTTTCAAGCAACCATTTTCTTTGAATTCTCTTTCTCCTGAAGCGCACAAGCAAGCTGTATGGTTAATGAAAAATCACCACTGCATTAATTGGAATATCGGTTATACTCCACTACACCACTTTTCAACAATTGTAAAAAAATTGACTGAACAAGCGCAATTTGTTTACGTTAAAGGAAACGAAAAAGCAGATTACCTAAGAAAATATTCCAGCAAACCAATAATTGAATTAGATGAACAACCAATTTTAATTGCTTCAACACCTAAATGTTTTTATCATTCAAAGTCACCATCTATGTGTGCGCTTTCAAATGTGTTTTATATTTATAATAATTTTTTTATGAATGAATAAAAAAAAATAATTTTATTTAACTTTGTTTTATTAAATACATTTCATTTCTCACATTTAAATTTCCTAATACACACATATATTCTTATAATATAATTTTAACATATTAAGTTCCAATACAAACTTTACTCTGTCTTTGTTCTTTAAGAACTCGCTACACACTTTTACACCTTTTTTACAAAACTCAGCATGTTGCATATAGTTCTCATAGCACAGTATATCTTGAGCTTCAGCATCATTTCCCGCAAGCGCATAAAACCGCGAACAGGCTTCCGACATCAAAAAGTTTTCATAAAGTTCTAACACAAAGTTCTCCATATCTTACACAAATACTTCAAATTGAAGTTCTCCCAATTCTTCTTCTGCCAATTTTATCACATCTAATATAGTTGGATCTCCTATATATTTCTTCAAACTAACCACTTCAACAAAAAATCCCAATTGTTTCAGTTCAACTACAAACTGCAATACATTGAAATTTTCGAAGTATTGAGCACAAGCGGACGCACCTTTCGAATAATGTTCCGCAAACTCACAATAAAAGTCAACATATTCTGGTCTGCTATGCATAGCATTATAATAATTATCTGAAGTTAATTGGTTAAATTCTTCATGTAACTTTTTCACAGCCTCATCCATAACTGTTAATGTATATAACTAACAGCGACTAAATGATCGTAAGTATCAAAGTTTCTTATAAACAGAAAATTCCTTTTTATTATCACATTGATGTTCTGGGAATGATATAAACTAGTTCATTATCTTCTTCATTATTATCACCATCTAGAATAGTTTCAAAAATATCTACAATTGATTTAGTTTCTTTCACAATAGCTCTTTTTTGATTAGTATATTTTATATTAATGTAATCACAATGACTTCTACACAATGGACAAACATCCTTCGTTTTTAACCATTCTGTCAAGCAATCTAAACAAAATTTGTGTTCACACCAATTTGGTGTGCAAATGTTTTCTTTTTCCAAAGAACTAAAACAAATAGGGCATTCCTCTTTCAAATGCACTTCACTTTTTTTCTTTTTTGAACTAACTGTTTCCGAACTAACTATTTCTGAATTGACCCTCTTGAGTACTCGATTTCTTAATTTGAGTTCTTCCATTGAAAACTAAACTGTGAAGTGAAGAAACATACAGAACTGCTGGTTTTATTATGTTTATTTAAGAGGGGAGGGGAAAAGTCAGGGTCAGGGGCAAGGTCAACATATATGTAGATAAGGATGGGAAATGTATTAATTACATGATGAGAAAGACTCCTCAGTAAGCAAAAGAGAGAGAGCCCTCACGGAGGATAAGGTAATTACCTCCTCCGTGAGGACTCACTCTCGTTAACACACTACTGTCCTTTTTTATTTTCTCTTTTTTACAAACAAAACTCCCAATTGCTCTATGACGCTGTTAAAATGTTTAATGTGTCTATTTTAAGGTTTGTAGTAATAAAAACCAGAATAAAAAAAAAACGCAAATTGGAAATATTTTCTTAAAACTGGTTAGGTTTTTCTAGCTTAAAACTAAATGTATATATTTTTTTAGTTTTAAGTCGAGGTACTTTTTTAAAGTTCTAAGCATATAGCAGCAGCTGTTTAGCTTTTTTACTACATAATCAATTTCTATTTCCCAAGTGAGGTGACAATCTATATAAACACCCAAGGATTTTGCCTCCGTTGAAATAGGCACCACCTGTGAAAGCAATAAGGCACTATCTGGATAGGGCAGCAGAGTTTGTTTTGTTCTAAATAAAACAGAATTTGATTTGCTGGCATTTAGTATGAGACCATTTCGATTAAACCATCTTTGTGCAGATATTAGAGAGTGTCTTCCCACATCCAGGGATCTGTCCACAGTTGTGTCACCAATTAATATTCGTATCATCAGCGAAGTTTACAAGAGATACATTCCTGTCTGCTACATCACTAGTCAGGTCATTTATGTAAATAATAAATAGAAATGGCCCTATAACACTACCCTGCGGAACACCCAACCCAAAACCAAAGGCCTATCCTCTGAGTAATAGTCACATCCATCCTTACGGATTAAGACCCTCTGCATGCGACCCTTCAGATATGATTCTGTCCACCTCAGTGGTGAGCCTCTGACTCCATACAATTCCAATTTTTTTAACAATATATCATGATTCAGACAGTCGAACGTTTTTGAGAGATCCAAGAATGAACCCATTGCCACGTTCTTGCTTTCCAGATGATCCACAATCTCATTTACAAAATCAAAAACAGCGCCGTTTATAGACTTTCCCGCTCAGAAGCCATGTTGCCTTTCACTAATTAATTTGAAATGATGGAAAAAACTTAGTAAACGAAGACACATTGCCTTTTCGAATATTTTTGAAAAAGAGGAAAGAAGACTTATTGGCCTGTAAGACTCGGGCAAAGTAGGATCTCCTTTTTTTAATTTAAGGTTTGTTGGAAAAATACTGTGTTTAAAAGAATTATTTATCATGTAACATAAAGGGGCAGCAATTTGCTCAGAGCAGCATTTAATAAGATTGACAGAAACCTCATCATACCCTGAACTCTTTTTGTTTTTGAGATTATGTATTATTTCCAAAATATCCGAAATGGTTACTGGTGTCAGAAACATGGAATGTGGATTATTTCTTATGTTATGTTCTGAATTATTTTCAGGTAACTTCTTACCAGATTTTGTGCTGCTTCACCCATATACTTATTTACATTATTGCTAGCAAGATATGGATCACCTGGTATACCAAAGTTCTTTTGTGATTGGTTCTTACCCTTTAATTCATTAACAATCTTCCAAGTGCATTTTGACCTGTTTTTACTATTTAGAATTTTGTTGGCATAATATTATTTTTTAGATTCTTGTAAAATAATATTGTATTTACACTTACATTTATTATATGCCCTCTTGTACCTCTCATCAGCTCTACTCAACACCAAGAGGACATCCGGTATAGATATAAATTACATTCTATAACCATTGGCGAGATATAGTAGTTTTTCTCCTTTGCCCCGGGACGCATATTTTTAACTGGAAAGCAACAATTAAAAGCAAAAAGAAATACCCTCACAAATCTCCCCCATTGACAGTCAACATCAAACTCCTCTGCATCAAAAACAGTCTGCCAAGTTTCCTCAGAAAGTAGCTGAGTGAACCATTGCTTACCGTCATGGTTAAAGACTCTACAATTGATAATATTATGTGGTGTTATTCCAGGAACATTATAAGTCAACTTCTGACCAGTGTGATCAGATAGATGTGTGTGCAAAATTCTAGCTGTAGCAGAATTACAATTTGAAAAAATATTATCAATGCACAATTTTGACGAACCCGCTATTCTGGTAAATTCAAAAATACTGGGAAAAACATTAAAAGAAGCCAAAAGAGATAAGAAATTTGCTGAGACAAGTTTACTATGCATTATATCAATATTAAAATCACCTGCCAAAAACAATAAGACATTTTCAGCCACAAGCTTATTTAAAATAATTTCAATTTTTGACAAAAAAACATTAACATCTGAAGTAGGGGTCCTGTACACAGACAGTACCACTACCCTAAAATCATTTATACAAAGTTCTATAGCCGCACATTCAAAATTAAAATTTTCAGAATACTGAATTAAATCTGACCTTACTTTCCAAGTTGTTCCAATACGAGCATACACAGCAGAACCACCATGTAGATTTTCTTGTCGACAGTAACACGATGCCAATTCATAGTTCAACAAGTTGTAGCATTTCAATTGTTTCTCAGTTTTCCAGTGCTCTGTAACGGCCAATGCAACACACTTATGCTCATTCACAAGCAACAGAAGCTGGTCAAGGCTATTTCCAATGGATTGAACGTTATGGTGGATAATGTGGAACTCTTGACTTACTTCGTGTTAGTTGCTTGGATCACACCTTCCCTTGTGGTTGGGCGTCTCTGTAGATTTAGAAAATGGTTCACAATAATACCACTAGCCCATAGCTCGGGTGACCTGATCTCCTTTTTTTTTCTGGCAGGAGCCGCTAATTTAAATGAACTTCTCCACTTGTCATTTTTTGTTTTCATTTTGAAACATACACAATTTTCCAGTCCATACCTTTCAGATAATCCAGGATATATCATAGCAAAATTCAGTAGAAATCTTTTGACTTAAAGTTTAAGACGTGTTTTTATTAAAATGTGCTAAAAACAATATCCAATTTATTGGCGTTGTTTTTATTTTGTATTTAAAAAATTGAATTTTGAAGGAAATGAAGAAGCTGAGGATATTTTTTTATTTTAATGTCACCTATGAAGTTAGCTTCTAGTTACACGGACTAACTTCAATAATATGATTTTTATGCGTATTAAAATGTTGTATAGCTAAACACCACTTAAAATTGTGATTGCAATTATGACCATGATTGTAATTGTTAGTATGATTATGATTATTGAAATGTTGTATAAAACGGCATAAAATGTACCGAACAATGAAAAAATCGGTAGGAAATGAGGTCTTTTCGGTAGATCCGATCGGTAGATGCCAAATCGGTAGGTCTGCAGAAAAATCGGTAGAAGTGGCATCACTGGCAGAGGCATCACAACGAATAGAAACGGATGCGCGTGCAACAAATTTAGCCTAAACATTGCATCATATTGCCCTTTCAGTGCCTTGCATGTCCCAACAATGCTTCGCAATGCCCGACAATGCCTCGCATTGTCCCGCAATGCCACACAATGCCCATAAGATTGTGACCTTGTTCACTGGAAAAAACATTCAAGCAAAAATATTTATTTATATATTTATTCCTAGTTTTTGTAGAGTATGTACCACGCTTTCCATGTAATCTACGGTTTTTGGATTTCTTTACCCATTTTGGTTAAGGTAACTGTAACTCCTGTATTACGTTCCTCAGCAACACTTTGACCCTTCGTTTCGTTTTTGGAACACTTTTCGGATTAAGTTTTCTATTGGATCGAAGAAAACCTAAACATTATGAACATATTGATACCAATTTTATGACGTTTATTAGAGATATGGTGCTTAAATTTTAATGTTTCATCTATTCTATACATTGATGCTCTCCCGGTACCATACATTTTTGAAAAGATCTTTGCTATTAGTTGACCATCGGTTTTATTTTTTGTTGTCTTTTGTTGGACTCTTTTAAGTTATCACTGAAATATAACGTCTTTAGCCGTAGGTGAAAACGTTTGCGAGAGGTGATTTTCTGAATGTAATTTTGAAACAACATTTTTCAGAGAATACATTTGCATATTTGAAAATTGACATAATTCCATCCATAATATAACTTCAATGATTTTTTAAATTTCCTCAGGGGAAGTCTCGCGCCACTGATTTATTCGTGATTTTTGGAAAGCATTTTAGTCTATGCTCTGTTTTGCGTACCTGTAAATAGAAACAAGGACTAAATTTCTTAGAGAAAATGTTGTAAATTAAAATGTATCTCACCATTAAATTTATTATATCTTCAATCATAAATACCAGTGACATGAGCATGCATCTTTATCAAAATAGTTTTTATAGAGGTCCGGCAAAAATTCATGTTTTTGTAAAAGAAACTCAAAATCTTTTAAATTTTTCCCCAAAATAATTTCAGTAACGAGTGTCGATAGAGAATCAACATCGTCCGTATACATTTCAATAACATCTTCTATGGTACGTTCTATAGACGAATCAGTAACTGGTGCAGAAGGAGCAAAACTGATAGACGGAACATTACCATCAGCTATTTTTTTACGCACAGTAACGCAGTAATTAGCACTTGGCAACAAATAAAGAATTCCAATTTTTTGGCCATTCGAAAACAATGTGGCCTTAATTTTTTAAGAACAAATTTGAGGTCGCAAAATAATTTTTGTAAAGAAAATTAAGTAATTATGTTTACAATAAAAGTAAGATTTATTAATGAAACAACAAAAAAATAGAGAGAGGCCTTTTAGACTGTGCTTTAATTTACCGTTGTGGCAGTTTAGGTATACCAAGGAGGTATATCTTTGTAACTTTCACGTTTTAAAATACGGTTTCTGTATAATCTATTCTCGAACAAATGTAACTTATTTTTTTTCTTATTTAATTCTTAAAACATAAATGCACGGGCTAATTTTAGCGCTTATAGTTTCAAGCGCCACATATCTTTTAAAAATAACCATTCATTATCAATCAAAAGCGTACAGATGCCCATACTACTAAGTAACCATGTGTAAAGCTAAACAGATTCAGGTATTCCGTTTCAAACACTTTAGTTTATTTAAAGCGCTGAGATTAGGTAATAAATTTTATCAGTTATTTCTCTTATAATACTAATTTTATAGTTTAGTAAATATAGTATGCGGTATGAATTTTATGTAGATAACTGATTTACAAAATGATAAAAACAAATGGTGAATGTGAATGTTTGAAGTGAAACTTTTTTGCACTTCTATTTCACTTCTATTGGACCTCACGCACAAACAACTTTAACAAAAGCACTTCTCATAAAATCGAAAATTTTAACAAAAAGTAACTAAAAGCGAATTTCTTCAGTCTGCCCACTGTTTTCTCAAATATGACGTTTCTTATGTATCAACCTTATAGTCAATATCTCAAATCGTATGTGCTAGAAATGAGGATAAAGGGAAAATTGCAAAAATAAGTATTTGTCCAACACAGTCATTCTTATGCCACTGTTTCCGTTATTTGTTTTAATTGGAACATTTGAAAACGACATGAATCAAAGTCACCAATGAAGAGCTAAAGTTTAGGCAAGGAAAATTCTATCGTTTTTTTGGTTTAGGCCACTTCCAGTGAAATCGAAATTTTTTAAATGTTCCAACTCAACTCAATGTTCTAAAGCTTATGAAACTGATCAACTGAGTTTACGCCCATATGTTTATCTACTATCTCTGCCTGTAACACTGAAATCCAGTACCATTAGGTACTTTGGTTTTATAATACACTTCTGGCGAACTAACCTGTTTCTAGGTTTTGTTAATAATTATAATAATAAACCCAGAAACAGGTTAGTTCGCCAGAAGTGTATTAAAACATCAAAATAAATAATTAACAGAAAAACATAGATTTCGTAAATAGTATATTATTTTTTCTTCAAACGTCAGTAAATCCGTCATTACTCGACTGTGTAGGCGGCCGTGAAGTTTCGTTTTTCCTCCGCCGGAGCTTTACTTTTCACTTTTCCGCCGGCGGAGGTAAAAGTGTTGTCATAGCAACATAGATACAATACAAACAGACAACAAAATAAGCGTCAACAACTCAAGATTTATTAAACTACAATTTGTATTTATCACTCAATTTGTGACTGCATTTCTAAAAATCACTAATTTAGGAACAAATTGGTTATTATTTAATCGAACTTACTCAATAACTGCTTATCAATACGGAATTAAAACGCAATCGGAGACACCATCTTAAAAAATAATTATTGTTGACAGTGTCCACTGACAGCTTTATGTTAAATTCATCGACACCGGTCTAAGCAAGGCCACCTACGACCGTGGTCTAAGCCGCCTTGCGAACCCATGTATCTTTAATAATAATTAGATATTATTACTATTAAAAAGAGATGTTTTTGCATTAATTTGTCGACATTTGAAGAAAAAACAGCATATTTTATTTGGAGGAAAAGTTACTTTTCATGGCTTGCTCTCTATTACCAGCCTCACTCCGTTCGGCTGTTAAACACGAGCGCGCCATGAAAAGTATCACTTTTCCTCCATATTAAATAATATACTATTATATGGAGGAAAAGTGATACTTTTCATGGCGCGCTCGTGTTTAACAGCTGAACGGAGTGAGGCTGGTAATAGAGAGCAAGCCATGAAAAGTAACTTTTCCTCCACATAAAATATGTGTTTTTTCTTCAAATGTCGACAAATTAATGCAAAAATATCTCTTTTTAATAGTAATAATAATAATTATTATCAAAGATAAGTTGGTTTGCAAGGCGGCTTAGACCGGTATCGGTGAATGGGCACAGGTCGTTGCTATAGTAATGTAACATAAAGCTGTCAGTGGACACTGTCAACAATAATTATTTTTTTAAAATTGCGTCTCCGATTGCGTTTTAATTCCGTATTGATAAGCAGTTATTGAGTAAGTTCGATTAAGTTAATAACCAATTTGTTCCTAAATTAGTGATTTTTAGAAATGCAGTGCACAAATTGAGTGATAAATACAAATTTTAGTTTAATAATTCTTGAGTTGTTGACGCTTGCTTTGTTGTTTGTTTGTATCTATGTTGCTATGGTAACACTTTTACCTCCGCCGGCGGAAAAGTGAAAAGTAAAGCTCCGGCGGAGGAAAAATGAAACTTTACAGCCGCCTACACAGTCGAGTAATGACGCATTTACTGACGTTTGAAGAAAAAAGCTTTTACTACTGAATCTCAGTATTACAGGATATGGGCAAAAACTTAGTTGGAAAGTTTCATAAGCTTTAGAATACTGATTTTGGAGGTTTGGACATTTTAAAAATTTCGATTTCACTGGAAGTGGCTTCAACTTTTGGTTTTCATTTGTGACTCAAGAATAATAAACTAGAGAGGATGATTACATCGACCGGATTTTTTTCACTGACAGCTGCTCTGTCGTGACGTAGCTACGCGCGAAGTTGGCGCGAAAGGCTTAACATACATATGGGAAAGACTTACGGGCAAGACTATTTTTCTTGTTGAGAAGTTAATTAAACTATATTTTATGAAATTACTGCTAATTTTTTACTTATAAAGAATGGAAAATATTTTTTTACAAGCTTTTGTTAATTGAATTTAAACAAACCTGGATAAGCCAAAGAAGAACTATAACGATTCGGGGATTATTAAATCTTATATGAAAAGTTTCCTTAAAAGTATGAGTTTATGAGAGAAAAATAGATAAAAATTAAATAAAATCTGACAACTCTATTATAAAGTGTGGGCCGAAAAACATTTAATAATTGCTTCTCAGAAAATGTTAGTTAGTACCATTCTGAAAGTATGGAAAATAAAATTGAATTGAGATAGCCTTAGTTCTATACTTTATGTGTATTAACTAGTAAGTGTTAGAAATGCTAATAACATGGGTGCTTATGAATGAAAAATCCTTAATATATGCTGTATGATATAATATATTTATGATATTCTAACGTGATAAGGCCACAATCTAAGGAATTTAAACAACATATAAATAAGAATTACTTTCCAGTGTATGTACATGAGCATACCTACTCTTTTAAAAATATTGTTTAAAACCTAAATAGCCAAGTGACTTACTGTGCAGTAAAACCCCCAGTTTGACAACTTCTCTGTAATATTAGGTACACTATTATTATTCCTCCCAGACTTGCTTAGATTTAAAAATACTCTGCAAAACAGACACTTGGTCTCTGCTTTAATACTCAATTTATGGGATTTTCTTTTGGATCAAACGAAAAATATAATAAATCTCAAGTTTCTCAATGTTCAAAGCACCAAAACAACTATAAATGATTAAAACATGCCCGAAAATATCACTAAAAAGGCTAAAAACACAACGAAAACATAGACGATACAATGACAGCAATAGCGAAATGAAGGATGTTCGTCGTGCAAGAACGTTACAGGGACGACGATGTGGTTGAGGGGACCGCGGGGTACGGGGCGATAGTAAGTTAATATAGGCTCTTATGAGAAGTAACCATCCTCTCTACTTTAATTATTCTTCACTTTAACTCATTTAGATTTTAAATGCCTACTTTTCCAAATGAACATTTAAAAATAACTAAACAAATAACGGAAACCATGTAAGTTGAAAATGGCTTGCAATTCTTAGCTTGGGTCAGTTTCGACTGTTTCGGGTGATATGGGTTAGTGATTCCTTGATACATTAATAAGAAAAAATGTTATTTAAAAGCAGTAATTATACTGGCATGTGGGTTTTTACTATTGCTATTCTAGATTTCAACAGATTTTTAATATGACCTTAATCGTCAGATTTCGTTGCCATTGAACCGATCCTATCGAGCTGCAAACTTGATTCTTAGTGTTAATAAAGTAGTGTGATGCATGTAGCTTTATTAGATTGGTTCATTCGCATTAAAAATTGACGTTATGATCCTAGTCATCAATAATAATATTTTAATCTCTCAACTTTCAAATAACTTCAGAAATGTTAGTTAATCACGTGAATAATTGTAAAAAAAAATATTTAAATTTTGGAAGTTGTTAAATAGCTGTTTTAAAAGTGGTTAGTAGAAAGTAACTATAATAGTTTCGTTTGCGTCCCTATTTGTAATAAAATTTAAACGTGCATTGTTCGAAGTTATAGCATGTATTAATGCGGATTGGACCCCAAAAATTAAGGGTCGTCTGCGAAGGGCGCTAAGCCAGTACTTGCCCTTATACGATACACTTGTACCATATTTCCACTGAACCCCTCAAATAGCCTTGAAGTTTACGACTACGTTTACTAAGGAAAGAGAAATTTAGCTTCAGCTGAAACCATAAACAGTGTTTGAAAGAATTTTATCATCGTTTAGAGCCTAAGCTGCTGTCAAGAACAAAACGAACATTTTAAATATTTACTGCCCAGATAGCATTTTAGTTTTTTGAATACCGTTCTTATCGTTTTCATTCTCTTCGTATTTTTAAGCTATTTGCTCTTACGGAGATTTTCGTTTGATTATTGTTGATATATTTGTTAATAATAATAGTTATTTTTGTTACAAGTACCTAAAATGGAGTTTTTCAGGACGAATCATTGCTGTTTCCGGACGAGGCGTTAGCCGAGTCCGGAATAGCAGATGAGTCCTGAAAAACTTCATTTAGGTACGTGTGACAAACACTATTTTTTGTCATACGCTCCCAAAATTTAATTTTTATTTATACGCTTTTTGCAATTCTTCAGAACGCCTAAATTTGCAAATTTACCATAATTTTTGAAATCATAATGTACGACAAAGTTAGCTTAGAATTTGATATCGTAGCAACTATTTGACAATTTTGTCATGTCATTCGAAATTTGACGTTTAGACATATTCAGGAATTTTGGAATAGTCCGTAAAAGTTGCCATGACGACTTTTAGGGACTAGGCCTAAAAAGAAGCATTTTACGGACTCAAATAAGTCCGTAAAATAGCTATTTTTGGGAGCGTATGACAAAAAGGATTTTATTTGAACTTTTGACAATTTTAATTACTAAGAATAGCGTTTACGATATAGCAACTTCAAATGCAAGATCATAATTTGCTAGAAAAATAATTACTATCCTGTAATATTTTATCTCCGAAACGGTTCAAATGAACGAATCATGCATGGCTTTGCAAGGTTTGCTGAAAAGCTCTTTTAGAAATCTTCAAAAACATCATTAAAAACACCATTTTCTATCCAAAAAATTGATATGACGTCATAGATCGCGTAAGGAAAAATAATTCGACGTGTCAAATCGCTTTAGCTTCAGAAAATAATTTTTTATGGTTTCCATTTAAAAATTCTACGTTCTACGTATTTGTTATATGCTATATTTATGAAAATTAAAATGTATATGCATTCGGCAAACCTAAATTGATTCGGTCGTTAAAACCAATGGAAATTAGAACTAAATAACGAGAGTAGCATGTATGCGTTTCCGACTTTCACTGCGGTTTTAGGTTAACTACCTATAAGGATAACATTAGAACTCAAGCGAAAAGAGCATCGCGTGACCATCAGCAATCGTTCCCGTGACACAGGGCGTCCCTAGCGTCGCGACGGCACCGAGTCCGTGTTCTTGAACGTTGCAGTGCCATCCCTGACAAACACGGCTTTAGATTTGCACAGAGGCATCCGAAGAGCGTGCCAAGTTGCTAAATTTATGGCCCGTATGGAAATAGCTATGGTAACATTTTATTGCCTGCCATGATATCCTTTTGGCTTTAAACGGATATATAACGAATTAAGATTATTTATGTGTTTTGATGCGTGCAGGATACCTGAGTTTTTTTATGATTATCAAAAACTTGACAAGCTGACAAGAATGACAAAGAATAGTCGGGAAATATACCAGGTAATCGTGGTATCTATAGAATATGTGTGCTTGACACGTATTTACATATATTTGCGGCAACCAAAGGAAACAATTTACATGGTGAGGCTCTCCACATAAAAGTTATTTGACGTGGAATTGTTAATCACTCAACGGTTATTCTAGGTAATCAACAAGGCCACGTCTTTAAGCAAACTGCATTTTCCCAGAATTGTCTGTAAAAGAGGAATGGAAAATTGGCCAGTTATAAAGAGCGAATATAGGAGTTTCTTCATTAAATTAACTTTAACGGTCAATAGACACGACTGCCGTGAATTTAAAACTTATATAAATATGAAAATCCGCTCCCAGTGAAATCAGGCCTCCTTTCAATTCGATTGAATTCAGTCTGGCTTTTCGTTGAAAATGATAATGTTAGAAAAATTCAAAATGCGATATTTTTCACCAGAAGATTTTTCTTATAGGTACAGTGCAAACAATGAGAATCAAATCTGTAAGCCATTCTCAACCTACGTCATTATCCAGCATTTTAAATAGCATCGCCACAGTTAAAATAATACACATATATGCATACATGTTCTTTGAACCGTGTTAATCGTATTACACTCGTGTCCGACAGATAGAGGATTCTGGATATTTTAATATACTTCAACATTTTATTTGAATTTCTTTATATAAATTTAAACATGATATTTCCGATATAACGTTTTTTTGGCCTCACTCTGTGAACTTTTCTATCTCTGTTTTTCCCAGGATCTTAAAAATTCTCGTATTAAACCAGTTCTCGTATTCGACAGATAGGAAGTTTTTAATATTTATAAATTTAACATTTTCAACGTATCTCAAGATCGAAATGGAACTTCTTCGTTGACAAATTAATATATTTAGCCAAATTCAAAATACGAAATATATGTTAAAATAGCAATATTTTTCGAAAATCCAAACATAGAAAACTGTTTCTGTCTATCTCAAATGATCATATTTAAATAACCTGGCTCCGATTAGGCACCGTAAAATTATTCAATTTTTTTTATGGTTGTGGCTGACACACTAAGGGGAGATCCTATGGCACTCGACGAGCGGTGTGTGTGCAAAGATGTTGATTGACACGGTTCTTGAATAGTTGTAGGTTGTAATCAGGGGGAAACAATTGTCCTGGGAATGAGTTCCATAGTAATGCAGTGCGCCAGACAAATGGGTCCGCGTAAAGCGACGTTCTAGGTGTTTTCAGTTGTACAACGAACGGGTGCGCTCTTGCCGTCTGCCGCGACTGTCTGACCAAATCCTGGAAGCATCTGCAGTGAAAATATCTGTAAAACAGGAATAACTCGACCACATGCCTGCGGCGTTCCAGACTATCCAGGTTCCGGGTCGTTGACGAGATGCTCTCTTCTGAATGGAATCCAGGAGCCTACCGGTGTGCTTAGGTGCGGCATCCCAGATATGTGAGCAATATTCTAAGCAAGGTCTTATTTGCGTTTTGTACAGCAAGAGTAACTGCAGGGGTGTATACAGTTTTTTTGTTGCGAAATAGCGCACCTAGCTACTGCGACGCTGATTTTGGTATGTTAGCAACGTGGTCATGCCAGAACATATTGCTGTTGACCGAGACACCCAGTTGTCCGATTGAAGAGGATGAAGGAATGGTCGATCTTGCCATAATGATATCAGGGCCCGCCGTATTGGCTTTCTTGGTAAACGTGGCTGCTTGGGTTTTTGCTGCATTGAAATGGACTATATTTCTCTCGTCCCAGGTTCAAACTTTCTCCAGATCTTGATTAATTGTTGTAATCTGCTCCTGTCTGCGGTGATAAATCTCAGTCGCTGATAATTGGGAGACAAACTTTAAACAGGATTATTGGTTTCGGTCAGCTGGCCATTAATATAGATAAGGAACAGAGTTGGTGAAAGTATTGCGCCTTGAGGCACTCCCCCATAAGTGGTGAATGTGTCATATATGTGTCCATCAACTGCAACACTGGCAAGCCAGCTGCAGAGAGACGCTGGCAGTCCAATTGAGCAGTCCGCCATGCCAAACTCTGCCAAATTCCTTCGAAATATCCAAAGCAATCCCTCGAGATTCTCCGTAGTTCTCAATTGCCCTACTCCATATATGAGCGACATAGGTCAATATATCTCCGGTCGATCTCTGTTTGCGGAAGTCGTATTGGTTATCGCTAATTATTCTGTTGGTCTCGAGGTATCTGCGTAGTTACTGATTGACTAAGCGTTCCATGACTTTAGAGATTATTGGAGGGCGATAGTTTGAGGGCGTAGGTTTCTTGCTTTTTGGTGATGGGTAAATCCCTTTTCGGTAAGACTAGGAGAAAAAAAATTGAATATCACACATCTATTAATGTCATACTCGCATTAATTCATTGAAAACACTGATCAATTTAACGAGTGTTTCGAGTGACTAATCGAAGTTCAAAGGAGTGGTCCTTAATCTGTACACAATAGTTAGAATAATTGTCGGCACAGCTGACAAAATCAGTCTGGTGCCGCTCTGTTCTCAACTATGATTCTAAAGTAATGGCAAGAACCAAGAACTAGGGAATCAATAGTGCAAACGACAACGATTCTACCTGTAAACACACCGATGCAGCTTTATCTGACTGAAATAACCACTTCTCAGCTATTACTGATTTGATTCAAAGCTTGTTGCAGTAAACACTTCGCTTTAAACACGTTTTTTGTCGGGTAGTGAATGAAACTGAGCCGTTATGTAACGCCTCAGGTTAGGCTATGTAACGGTCATCCGGATAAAGTCGGTAAGCGAGAGAGACAAACAGTAAGACACATTTAACACTCTTTTGCCTGGGTAGTGAATGACACCGAGCCGTCAAGGCTCTTCTATGTAACGTTTATTTTTTACATTAGTCACTTTTTCTCGAAAACTGTTGCTAGTGGAAATTTGGGATTTGGTACATTTGTAAGCAACACTTGGGGCAGCTGATGGTCATTATTTGTTTTTGGCATTCCGTTTTTTTGTTTCCGAGTTACTACGTCACCGGCGCTTTTTCACTTATGATGCTTAGACAAATTTAAAATACGATATTTCCGTTAAAATATTATCTTTTTTGTCCAGAAACTAATCAAACAAATGCATTGTGTCAACCTTTTTCTATTTACCCAATTTCCGACATTTTTAAATCCATCATCTTAAATATTCTTAACAATAGTTAAAATAATTGTCGGCATGGTGGACAAAATAAGTCTGGTGCCGCTCTATTCTCCACTATGAATCTAAACTAATGGCAAGAACTAGGTAAGAAAGGTTTTATCGTCTCTAGGGATACAAACGACAACGTTTCTAGTTTCTGAGTGGTCTCATCAAACTGATGCTGTTGAAGGTGACGAAAATCTCTCAATTGATTCAAAGCTAATTTTTTAATTTTTTTCATAAAATGATTGCTGAAGCTCTTCATAAAGACCTTCCATTACATGGCAATATTGCATATCCTCACATCATAACTGCCAAGGTCAAATTGTCTTAACGTTGAAAATGTGGACAAAGCAAAAGCAAGGACCTATGGTTGTCAAAGTTTCTCTAATATTCTTGTGGTTGGTTATATTTTCTGGAACAGTGGGGTTGGGTTAGCTTTGGTTAATTCTAATTTCTGTTAGTTTGGGTTGATTTACGTAAACTAGCAGAATCAAACGATAGCGAACCTAAGCAAACAACAATAGTTAACTCAGAAAAAATCAGTATATGGTCGAAGTCTATAAATTCAACTTATCTTAATAAAGATAAAGATAAAGATAATTTTATTTCTTCAATTGAGAAGTAAAATAACCAATAAACTAAATACATACAACGTTCAAGGGTATAAAAAAACATTTTACACATAAACACCCAGTAATTCCTTAACAAAAAAAAATCGTCAAAACTGTAACAAGCCTTTCCCAGTAGCAAAATCCTTAACCTACGTTTAAAAACATTAACGTTTGGTGAATTTTTAATATGTTAACTGAGAACATTATAACATTAATAATTTATTTGGTACATTGTTGTCCCATGCTTTACTGGCATCCAACACATTAACAATCCTTTTTGCGCATGATTAGTCATAAGCAAATCCTTATTTCTGTAAACATAAATACATTGCTCCATAATATAAGTTGCATAAGAAGTTAAAATTTCAAATTGCTTAAAAGCATCGCGACATGTTTTCCTGCGTGTTAAACCACCCATTATTCGAACTGCAACAAAAAGACCCTATCAACGTGACTACTTCCACCATAACTATGAATACCATATCTTAAGTGGCTATGAAAACTAGCATAGTACAATGTAAGAAGAGTATCCCGACTACATTGCTGGGAAATAAAATTTAAAGCATAGCAGGCACTACGTAATTTGGCACAGCACACTGTAGCCTAAAGTCAAGAGTCACGCCCAAGATTGGTTTTACTACACTCGATAGGATTAACTGCATCCTGGAAAAGACTGAAATTATCGATATCATGCCGTCCAGACAAAGTGTACAAAAGAGCAGTAGTCTTGCTTTTGTTTAAATTAAGAACATTTTTTCCGACCACATAATAATTCTACGGTATACGGTCTCACCACTAATCCTTAACTGATTCAGATTATTTTCTACTATTAAAAGGTTGGTATCGTCCGCGTAGCAGACTGTATAGATATGAGAATTAGGGTTTAGAAAATCAATAATATCGTTAGAAAAAATCAAATAGAGTTAGAGGTCCAAGTATAGACCCCTGCGGAACTCTCTAAATAATGCGATTTCTTTTTGCTCCTAGCGCTATTTAGTTGCGCAAATTGCCAGCGGTCTTCCAAGTACGTCTTGGGAAGATTAAATGGAGTTCCCCTCACGCCATACCGGTACAACTTCTCCAACAGCGCACCGTGGTGCACACTATCAAAAGCACGCGAAAAATCAATAAAGATTCCCAAAACTAAAAATCGATCATCCAAGGCATCAACAATCCTTTTTTGGGACGATCATAACGCTGTCTTGGTACTCTTATTTTTGGTAAAACCATGTTGAAGGCTTGAAAGCAATCTATTTTTCGTCAAAAAGCTTGTTAACAGTGACGGTAGCCAATTTCAGTTTATCAGTTATTCTTTTGATTATAGCTGTCCTACCAATATCTCCTCTACGAGTGGGTATCTGTTCTACGCGACAACTTTCTTACAATACGTTCATACATGTACAGAGTTTTAATTTTTGATATTTTGGACCTCTCAAAGCAAACAAAGATTCTCAAAACCAGGAAATCAAACCAAATGACTTTCTTTTTCTGATTTAAAAAATATATATTTTGTCTAATTGGGTTCAACCGTTGGCGTTGTTAAGATATTTATGTTGAAAATAAAATAAACCATTTGAAATCGAGATATAGACTGCCTTGAAAAGCAAATGTTCGTATGTGTCAAAACTTAACTTTGACAAATCGAAAATTTAATTTTTCAAGGTTATCGAGGTCTGAATTTCTACAAAATTATTTTATTTTTTAAACTTAAGTATCTCAAAATCGGTTGAACCAAACGTCAACAAACTGTATACTCCAGCTGTGGTGTAAATAGTCTTTAACTTTTATAATAAACCCCTCAAGGTGGATGTCAAAATATAAATGGTAATTCCGTATGAAGTGTATACTCAGAATCATCCACAGACATTAATGCATCCGTTCCTGTTTATACTGAAATACTTTAAATATTTAGAGAAGAACTTGTTTTAAATAATGTTCTGTCTCTGACTTACTTCTGAACATCCCGGTCCGACAGTCATCTTTACATGATATTAAATGTTTCACGTTTGCATATTCACTTTATGCATAATTCATCAAATTCAAAATTCGCCGTGTAAAAAATCAGCTAAGCTAGGAAAAATAATTTAAAACTTTATTGAAATGAACAGTGGCGTAGGTAACTATTTTACAGTTCTGATTTTGTTCCTACGAGGTCATGTGTTAAGCAGTGTTCTAATTTTGTGTGATTTTCTTCACTTGATGAGGAGCAGTCAAGTAATATTGAATGGTTTGTGTTTTCTTTTATTGTATTTAGAATGCTAATATTGTATTAATGTTCGTTAATATTTGTAAATTACGATTTTTAACTTCATGAAATTGGCCCATTCCTACCAAAATAACCCGCACAAGTTGCCTTTTGTTAGATTAAACATAACATAGAATTCATTAAATTATTTTCTTAAGAACTAAACGGTTCGCTCGGGGAGACGCAGTCCTTCCCCGATTATTTCATTTAATGCATGCTAAAGGGCGTGACAATAACTGCAGTTTTTTGCGATAACATTAACAAATTTGCCAAAGACTATCCAAATAAAATCATGGTGATCTGGACATAATATTGCCAATATTCACGATGGCAATCCGAGAGCTCCCCTGCAACCACAAATCAATCAATAATCCATGACCCTGTCTCCACTTAACATCTTTTGAGAGCGGCGTTTAAGACAATCAATACTAAACACTAATTTCCAATTGAAAAGTCGCTATTTTCTGAAGTTTTCAGTGCATATTCATTAAATAATTGGCCATTACCTATCTTGTCTGTGGTTAAATAATTATTATGTTTATAATTTGACAGTTAGGTAGATGATTATTCGAATTAATATATTACAGACTCACAAGATGTACAGGTTGATCCAAATAAGACGTTAAATGCCGTGGTACTGGCTATTCGCTTGGCTGACATCGACTCGAGCCGACTTTAGCCGAATTAGCGTTAAAGATCCGAGCGTGATGCGTAAGGGCTCAATTTGATTCAATAAATAAAACAAAAATATGCTAAACGTGACTAAAGAAGTTTTCACTTCAAAAAGAAGAACGTCTTGCCATATAGACGTGAGCGTAAATGCAATGTGTATTATAGTATAGCATTTCGGTACTTTAGCACCTCCGCACACCTCTTATGGAATTATGTCTCCTGTCAGACCCTGTGGATTTTTGATCTGATGTAGTTTTCGATAAGGCAGAAGCAATGAGCAACGAACAATATGCTTACATTACATAATATTACAAATAACTACGAAAAATACATAGAAAAGGTTAAATAAAAATGGTATTTATCCAGACTTAGTTTTATATACAGGAGAGCGTCAAACAGTAACAATAAATATGAGCATTTTCGACAATATCGCTATAAATAATAACTAAATACAAACTGCGCTTTAAAATCCTAACCATAAATGAAAAATCATGTGTATAGACAACTTACATGTGATGTCTCCATTTCTAATTCTCTAATGACATATCTGTAGTAAATAAATATGGTTGCTGAAGCAATTGAGTAGAATTGGCCTTTAATATATCTTCAATCGACATTAAAATTCATTTCTATTGCAAAGTGATTTACAGGAGAAAAAAGGGGTAAGTGATATAATATGAAAACGATATAGGGAATTGTGATTTTTTTAATCTCAACTCTGCAGCTTCGCTCAGAAATGATTGAATTTAAAAAAATTTCAACTCTTATTAATTAGGCCCATGCTACATATGCAATTATGTTATCAAGAATCAAATTTTCGTTAAATAACCCATATTTACAGAGATTAACAAAAATAGACATTGCAGTGGCTAGACGTCAAAATCTTTACAGCATGTAAACGAAATGAGTAAAATATGAATTAATTGAAAGACTTCTATATTAAGAGAAATTGAAGCACTGAAAAATGGTACGACATGCCTAAAACGAAATATTCTTACAGGTTTTAGAACTCTTTGATACTTTGTTTGCCTCGATGAAGGAAATGCAATAACCCCTTTCCATTTTTATTTTACAAAACACTTATGTGCCAGAGCATGTACGACGTTGTGAGCATAATTTGGATAAAAAGGGTTTCTTACTTCAGTCTCTTCTTCTTGGGTTGCAATATGTCAATGAACATTCTTAAATCAATAACCGACCGTAACTCTTGAGTGTTCTACAATAACTTCCTAGAAACATACAAAACGATAAACGAAGCTTGAATTATATCAATGAAAATAGTTTTTCAGATAACGAGTTGAAATATATGTTTCCTGTAACAAAAGAACAATTTATAAAGCTATATGGGTATTGCAAGACTGTGCCCGAACCAAACAATTGCTGCCACCGCAATACTTGCGTTTCATTCTAAAATGAAACAGGGACCTTCAGATGATTATTTAAAGTTTATTTTACACTTTAGTTTTCGTCAATATGTCAGTGTTATAATACGTAGAATCGGAAAAACTAGTCTGCAAAGATTTGAGCCTCAAAATAAGGAGAGAGCAAAACATAATCGGGCATGCTACAGACTTTGTCAATGCATTATATAATCCACAAAAGCAATTTCGGAGATTGATGGGTCTTATCACGCCCTTCAAAAATACACCAATTTCCAGGTACTGAGACCATCTTTCTGTGTACATAAGGGATACCACCAAGTTAAACCAGCCTTGATTGCAGCCCCTAATGGCTACATACTAACGATTCACGGGCCACATTTTTGATTAAAATGAATATGCAAGGGCTATCTATTTAAAAAAGGTGCGCCAAACTGGTTCTAGGCTATTTACATATTTATAGTAGACCGAGGGTATATAGAGACGCACATCAAAAGTTGGAAGATCTGGGAATCGATGCTAACATGCCCAGCCAACTTCGAGCAAATGAACATCAATTATTGGCAGAAGAGGTCCATTTATCACAATTAGTGACAAAAACCAGATGGATTATAGAAACGCTGAATAGGCATATGAAATCTATTTTTAGGTTTCTTAATGAACTGGACTGCACGTAAGTCATCTGAGCGATTTTTACTGGATTTACGGGCAAACATAAATAAATATCGAGAGCCCATATTAATGCAATTAGCAGAAAAGATATAGAAATATCTCGTGCAAGCAATATTTTATGGCAATATTTTATAGAAAACAGTTGAGCAACAAAATCTTCGTTTTAGGCAAGTTAGGTGAAGGCGTTTGGAAGAAAACCATGTCGGAGACTCCTCCTGAATCTAGATTATTTCAACTGTAGGTGTTTGTCAAATTAATATTGCTCCTTCGCACATCCAAGACACGTAGAGCATGTAACAATAACGAACTGCAAATTGATACCTCCCTAATTTACTCTAACGTGATAAAACTGCGACTGTATTCGAGTCACCGAAATGCGACGAAATGTCACTAATTATTTCAATTTCAATTTCAATTTCAATTTATTTCAACTTTTAGGATTCACATTTTGTACATAACTACTCCTAACCAGGTACGATACTATATATAAATTTAGTTTGGTATGTCCATAAAACTCAATAGTAGACACCTAGGTGCAGAAACACCCGTATGTGTCAGAACCTAAAAGCAGGCAAACTTATAATAATAATACTGTACAATATTTATATTTAAATGTATACATATATTCTTTATCATGTATTTCTATATGTGACACACATCACCAAACACGCTTACAATCTTGATTATTCTTGATGACTAAATCACTCAAATAATACCGAAAATTTTTCCGTATTTCGATAAACATACTGATTACACTTTTTACTAAAAGTTTTTATATTCTTTATTGATTTTATATCCTTTGGAAGTAAATTAAATGATTTTGGGGCTAAGTAATCTATAAACTTTTTATTTGCAGTAGTTAAATTTTTAGGCAATTTAAGTTTTTTATCTGCTTTAGTTCTTGTTTCAATAGTGTGATCTACATAGTTCAGTTTGGACTTACACCGATAGACAAAATTACATATACAATTAATATATAAAGTTCTAATACTAACAGTATCTTCCGAGAACAATAAGCTAGTTGGGAATCTTTTATTTTTTTGAAATATAATTTTAAGGATATATTTTTGTGTTATGTTCAACTTATTTAGAATTGTGCTATAAGTACCACCCCAAACAATTATCCCGTATCGTATTAATGACTCCACAAACGCTTTATAAACCATCACCAATGTTTTTTCATTTAGGAATTCTCTTAATATATAAAATTTATGTATGAGCCTACGTATTTTATTAGAAACATAGTCTATATGTTGTCCCCACTTCAAAAACTGGTCAATCAGCACACCAAGATATTTTGTGTGAGTTACCCCTGCAATTTTATCAATACCAATAATAATATCTGTGAAATTGGGTTGACCAGCTCTCGTCAGTGAAAATGCTATGTAATTTGTTTTACTTAAATTAAGTGATAGTTTATAAGTTTGTAACCAATTCATAACAAGTTTAAAACCCTTTATTGCATTATTCTTAGCTTCCTCCCAGTCTTTGCCAGCAAATATTATAGCCGTATCATCAGCATAAGATATAATTGTTCCTCCTATATTTTCTGTCAAAAGAGCGTTAAGATAAGTGATGAAGAGGATCGGACCCAAAACGGTTCCCTGTGGAACACCAATCCTGATCACCTGCTCGTCACTTAATGTATTATTGATTTTAACCATTTGCAGTCTTTCTTCTAGATAATGTTTTATTAAATTGAGTACAGTTCCTCTTACGCCGTAGTGTGACAACACAGTTAAAAGTTGACTGTGTGGCACCGTATCAAAGGCTTTAGCTAGATCAATGAAAATACCCAAGCATTTTGTACCTAGGTTTAGGTTTTTTGTTACCTCCGAAGTGAATGCATACAAGGCATCTCCAGTACTAGATCCCTCTAAAAAACCGAATTGATTTTCTGCTAAAATTTTATTTTTCGTAAAGAATGTCACTAGACGATGCTTCATGCACTTTTCAAATATTTTTGCAAAGTTAGTTATTAAGCTAATAGGCCGATAGTTTTTTATTTTAGAATGTTCTCCACTTTTATATATTGGGCAAACTATAGATGTTTTGAAGCTTTTAGGGACAATACCTGTTTTAAATATGGTGTTTATGATATGTTTTAGTGGGATTAAAATGTTTTGGTGTGTTTTTTTTATTATATTTGTAGCGATCCCATCAAAACCAGGAGAACTATTATTTTTTAATGAAGAAATATGTTTAATTATTTCATTATGACATACTGGCTGTAGATACATAGAATGTGACAGTGAATCTCTCAGATGACATGGCTTGCCGGCAGTAGGAATTTTCTTTTCCATTTCGATTCCAATATTAATAAAGTAATTATTAATGTAGTTACTCATTTCGCCATCACTAACAAAAGACTGTCCATTATCATTTAATATCTCAACTTTATTTTTTTTTTTTGTTATGTTTTCGCACGTAGCGTCTTTTATGATCTCATACATTTTTTTAATATTATTTTTATTTTCTGTGATTTGTGCCCGATAAAAATTATTTTTTTGTTTAGAGATTAGTTTTGTCAAAGTGTTCCTATATTGTTTATATTCATTTTCTAGTGCTACACTATAATTTTTTAATAATTTTCTTTTTAATTTGTCTCTATGTTTAATTGATATGATAAGACCATTAGTGATCCACTTTTTAATTTTTTTGTGATGTTTTACTTCAGTTGAGTATCTTTCCGTTCCCTGGCTTATTATGTTGTTATACAATGAAAGAAACATTTCCGTGGAACTCTCCGGGTTCTGATCACTGGTTACCGCTGTCCAGTCTTGTGTTTGTAATAAGTTATTGATTTTTTCTAGGTCAGTCTTTGTTTTGTTAATTGTAGTTATTTTTGCATTATTATTTTTTTCTGAAGTGTTTTGTGTTACGTTGAGTAGGATTGGTGTATGATCTGTGATATGACTATCTATAATAAAAGTTTGGAAGTTTATGTTTTTTGTTGTTTTTCTGTTCCTGATAAATAAATGATCCAAACAAGTTCCAGTGTCAAAGCGAGTAACCGAATTTATATAGGACTGAAAACCCAATTGTGTTATGGCCGCTATATACTCAAAACTGTCGTCATCCGACGTATTCAATATATTAATATTTGCATCACCGATGTACACTTCAATGTCATTGTTTTCATTGATAGTGTCTAGATAATGTTCTATGTCGTAAATAAAGTCTTTCTTTGGAATCGGTGGTGGTTTATAAACAGCGGTAATACCTATATTTAAAGCATCCTTTTTACATGTTAATCTGCTAATAGTCGCTCTAGAGTTAGGAAGTTTATGAGAGCAAAAACTTACATTAAGATCAGACCTTACCAATATAATTGTGCCATCATTTCTGTTATAGTCACCATTATTGTGGAAAGTTGTGTATCCATTTATATTGCACTGCTCTAATGCGACATTTTGAAATGTCTCAGTTAATACTATAAGATCTAAAAAGTTAAGGTTGTAAGCCTCTAACATAAGTAGTAAGTTATCAAAGTTATGATTGGCACTCCTTATATTGATATGTAAAACACTTATTTTTGAATTTTTTAGTTTAATTGACTCAAAAAGTTGGTCCTTATCCACTAACTGTCCGCTATTATTAGTACTGTCTTCTATACTTTCTAAAACTTCCTCCACTTGTGACTGAACCATCAGTCATAATAGTTTATGCGGCTCTTCAGAATCTTTATTTGGTATAACATCGATGGACAGTCTGGATCTGCTGCTGAGTGATCCACCTTGTAGTTTTTATTGTTACTATATTACTATGTTACTATACATTATAATAATAGGTATTAGTAAATAGGGCGTCAGGAAATCGGGAACGTGCGCCCATCTACCATCCGCAATGTGGTAATTGGGATTCGCACACCACCAAGGAAACATTGTAAAATATCCTGGGACTGCATTATTACATCAAGTTCTCGATGCAGGAAATAAGGCAGCAAACATTGAAGTAATAAATAAAATAAAGTAATATATGATATATATATATATTTATTGCATATGTAAATGACATAACATCGTTTTACGTTATACATTTGAAGAATAACATTGTAAATACATAGTCGAAGGAAGTTTAGCGGAAAAGTTACCAACTTTTTCAATTCTGACCTAAAATATTTTTAATTAAATGAGTCCTCTAGTTTCCTAACCGTTACTCCGATTAAAAAAGTTAATTAATCCCTAGTTAATAATGATCTCTACGTACAATATTCGTATATAGAAACTGTTACGGTATATACAGTGACGGATTTACATCAAAGAAGCCTTAGGGCACCAAAAAATCGAGGCATTATAGCCGATGCCCATGCAACTTTTTTTCTCTTTTTATTATAAAAAAAATTAAAACAAAAATTATACGAGTGTTGTATAATCATATTACAATCTTATAGCACATTTAGAATATCTATAGACTCTGCTTATAGGTACCTATTTAATGAACTGAACTGAAAACTCACCTGACATTTTTTTATAACAATTCTTCATCAAATACAGAAAAAGCTTTGCGTATTAAAACTTAGACTAACACTTTTACTATGATACTATAAATCTAAACAAAATAAAACTTTCTCATAACTAAATATTTACGTATTAATTCATATATAACTTTTTGACTAAAAAAAAATACATACCTAAATTTTTAATAATTAATTACATGTCATTTACCAAAATAACAACAAAACATCGTTTGGGAGGCATATTCATCACAGATTATCAATTTGATTAGCTTTGACCACCACAACACTCAGCTGAAACTTTTTGAATTTGCTGGTATACTCTAATGTTTGCCTTTTTGCTTGGGGTACTTTCTTTTAGATGTCTGAAGTTTTGATAGGTAGCAGGGATAATAATTAGGCTAAACACCTGGTACTGTACCGAAGTATTAAAAATAATTATCAAAAAAATTTAAATTTTTATTTGTATTCCATAATATGGGTTAGTCCATTCAATAATTGTATTGAGCCTAAAGCGGACTTCACACACCTAAAATATATATATTTACTTTAATTGCCTGCGTTAGACCAAGACCTCAGTCAAGACAGTCATCGAATTCAATAAAACACTCCAGGTGTAAATTAAGCAGGTTTTTCAAAGCATTTTTAGGTAAAAAATAGAAAAATCACACAATTAATTAGTGTCATATGTTGTGCAAGTAATGTTATGCACAGCCTCTTCAAATACAGGGTGTATGACTAGCCACTCTCTATAAAAATAGAAAAACAAAACTTACCCTAGTATTCTTTGTTGGAACAAATGATTCTTCCCTCTTAATACTGGTGTCTCAATTTGCCTTCTTCTGAAAATAAAAAAATTGCCTTGTTTTCTACGTTTGGGAGCACAACAGGTTGACACCATGTTTTCGATTCACTCAACACTATTATACATAATTATTTAAAAGTCAATGTTCTCAATTAGGCGAATGAACTTAAACCAAAGCTTAAACACACTTTAATTATTGTTATACTTACCACAAACCACCATACAACGCTTAATCAATATTCAGTAATGCTACAAATAAAAAGTGTTTAGGTATCCTAAGTAAAACGAGGTATAAAAATCAAACCTCTGATGTTGTCCGGCTGTAGCCTAAAAGTTACATGGGGTTAAAGTGTGGCAAGTATAACTTGAACAGCGGAAAGAATGCGGACAAAAAATTGGCGATGTTGTCGAGTAACTTTAATATTTTTTGAGAATTAATATTTATACTTATTATTTAGATAAACACATAATTTAATATACTCATTAACACATTGAAAATAACTGGCAACTGAAACTTAACTATTACTTCAACTTTAATTCATAATCTATATTACACATTATCAATTTAAATAAATTTGCGACATTTATATCTATTTGCCCGATACATCCGGCAACAGGTGCGTCAAGTTCCCCTCGTCCTCGTGACAAAGTGCATCAAGGCGATTGGCTGCAAGCCATTTTTCCTCGCTTCGCTCCTCAAACGTCGCTGTTCCAAATAAGTTTGCCACACTTTACCTGAAACTTATTATATGTAGAGTCAAAAGGCAGTCAAAGTAAATAGGTAAGTAGACATTATAGAAACATGAAGAGCTTGTTTATTTACTTCAGGCTGACGGTATGTGAATATTAAAACTTTACCTTGGAATTTATTGCCTTTGGCTCCACAAATGATTACGCTTATTTTGAATTGGTATAGAGCCTCTTCGGCTCTGGCTCCAGGATGTAAACTGCACAAGTGCTAGTTTAGTGACCATAATGAATTACCTACGTCTACGTTTCGATAGGCAAGTCTGCTATCGTTATCAAGAAAAATAAACTAAAAATTAAAATGGTTAGCAAATACAATAAAGCAGTAAAAAGCTCTTGCAGATTGTCAATCTTTGAACTAACTTTGACAAGATGACAATTACAATGCGATATTTAATTACTGGCACTGGTACTAGTGTGATATTTAGGTGTTGTTTGGTAAATTAATTTGTTGTTGAAGTTTTGTAATATATCTATAATTTGGTGTTATTCGCTTAGGATGAATTTAATAATTTTTGTTGAAAGGGTTAGTTAATTTTTAAGTATCATATCAACTTCAGTTTTTAGCAAAAGCTAACCAAGTGCTATTAAAACTAACAGAAGTGGAAGCAACACATTCATCTTTATTTAATAAAATTAAAGCACTCTCTTTAATTTTACGTTTTTTAAATGAAGATGAAGTTTTTTTGCTAAAACACTTGAAGCGTTCTATTGTATTCTGTTATCAAATGCATGTTGACAAATATGTGATTTGTGGAATTGTGCATTTCTAATATAAGTTTGGTGTTCTTTTATACGTTTTGAAATGGTCTACAGGTCTCACCTATATAAAATTTATTACATTCACATGGTATTTTATAGATAACATTTTTAGTAGTTTCATTTTCATTAAGTGGTTTTGTTTTTGTTAGTTTGGATCTAAGGGTGTTTTCTGTTATCTATATAACGCCACCAAATTAAAGGTTTATATTGATAATTTTCAACAAAATTTAAATCAAATTTTCCATAAAAATATTACTTAAAAAAGGTGATAAAGGCGAACGCATAGCCAAAAAACATAGAACATAAAGACGAATTTAGAATTAGAACTAAAATAACAATAGAAAAACCATTTAAAATGAAACAAAACTTAACATACACCGAACAAAGAGCATTACATGGGCCATGGTCCCCCCTGGGAATTTAACCGACTCATTTTTCAACATACCATTCATGTCATCCCATTCAAGAGGGTGCCGAATCCTTGTCTTTTTAACGATTTTAACGACTTTTGGTTTATGGCCTTATCTACGGTTCGCCCCCCCCCCCCCCCCCCTGCGAAAAAATCCTGTCTACGCCCATGAATATAGCAATACCAATCTTTGGTCACCTATTTTAACCCCTCCCCCCTTTTAGCTATTCATTTTCAAATTTCGACGCCTATGCAAGTAAAGCCATTGGCAATCGCAGAATAAGTAACTCAAATGCGTTCAAGTTGCGGAATATTATTTTTGTTGGGAAACACCCAACACTCTTCTCTGTAATATAAAAAAATCAGTTCGCTAATCATAATAGTTATGTCTACGCGTTATCGACTTCAACGGTCACCAAATGTATTTCGCTGCTAAGCAAAACAAGTCTTATCGAAAACCGTTGAAGCTGACGCTAATAAAACACATAAGTTCCCAACGGACTGTTTTGTCAATTCATTCAATCCATAGGAAAATGAGCCTTATTTACTCTAACGGTTTTTTAGTTACCCAGAAAATGAAATCCGTTGATGATGACTTAGCACTAAGTAACTGCTCGAACGAGCGGAAAAGCTAAGGAGAGTCGCTTTTGAGAGCCAGTCGCGAAAGGCAGCTCAAGTTGAGTAGAAGTTGCAGTGAGAAGTTGCTCACGCTCTCTAATTATTTCTCCCTTATTATCTCCCTTATTAATTCTCTCTTAAAAACCCAGACCGGGTTCTCATCGCTCATTAATTACACGTTTATTGTACAGTTACGAGTTAGTCGGTGGTCGATAGTTGATGTTTTTGGTCCATATTGCTTAATGTTAAGAAGTGATTGATCAAAGGAAGATAGTGTAAATAGAGTGTAAATAGTGTATATTGTACATAGAGACAGTGAGGATATAGAATTAATATCCTAAAGAACATAAACTAAGCATAAACGTATCTGTTCCAGTTTCATTTTTAGTAATAGTGGTAATAAAGAGTTTTACATCTTCAGTATAACTCAACATTGTGGTTTCATTGCTCCATTCGGTTCAGCGCCTTAAGCTGTGGTCCTTCGAGAACTTCAGTTAAGATAATAATTACATCATACAGTGCACATACAGCTCCACCGGCACAATTAGACAATTGTGTCACCCTCGTGTTTGGGGAAGAAGCCAAGCAGCAATTCCTCCCCGATCAATTTTATTTATTAATTTTTCTCCGTGAAACGTGAGTGTCCTGTCTAAAACAACCAGCAACTGTCCCCTCGCTACCGCAATGATTTTGCCTTTGATCTAAATCATCTGCCTATTATATATATAATTATGTTTCCACCTAACTTACTTTAATTCAGAAATTATAAAGATTTTTACATCAAGAGACGTTTTTTGCAAACGATAACTAGCTGAAAGATTTTAAAATTATAGGCGATTGTTTTTCTGGACAAATAATGTCATGGCAGAAGAAATAAGACAACTCAACACAATCCGCAAAAGCATTGGGGACTATAATATTAACAAATAAGTGTTATAAAAAGGTGACTTTTAATTCTCCTCGTAATGACATAATATTTAGCATTTAGTTTTTTGTTCAGCAGTGTTTCTTCACCGCACACATTTTGTCAGTTGAGTATCGTTACTATACTTATTTACGTATGTGTTGATTTCGTGGTTATTTTACGAGTCCTAGTCTCGATGACAAAATTGCAGGCTTATAATGTGTTTGGCCTTTCACAAGGTGGGAGTCATTTGTTAATGACCTTCAACTTCACCAGCAGATGCATTGGCCCGAGACCCTGTCAGAAAACGCATGCAGACGCCGCGAATCGAAAGTCTTTGTTGTGTTGCACAAGATTTCGCATTTGAGTCGCGGGTCATTGTATTCATTTTCTTGTGTTCGCTCTACATAGGACATAAGTATTCACTTATATCTATAAGAAATTATAATGTTTGAAGTATTCAAATAGTATGCTGTGATACTAATTGTGGCTCGAAGATGATGAATTGAATGAAAATTATTAGAAAAGCATTTTTTCACTTTTCACACGGACGTGTTTAAAACTATGGACATTCTGCTCACATATTAGTCGCGTCCATCGGACGTTGTGTACTCTCTTTCTATCCAGGCATTTTGTTCCAAAGCCAGACTCATTTTTTAGATCGTGTCGCCGCAAAAAGTCATATTTTGGCATTTTCATTAATAAAAATACTAAATAACAAAAGAAAGTATTTTTGTCTATATTAAAAAGCAAAATAATCAAAACAAGATGTAAAATAAGCATATGACCAATAACATAAAAATAATAGATTTTGAGGAAGCTCCAACAAAGTTTAAATAGTCCGTATTTTACTATTTTTAACATAAGAGATTAAAAAAGCTAACTTAAACTAGATAACATTAATACAAAAATATGTAAGAGCTTCCAAACAAAACTGTAAAAAAATGCTGATAAATAAAAGGCATATGAATTTAACAGCTTGGCTAGGTAAAAAAACGAGTATTAAAGAGACAAACTAGAATCAATAATAATTAAAAAATAAAATCCCAAACGAGGATAATATAAGAGATTATAATATATAATATGTTTTAGAACTTGTACTTATAGCAAGTTCAGATATATTTGTATTTTTAAGCTAACCACTTTAAATGTTTATTAATAACAATGTAGAGATGTCAATAGTTTGCCACTTATTTTTGTTTTACTTTAGTAACTAGATCGACGCATCATAACTCATTATCAATGATCAGTGGATGTATTTTAGCGTAAATTAGCAAGTTAAGATATATTTGTATTTTTAAGCTAACCACTTTAAATGTTTATTAATAACAATGTAGAGATGTCAATAGTTTGACACTTATTTTTGTTTTACTTTAGTAACTAAATCGAGGCATCATAACTCATTATCAATGATCAGTGGATGTTTTAAGCGGCATAATTTTTAATTTTTAGCTCGTTTATTTGGCTTTGCCAAATTTTCTGTGGTTTACTCCAGGCGACAACTGCGATGCTGCCGCCTTGTTCTGTCCTATCCTGCAAGACTGTCTCTAGATTTTTAACAAAGTTTAATGGTGTTCTTTAAAAGTATTAAGAAATAAAATAGAATAGTTATGACATTTTAAAACTTATTGAGCAAAAATATTTTCCGAAGGTCTGCAATAATTTTTTCACTTTTGTATTGTGAACAGATCTACTAATTAATCCATAGGGCCCGTAGTTACTCATAGGGCATCAGTGGCGCAACAACAAAATTTGAGCCAAAATATAACTTAGGATCCCTTATCTGAAAAGAAAACAGCATGTTTAATACGTAATATGTGAGTAGAATTTCATTATACCAGTACCGTGCAGCAAGTCTCCAAAATCGTTAGTTTTTTTGGACTTTGGACCTTTTTCTAAATATCTCGAATACAACTGACTTTTTTGAAAGATGGTAATGCAAAACAAAAGTTAATTGAATTACCTACGAAATGATACATTTACACTTGATTAAACCAGTGACGTGCAGCATAATTTAACTCTCAAATACTGTGTTCTATGTAAAAATACCCAGTTAGCAAGTTTATTAAAATAAACGATGAAGCGTTTACAAAAAGATTTGGAAAATTCAAAATATGTTACGTCAGGAGCGTACAGTGTTTGAAAAGGTAATTATTTTGCAATATTCATAAATGTTAAATAACCATATATTCACAATTTAAGCAGAGAAGCAAAACAAATTAAATTATATTAAATCAGTGGTGCACAATAGAGTCGCTAATATTGTTAATATAATTATTATACACAAATATTATCCACATAATTAAAAAATAACATCATAAACAAAAGCAAATTTTGCATAGGTATAGGTACTTACATTACGGTCTAATAGAAATCTTCGTCATCCTCTTCGACCTCAGCGGGGTGAAATAGATTGCTGCAAGATTGTCCTTGGCACTGCCCACACAGGTTTCAGCAGATTACGCCTGGCTTCCTACTCTGGTAATCCTCACGCTTTTCCAAAAGCCAGAAAAGCCTATATACATTGACAATACCATTAAATCGGTATCTTCTCCGACCAATGTTACCTATTCTTCCGATATCCTCACTTCCAGAACTTTATCCACTATCAGGGTATCTGCATCCCCTGTGCTTGAAAGACTTGAATACCTGCTGATTTTAGGTGTTGGCTTAATTGTAAAATACATTTTTTTGTTTTTTTAATTTGAGAGAAGTTGTGCCTGACTGATGGTTGCCATAGTGTCCTCAGAAAATCGCATGTTAAAACAAGCAGTTTTTTCATATCCATCAAAAACCATGATGCATTTTTGTCCGTAATTGTAAAAGATAAAATTTAAATATTGCTTATATGACAATGTAGGCAGCTGGAAATTGCCAAATGATTTTGTGAAGCAAGTATCCTCCATCAGTTACAAAAAAGTATTTTCTTGAATAACCTGTCCAACTGTACACCAATAATGTATATATACCAATTTGTAGGTAGTTTTAATAGCTCTCTTTTACCAAAGGCTATATAGGGATATTTATCAAAAACTAAAAAAATGTACCTTTGGGGGTGGTTTTGAGGTGGTTTGCATCCTCAGAGGGGTGGGGACTTTCAGTATGTTAAACAGTACTACAAAAGCTAGGTATTGCAGGAAAAATCAGCTTTAGGGCATTTTGTTCCACGAGCACTACATGAAAATAATGTCCCTGGCCTAAATAGCATGTGACCGGAAACAAATCTGCAAATAACGTGTAATAAAACTGAAAACAAACGATGGTTAGACTTGACAAATAAAATAAAGATTATGCTTAAAACATAAAATGAAACGCTTACACTTCGGTCCAAATCAAAGTCGGGATATACCAATAAAGTACCATAATAAAAGTAAATCTGAGTAAGAGGAAAAGTAAAGAAAGAGACTTTACGTGACAAAAAATATATCACATTAAATAATATTTCAAATAAATAATAATAAATCAGGCTAATATCACAAAAATATGTTTGGCAAATTTGACTAGTGGCGTTTTCTAGAAAAAAAAAACTAAAACTAGCATATTATAGATCAAGAACTAAAAATAAGCCAACTTGTAGCAAAGAAATAAACAACATAAATATGCCACAAAATATAAAAAATATATTTATTTAAATAATTTTGCTAGGAACGTAAATATAAGAAGCCTAAATAAGTTGTGAAAGGAAACAAATCTACAAAGTATGTGTAATAAAACTAAAAACATTAATTATAGCAAATAAAATAAATATTGTGTCTTAAACACAATATGAAAGGCTTACACTTGTTCCCAAATCAAAATCAGCTGCATTATTATGTACCAATAAAAAAACAATAAAAATAAATGTAATTAAAAGGAAAAGTAAAGAAGCAGGCTTTACTTGATATAAAAAATATCATTGAAAAATCATTCAAATAAAAATCGTTTTCTGTTTATAAACTCAATCATACTAATATCAGAAAATGTTGTTTTGCAGATTTCACTAGTTTGTAAACTAAAATTTGCCCAGTATAGTTTAGAACTACATCAATTTGCAACAAAACAATAAACAACATAAATATGCCTGAAAACGAGACGTCACGTTTAGGTTGAAGCTCGGAGCGCTTAGAGCCGTGCTTCGTACCAAATCACCAACTTTTATTTACTTTAATATAATAAATAATAAATTAGAAGAAATTAGTAAACTGTCGAATTTCTGTGCTTTATTTGTCAATCCAATAAATATTGGTTTATTGTTTTATTTCACTATTTCAGGCCCAGGTTATTCGTTAGATAGTAGCTGGAGTTAGTCACGTTTTTATGGCAAACTGCGTTGTGGGTCCCGTGTGTACAGTAAAACTGAACTGAATGATGTTTATGAATATATATGTCCAAGGGAATGTTTTTCTACAATTCGTCAATTTCAGTGGTTGTTTAGAATGAAGCACTGCTTAAAAATAAAGCAGAATTATACGGAGATGTACACAATGACGCAATTAAAAAGTGTACTCTACTGATTTTATCAGAAATTGAAAAGAATAAATTTTTTATCACCCAGAAAAAAAAGATTGCGTTCAGCAAAATAAATTAGGGATTAGCATTCTTCGTACAGGAAAACATATTTCGGTTTTTCTTACAGGTAAAGCAAATTAATATAGGACCCTCGATTTTGCCAGAACTGGTTTTAGAAGCGATATATCTGTTCTTATACCATAAGCTAATTTCTGATTGGCGACTTTACCCATATAGGCATAATGAAGATGCCGAATACCTTTTAGTTAAACAACGCATCGCTGCGCTGGTTCCTAAACAGGCACTATCGTGTTTGTAAAAGACAATTATTAATATTTAAGGATATGAATTACTTAAAAAATTTTAGAATTTTATATGATGTAGTATTTAAGTACTTCTAAAAAAACCAGCACGAGAAAGTATTCAAAGATGTTTCCTCTAAGTACTGTCCGAAACCTCCTCAGAATAAATTTCCTTGTGATACTTAAAAAAAAAGTCCCTATATGCATGTGATCGGAAACGCTTAATTTCCGAAATACATGCTGTCAAAAATAATTTTTTTAAATCTTTTTGTATTTTTAGCGATAATTTTAATTAAATTTAATAAATAAATTTAGCCAATCGTTTTTTCATTAAAATAATTTTTCCCAAAAAGTAACTGTGCAACTCTAAGAATATAACAGTTACCGTTAAAAATTATTTTAAAAGCGAATGTTAAAATATTTTATTTATCTTATATCTAGAAAAGCTTTTTCAGACATAACTTTATGAGCATTTTTAAATTTAAATATAACAAGCAATTTTATTGAACTCTGACGCGACGTTTCGAATAATACTTAGGAAACATCTTGTTTTTAATTGTTGTTTCCTACGACTTTTACAAATTTAGTACTAAGCTTTTCTCCGTAATTTTCAATTTTTGTTTTCATGAACGACTACTAGTAGGCTATGCGTTTATATAAATCGCCTACGTGAAACATTTACTATAAAATTTCCAGCCGGTAATGATCAAGGCTCTATTACTAGATATACAAAGCCAACTTAAGCAAGGTTCAGCTGAACCTTCTGATAGAAAAGGTATTGACTGTCAAGATACAGCTAAATTTGACAGCAATATATTTCATATAGATTTTGCCATAATAGATATTTACAATATTACAATGTTGTAAAGATTCATATTACTACACGAGATGTTAAAGTTGTCAAACGAGGCGTCAGCCGATTTTGATAAAACATCGAATGTAGTAATATGAATTTACAACAAGAATATCGTAAAAAATTTTATCTACTTTCATCTATGAATATAAAAAATTTGGCAAAAGGCATTTTTAAAAATAAAAATGCACCTGCTATTAAGTTTACTAATCAAGTTTATCTTTTGCATGGTTACTGTTTCGCATGGTTACTGTCGAAACTTTGTCAAACAAATCCAAAAATATAAAAAGCGCTTTTCAAAATGAGCGATTCTGATGGAAGTTTTCCCTCTGATATAGAAGCAGCGGCAAACGAAGCGATCTTAAGTTTAGTTCCGACAAAATCCAAGGCGCGGTATGAGTTGGAGTACCAGAAGTTTGAAGATTGGTGCAAAGCTAACAAAATAAAGGAGGTGTCTGAGAAAATCCTTTTGGGTTATTTTTCTGGAAAGCAACGCTCCCAGAAACCATCTACACTATGGACTCACTACTCAATGTTGAGAACTATGATTTCAGTCAAGAAAAATCAAGATATAAGCAGATTTTCTCAAATAATCGCATTTTTGAAATGAAGTTCAGAGGGTTACAAAGCCAAAAAGTCCAAAGTTTTTACAAAGGAAGATGTATGTAAGTTTCTTAGTACTGCAGATGATGAAACATATTTACTTATGAAGGTTGTTATGATAATCGGTATTTATGGGGCTTGTCGGCGCGAAGAACTAACCAAGTTAATGTTGGATAATATTGAATACAATGATTTGTATATAAAAATTGTGATTCCATGCTCGAAAACCAAAATTATCCGAGAATTTGTTAAAACAGAAGGAAATGTGTCAGGTGTCAACTGTTTAAGTATTTTTCGAAAATATGCTAAACTTCGTCCTCTTAATGCAACGCACAGGCGGTTTTTTGTATTCTACGGAATTAATAGTTTTGGAAGTATACCAAAAAAGATTGCAACAAAACTTGGATTGAAGAATCCCGTCGGATACACTGAACCCTGAACATTGTTTTATGAGGTCCTTAGCCACCATTCTAGTTGATGGTGGTGCAGATATGCAGATGTTAAAGCGTCATGGTTGCTGGAAATCATCTTCTACGGCAGAAGGCTACGTTGAGAATTCTTTAGAAAATAAGAAACAAATAGCAAAGAAGATCATGGGATCAGACACGGATTTAATGATTGGAAATTCGAACGTAAAGGGCTCCATCACATCCACTTCTGGTATACAAATTTCTAACTGTAAAAAGTGTATTATTAATGTTTATAATAAACCTTAAGTGTTATAATTTAATAATAATTAATTTTAATTAATAATTGATAATTAATTTTATAATTGTTAATAATAAATAGATCATTCTTCTAAAAAGTGTGGTTTTAGTTAACAGCAAAATGTTAATAAAACCGTTTTTTTTTTCATTACAGCACTAGTTCTGTAATAGGTGCCCTTACAAAACGATTTATAGAACTGTAAAATCCATATCACTAAATGAAAGTAGATAAATGATTTTAAACTTTATTTTATATGCTGCATTTGGCATCAAAAGATTCTATATTTTGTGGTAAGAATTATTGAGTATTAACCTCTCCGGTTAATTAATTATAAATTCATTTATTTGATTTGTTGTTAATAAGTTTAATGGACTTCCCTTTGCAGCATTTATTAATATTAATTAATTATATGTACATACGATTAATACCTAATTTATATTAGCTTTTATAACACTGTGGTTGCAGTGAGTGGCTATTCTGATCATCATTTCTTTAATGTTGTCTTCCAGCACTTTGTGACTGTATTTATTTTAAGTGGATAATCTGTGGCTCGCATAGGTTTATCAAACTACTAAAATAGGATATTTTGTTATTAGTTTATCTTTGCTTAGTTATATTACAATAATTATGTTTACTTGCAGTTCTGAGTTAATAACCTACCTTTGATCCTCGTTAGATCGGTCAAATTCATATACTACTTTCAGTTTGAATATATCACTTCTAATCTCAGGCTGATAAGGCTTTAAATTGTTGGGGTCACTGATTTGCTTTGAGATACTGCTGCTGCTTTCTTGTTTACCTGTTAATTCGAGAATAATTGTTAGTTATTACATTTTTCTTTCTCTTCAATAGTAAAAGCTAGTACCTGTTGCTTATTTTCTTCTAAGACTTGTTGATCTCTGCATAGATTACTCATTGTTGTTTCATCTCATAGTGCCTTAGGGATTTAGAGCGTATCCCTCACATGTTTTCCTCTTGGTTTTTCCCTTATTTTTCTTTAATTTTCTCCAATCGTCAATGTTGGTTTTCCTTTCTTATGCTTTAGTGGATTTCGAGGTTATATTATAGTTCCATCTTCTTACCGACAGTTGGGAACTTTGAGATTTGGGATTTCTTATTTTCACGTGGCATGATATAACTTTTGTAATTTTCGATTAGTAGCCTTGAATATGGACTCTTTTCACTTAATTGTTGCTGTCGATTGGGATTTTTACAGATTTGTTATTTCGTTTAGAAATATTCCCTATTGTTTATTGAAATATTTAATTTTAGCTCATTAGTTGTTGCTTCCGCAGTCGTTTTACAACGCTTGGTTCTCGTTTATTATCTTAGAAATATTCCTGCTATCGACTATTTCTTCATTTCGACAAGTGTTCTCGGCACTACCATTTTTTCTGATTCCGTGAAAGTGGCAAAGGCAAATTGATGGAAACCGATGATCTCGTGCTTCTAGAAATACCTACCGGGAATAGAGAAAGTGTTTTCCTGAAATGTAGCTCTAGGCGACTCAACCTTTTAGTATTTTTTGTTATACTACCCTTCTGGGGATCTTGAGGTTGTCCCTAATTTCTATTTGATACAACCGATTTATCGGGATATTAAATATTACACGAGAGGCTTTACGAGCGCACCTTATTAGATCGAGGCAGTTGATCTTCTAGGCAACCCTCCAATTTCAGAGAGGCCAGAAGCCATTACAAGGTTTCACGACCGGGTCTCACTACAGGGTTTCACCTTTAGCTCACTTTCACCTTTTTGGGCGGAGAACTCTCACTCTCGCGCAGGTGACTTTCACCTCCACTGCTGAGCTTGCAGCCTTTTCAGCAGCAGACCTTCGGACCGATTTAACCTAACGTGGTATCGTTCCCATTATTTTTTTATTATCTCATTATTGTATGTCGAACTTTTAAATAGCTCTTATTAATTTTATTGCTATTATTATTATTATTTTTATTATTGATTGATAATATTATTACTGCATTTATTATTGGTGCGGCTACTAATTGATGCAAGTCTTCGACGAATTCCATGGAGTTTTGGGTAAATCTGACATTATCGATTCATTCTCGTATTCCTCTTATTAAAAATTTCCTCTGTGTAAACTAAAGGATTTTGGTGATTTAATTATCTAAATGATTACGCATATACCCTGCAGAATTTAAAAGATAAGTTAATTATTCTAAACAGATCTGTTTGTTCCGGTTGGGTTTGAAACAGGGGATAAGAGAAAAGTTTTTTTTTTATTAAATCATGCTTTCTAAATAGTAAGTATCGGGTAGGCTTGAAACTTGAAACGCCTCCCTTAAAATCTCTAAATGTTCTCGTAATGTGACAGAAGTATTCTAATTTATTTTTTTTATGATGTTCCTGATTTCTATTGGTTTGTCCATTCAGCCTAGTAAGTATATTTTGCACGTTATGTCCTGTCCTCCAGTTTCTTGTTTGAAGTCGCCGTCAATATCTAAGATTATACGCCATAAGAAAGGACGTAGCGACATATTATTATCAGAGTACAAATATACTTATTTATAACGTGTTATTAGTAGCTAAAAAGATGATTTTTAGGCCACGCAGCACGGAAACAATTTGGACATTATTATAAATTCTACTCTCACCTTGTCAATCCGCTCATCGATTATGCTACCGGGATAAGCAACTTATCAATTGGCTTTGGTTTATGAATAATTATGATGTAAGTTCTTACTTATTATCATTTATTTCGGTTTTTTTTTATGTTGATATCAATGCCAAATTTTTCATTGATATGTTCTACTCTACTCAAAAAATAGTTGTATATTTTCCAAATAAAAAGGAATATGCATTTTAATTATTAGATAAGGATACATAATAATCTGAACACCCTGAATTCCGAATACTGTAATCCGAACTTTTACTGAATCTTTTGTATTTGCTACATATTATGTGCGTATGTATGTACATAAATAAAAGTTGTTATAGTCATTGAGTACAATTTTTTTTTGGGTGGGCTGGTGGGCATGTATTTGTATAGTTAAGAAAGGTATCTATAAAGCGAACGTGTTCGGGTTATAGATATCATTTATCATGAATTCTATAATCCGAAAGTTTTGGTAAACCGAAGGGAGTCTGCCAACTTTCTGTTCGGATTATCCATACATTATTGTATTTGGTTCCCCAGAACAAAATCAGATTCTCCAAATTTCAGTTTTTATCTTCGACCAAGAGGTTGTTTGGAAAATAGTTTCTATTAGTTTGCCTGGTACCACAACCAAAGAGTCCAATTGACAACAGTTTCGAAAGAAGAGGAATAGTTGCGAAAAATCTATCAAAATATAAACAATAACAAAATGTACGCAAAGAAGCTGATAACTCCAAAACGGCATTTTCTCCTTCCGTCGACGAGGTGGACTTACCCTGATGCACTTCAAATTCCACCAAATACCCTAAAATTGCATAATTATTTATTGCGGCATATACTGCTTTAAGCTGTTGCTACCTTTGAAACCGGCCACACATTCATCCATAGATAGATAGCGACTATAGTGAAAAAGGCATCTTTGCATTTTACATTGAGGTAATCTATTAGAGGCCTAAGTTTGTAAAACTTATCGAAATCTGTATCTCCTTTTTTGGCATTTAGGAGTTATCATTTAAGTGTCAATATCTAACAATTTGTAGAAATTGATGGAGAGACCGAAAGACATTATATTTGATATACGGGGTACATAAAATTTAGAAAACCAGAACAGACGGATAGCAGGCAAAGTATGAAAACCTATTATGATGAGGCTACGCAAAAATGCTTTCAGTTATTTAGCAGACAGATTTAGTTGGACACCGCTTTCGAATACGTGCCTACAATTTTGATTTTACTACGATGTTCAAAATTTAAATATTATTAAAAAATCCAAAGGTGAAGCAATATTTAATTCTAGTTTAGAACCAAAAGGTCTATTAAAATACATACAGTAAATGTTTGTGGATCTGCTGCTTTCTTGGAAAATTTAAATCTTCATCAGGCAAAATACTTTCTTCACCTGAAGAAAGAAGACTCATTTACATCAGAAGAAATTGTGGGATTGTCTAGACATTCTTCTACATCTATAGAAATCTAGCTTAGATTAGAGACGTTCAAATTAGAAGAATTTTCAACTCATCTGCCACAACCTTCGAAGTAGATGCCTCGAATCGCCGTATACATACCGTCAATCTCTTTGTTACCTTTTTAACATCCTCACGGGGCCCCCCTATATCTGATTTGAGGGCTTGCTCATTGTCAATATCACTAAAAATTGCATTTCTTTCTTGGTCCCCTAAATTTTCCCATTGTTCACACAAATTTCCCATATAATTTTTTCTGGAAGTAAAAAAGCGCCCTTTTTAATGTTTCTCTTAATACTTAATTCGATACAAAACATAAGTTGACAACTGTAAACGATAGAATATAAAAATCTGTAAAAATTCAATATCAAAAAACGTGGTAAATTATAGCACCATACAATTAACAAGTCTTGTTTCCTGTTTCCTAGTGATATATAACTGATAGTCTGATTCTGCAGCAGTTCCAGCTTTATATCCAGCACATTTCTCACATTCGTCCTTTTTTGACCTATATAGAGCCATGTTTCGCAGTTGAAAAGCCTCGTTAAATGTAATTCGGGATAAGGGCACACAGTTTCGAGTTTTGCACCAATCAGTAGCGTAAAAACTATAAAATGATTGCTTTGAAGACCACTTCGGTAAAATATATTTTTTGTTTGAAGAACGACAGTAATTTGGTTTTCTCTTTGCATGGCTTCTCAGGCTCCTTATCTGATGCTTTCAGCTTAATTGGCTCCTCTTTATTTTTAAAAGTTTTTTTCCATACAAAATGTATTCAGGAACATTGTTCGACAAATCCGCACATGGGTATCATATATATGTGTTCGTAAGTGATAAATTACTGAGTGATCTCTTCTAGACTTATCTTTATCTTTTTTTTTCTAAGCACGGTCTTATTTGCGCTTTGTAGATAGAGCAAGAGCAGCTGCTGCGGTATATAGAGTGTTTTGTTGCGAAATAGCGCACCAAGCTTCTGGAAGGCTGATTTTGCGATGTTAGCAACGTGGTCATGCCAGGACATATTGCTGTTGACCGAGATACCCAGCAGTCCGATTGACGAGGATGAAGGAATGGTCGACCGTGCCGTAATGATGTCAGGGCCCGCTGTATTGGCCCTCTTGGTAAACGTGGCTGCTTGGGTCTTTGCGGCATTGAACTGGCCCAAATTTCGGTCGCCCCAAGTTTGAACTTTCTCCAGATCTTGATTGATTGCTGTAATCTGCTTCTGTCTGCGGTGATGAGTCTCAGTCGCTGGTAAGGGTTTTTCTGATCTAAAGTGGGAGACAAGGGTACTGTCATCTGTAAAACTGTAAACAGGATTATTTGTTTCGGTCAGCAGGTCATTAATATAGATGAGGAACAGAGTTGGTGAAAGTATTGCGCCCTGAGGCACGCCCGCGTTGATGGTGAATGTGTCCGAGATGTGTCCATCGACTGCAACGTGCAGAGATCGGCTCTTAAGGAAACCGGCAAGCCAGCTGCAGAGAGAGGCTGGCAGTCCGAAGGACTGTAGTTTGTTGAGCAGTCCGTCATGCCAAACTCTGTCGAATGCCTTTGAAATATCCAACGCAATCGCTCGAGACTCTCCGTAGTTCTCAATTGCCCTACTCCATATATGAGTGACAAACCAATATATCTCCTGTCGATCTCTCTTTGCGAAAGCCGTATTGATTATCGCTGATTATTTTGTTGTTCTCGAGGTACTTGAACAGTTGCTGATTGACTACACGTTCCATGACTTTGGAGATTAATGGAAGCAAGGCAATTGGACGATAGTTTAAGGGTGTGGTTTTCTTGCCTTTTTTTGGAACAGGTTGCACTCGAGCGACTTTCTAAGAAGATGGGTAAATCCCTTTTCCGTAAGACAGAGAAAAAAGCCTGGAAAAAACGGGTGTTAGTTCGTTGGCGCAGTTCTTTAACACGATGGCAGGTAATCCGTACGGTCCTGATGCCTTTTGCGTATCTAGATTTTTAAGGATTTTACGAATATCACGGTGATGAAATTTGACTTCTGCCATGGTAGTGTTGATGTTCGATATGGTGGGGAGAGTTTTGCCTTGGGGGACGTCTAAGCTAGAGTGCGAAGAAAACATTTTGGCGAGCATGTTTGCTCTTTCCTTGGCTGTAGTCGCCGTGATGCCACTTTCCTAGAGCCACTGGGGCATTGCAAAAGTTTATTCCTGATCCTTTGATTGTGTTTGTCCTTAGTTTCGTCGATAACACGCTTGCATTCGTTTCTCGCTTCGACAAAATAATTGCGATTTTCAGCGGTCTGATTTTGCTGCCAGTACTTGTAGGCTTGCTGTTTGCTACCCACAGCTCTTTCGCATCTTCTGTCGAACCAGGGCTTTCCTTTTGATGGTAACTTGATGGAATTTGGGATGTATGCTTCCATTCCTGAGGAGATTACTTGCGTGATCTTTTCGCAGCAAACTGGAGCCAAGGAAAATCTAGGTAGAACTCCCTTAGATCGTCCCAGTTTGCAGAATTGTAATGCCAGATTTTGCGAGGCAATGGTGGATCCTTCTGTGTGAGTGGCAATTCACAAACCGTTGTAATAAGTTTGTGGTCGGAAGTACCTAATGGCGGACCAACTGTTGTAACAATTTAAGTTCCTGATGTTTTTTGGAAATATTCTAAGTTG
>MU182139.1:390920-450680 GCA_016904865.1 Pissodes strobi
ATGTTTGGCATCTTCACATATTAGATAAACAATCAATAACTTCAGTTACTTTTCTTGTTATTCTTAATATCGTTTACTGGTGTATGTTAATAAAATCGTCAATACCATTGGTGTGAAAATGCCTAAAATCTGAGGGTGGTAAAGATTTCATTAATTCGTTGTTCCTAAAAAAGACATACATTAAAATACTTTATTTCATTACAAAAAAAAAACTATTTATAGGAATCAATCACAACTTACATTGTTATTGAACTCTAAGTGGTCTTCTATTTGTTTTAATAGCATCAACGCAGCAGGTAAATCTTCCATCTCATGAACAAATGCCGGTATTCAAAAAATTACCAATCCTCCAAAGATATCTTATCTTTCCATTTTCATGTAAAATTTTTATTATTGATGCCAATATATCGCATTAAGCTTTAAAAATGCATATATACAAAATAACTTTTCATTGAGTTTCTAACAAACAATAAACAACTTTGGCCTAAGAATTATAACGAAACGGCAAAACTAGCAAGGTTGTGTTCCCAATCTCAGATCAAACCGCCAAAAAGTTAGGATAAGTTAAAGTCTCAATTAACGGTCAAAAAATGTTGGTGTCATAGACCAAGAAAAACAAGGTGTTTCATTCATAAAATCCCCGGAAAGGCGCTTTGTAATTGCTTGCAATGTTGTTGAAAATGACTAATGGGTGGGAGAGAGAAAGGTATATTCGGACCCTAAATGGCAACAACGTTGCCATCGGTAGGTGAGAACGGGTGAAAAGAACATTATAATAAAATATAATTTTGTAATTTTGGTTTGTTTGTTAAAACCGCTTTGGGTCCATAGATGATTATTTTTTAGGGATTGATAGATTGTAAAAGGGTGCTTCACGCACTTTTAAATTAATATATTTTAAAAAACATAAATTACTTATGGATGAAAGAAAGTAGGTAACAATAAAATAGTTGTTTAATATGATATTTATTTTGATCGCGAAGGTATACAATAATTATTATTATCGAGGTAATGTTGACTTAAAAGAAGAAAATTGAGCGAGTCTGCTAGTACTCGATACACCGATGTGTAAACATAATGTCCTATATCGACATCATCGACATGAAAATCGAGTGCCACCTTCGGCCGCGTGGCGCCTGAATATAGGCAACCACTTATTTGGAATTGGTTGCCTATATTCTCGCGTTAGAAAGAACACGTTTTACACTAACGGTTACAGACAGCCTGCAAAACACATTCCCGCCACAGATACCGCCTGACGTGCGTTGTTTAATATTTGCATTTGTAACGTTTGCATTATAATGTCTAATATTACAATTCACGTATAGGCCTTCGCTCGCTACAGAGGCGCAACGAATCAAAACTAACCCAAGGCATGCCCAAAGTCAAGGAAAAAAAACTGTTTACAAATATAGCCTCTAAAAAATAAAAAAAAACACCATCGGGAATCGAACCCGGGCCGCCGACAAGTCGAGAATGTATTTTGCAAGCTGTCTATCCGCTAATCGTTTTACAAGCAAGCGCTGAAGTAGACTGCGCATGGTTATAAAGTCACATCCGGGTTTCACACTTCCGTCCATTTTCCCGAGATTTATAACCCTCATACCGCCACGTAAGATGCTTACACATCAAAAAACTACAATTTCGAACTTTCATTGGCTAAATTTGTTTGACATCAGGACGTTCTAGACCGGATTAAATCACCGAACAATATCAATATTTGATAACGGTCGGTGATTTACTGTGGATCAAAACGTCGTGTTTTCAAATAAATTGATAATTGATACAATCAAAGTCCGAAACTACTTTTAAAGTCGAATAATGGGCTAATTTAAACATCTGAAAATACATGCCACCCCAAAAAGAACGCATCTCATATGATACAGGCGGAGTGTCAAGAGAATTTTTTATTTTAAAATTAATAGTTGTTTGTTCGTTATGTGTTGTGTTATTGATTTAATTTAGAGGAATTTATATTCGTGTATGTTGGAAGTTATAATTTTATAATTAAAATTCTTGAATTTGCCGACAAAGTATAGTTTTAATAATTGGAGAACGTTTCTTAATATTGACTCTATTTGCAATATTAACATATACAAAAAATACCACCAAACTAGCGAAATAGCATACAATTCACATTATACATAAACATATTTTTTGTGGCTTGTATGTGTATTTATAAACTAGTCAAAACAAATTAGATCAGAATTAAAGTTAAAAGTTAAAATAAAAATATTTCATTTGTTTACAGTAAAAATAAGTTACTTGTTTCTGTATCAATTTATGCATGATAAAAAGCAAAATTGTTCTAAAGATATGCTGCTATAAATATACATGGTGATCCCTAATTCGTTTTGGCACGTTTATATACGTTTTTAAAAACTATTTTTTAATTTAAAGATTCTTGGTTGCCTGAAATTCGTACATTTTATCGACGGCGACGCTTTAATTCACCTTGCATGTGAATATCGTTGTCGTCTGCCCCCACCACATCTTCCATTATATCTTCCTTTTGGTCAAAATTCGGTTCTTTAATCCCATTCATCGTTAAGGTATTTCCATATGTTATGCAACACTGCACAACAAACTGTTATTTTGGGGTACTAAAGACGCACTCACTCTGCACTGACGTAAGATCTTTTGAACTGAACTTTGTCGCCATATTCGGCTGTCATGAAGACTTTCTGGCCACTGTGCATCAACGCTTGTCGCAATTTCCTTAGTTATCACAAGTCATTTGTACGTATATTGACGTTCTACCCTTTCTATTAACATAATAATCGCCAAATTGCACTGTTTTTTTTTTTAATTTCAATGTGGGTATTTGGAATTTTGAATTCCATTTAGCTTTATTGGTATTTATTTCTTCAACGTCTGATGGAAGTTTTATCCAGCCGTTGGCCTTATCCATAATAGTGTCCATTACAAAGTCTAATGTAATGTCTTACAAATTGTTGTTCTAGCCCCTCCGAAGTCCAGGGCAACTGAAGTAGTGATCTACTGAACCTCGATTATTTACATATCGTAGAAAAATTTTCATTTTCATCTCTTTTGTAGGTGCCCCACCTCGAGTATATGCGACATCATTTAAAAAATAATTACTTATAAATTTAACACTTATACTGTTACGTTGTTTATAAGTTTTTTAGCACCTATACGCATAAAAGCAGCAATTTTCTGGTTGAAATTCTTATTACAAGTATGGCACAGGCCAACCTTTCAAAAAAAAAACAAGTAATAACTTACAAATTGTAAAGTTTAAAAGCATTTACTCCTTTTTATTTACCTGAACTCATATGACCGAAGCAAACGCTTCATCTTGAGTGAATACTCCAAACTTTAGTATTACTATCAAACGCCATAGTACTACAATTTACTACTTTTTATTCACTTAGCCCAAGTGTCGATGTCGAATCGTGTTAAAACGTACACGTAACAACTGGGTCTCTTTTCTGGATCTGTGGTTGATGCATAGGAGAATATCGAGATAATCTAGATTAAGAAATAGCGGTAAATATTTCATAATACAGGACAAACCAAAAATCGCAATCATCATAATCGGAGGTAAGTTCCGAAAAAAGGAAAATATCGAGTTGGTTTTGCCTTAATTTGATATTCTTTAGTTCGATTTAGTGTGAACCGTAAATACACCTTGTCCTTAAGTTATCTTATCATCATGGAATGTTCATATTTCCGCCAGTCGAGTCTAGTCGAATTAACCATAACCCGTCCTATTCTTCGCAGGCAGCATGTGGTGCGGTGGGTCGGGTCGGAACAAAACAGCCGGCCGACAGGCAGAAGGGCCGCCTGCCTGCCTGCTTCGTTCGCTCCAAGCACGACTAACGACAACGTGCAGCTGCCTCGAACTTCCAAAGCCGGTTGGCAAATCAGTCTTTACCGGGGTATCAGAGGGTGAATGTGTATTTTGGCATCGTACAACGTTCGCTTGGATTATATTATCGCTTAGTTCTTACCCCCGCGTCGTAAATAAGTTCAGTGTCGGCAACAACGAACTAATTCTGAAAATGCTGTTCGAAAATCCCCCGTCAACCGCGACGAAAATGTTTCCTTACGCCATACCGCCCCCGGTTTTACCGCCACCAATGGTCGGGTAAGTCCATAAAAACTGGGATATTTCACATACCTACCTAAGTCTACATAAACGTAAAGTAAATAGGTACCTAGGCATTAAATATTCCTATATGTCGAGCATGTTTTGTTTGTAACGGCCAAATTTTAGTTGCCGCAAACCCTATTGCAGCTTTATTATTTATTATTGTCGTAATTGTATTTTATTAGCAAGGGATTTTTAATAGATGGATGTTGTAAAATAAAATGGGTATGTTTATTAGTGCATTAGGTACTATTTGTTTACTACGGATTGATAAGCCAAGGGGTTTTCGTTTGGTCCTACAAAATTCACTCGCAGCCGCGGAATGATAGATAGTTTAGATTTAGACCAAGGTTACGTTTACATCATTATATTAATCGCATAAGAAAGAGACGAACCTCTGAGCGGCCAGTATTTTTCCTGCTCTGGAACCCAGTCGAAATGACCCCTTGCGTTTATAATATTAATTATTATTAATGGTTGATTTTTATGTGCGTAAAGTATTTTTAGTCTGTTTTTGTTTGTCTAAGTATAAGCAAAGACACAGTAAGCTAACTGTCAATAATTGATTTATGTATGTAGGTATTCCTACGCTTTCTTTTTACTTAGTTGCATATCGGTGTACATTTTATCCAGCTTATCGAATTTATTACCTACGCAATCGTTTACAGTGTCTTGCAAAATTTTAGAAGTCAATTGAACTAAAGTAACTAATAAAAACTGAATGTTTATAATTGAATAGAACCCGTTTGCTAATTTACCTTCGCTAGTATCCAGTATGTTATGAAGTTATGATAGAACCTATTAACAAAATTTACTAATCGCTATCAGTCTGTATATTATGTAGGTAATATGTATATTGATCAGTTACCATGTGTTACTGAATTGAAATAGGTACTTAGGTACATTACTACCACTTCGATTGACTAAAGTAATACTGACGTATAAAAGTATGCAGCCTACCTACCTACGTTTCTTTCGTTTTTTTTTTTTGGTGTAATAGTAGATTTAACAGGCCAACCAACTTAGGCCCGTTCTGCAATAAAACCAAGGGTGAAACTTCGTAATATAAAAGTAGATAGGCATAGGCGTAGTGGCGTCGATACCAGAAGGACAGTCAATAAACCACACTACTACTTCTACTAGTAAATTAAATATTAATAAATATTTGAATTTTGATAATTACCTCAATATCAAGCTTCTTATTCAAATCATAGTTTTAATATTTTTCGATTTTTATATTACCGAGATTACTTCCTGTGAAATATTGTCCACGCCTACTTTATTTTATCAAGTAAAACTAAGTTATATCAACCAATCAGAATCTTGTGAAGAAATATGCATTTTATTGTAATAATTATCTGTCCTAAATAAATCAAAAATATGCATACATAATTTAAAATAGTAAAACAAGGAAAACAAACAATTCAAGAAAAGAGTTAAAGTCTGTTTTACACTTGCGAATTTATTGACGAAGTCGCTTCACGATAAAATTTGATAAATGTAAGTGCAAACTTGGATGTCAAATAAATTTACGAAGTTCTTTGCGAATTTATTCACGACTTACAGCAAGTTCTAATTTTCCGTCATGTTTTGCGTGAATTCGGTCGTACCAACCTTTTAAAAAAAAATCAGGCTCTGGCAGTAAACTGCTGGTGGCGGCGATGATTAAAGCTATCGTAGCAGCCCTTTTTTTGTTTTAAATGATGTTTTATGATTCCTTTATGAAATAAAACGGACTGCATAGACATTTTCCTTCAAAACAAATAACATTTATAAATAAAAGCCGTAACCTCATTCATGTTGTTATTGGTAGAACTGCTGGAAACGTCAAAAAATCGAAAAGATAATTAATCAGCTGCTACACAATGTAAAACGGGTCAAATTCACGAAGACATTGACGAAGAAATTCCTGAATTATTTCGTGAAGAACTTGGCAAGTGTAAAACTGGCTTAAGTGAAGACAAAGCAATCGCCTTAAGAAATTGAACTGAGGTATTTAATTTTTTTTATACACATTAATGGCATTAAGTAAAATATTAATAGATGAATAGGTATATTCTTACTTTAAATAAAAAAATCTCGAAATCCTATTCGAAATCTTCAGTGGCATAACTTCGAAATTCTTGACAACATGGGCACTATTGCCGGTTTTTCCTTTTCTTCTTTTTATAATATCGAGATATTAATCCTCAAATTTGAAAACCGTTTTTTTTTCTTATTTCTCCTTCGTTTAATTACAACGAACACATTTTAAGCACTTTATCAATCATTAGACGTATATATAAAATGTTTAACATGTGTTGGTTTAAACTAAAAGAAGTGAAAACCGTGACAAAACGGTTTTCAACTTTGAGGATGAATATCTCGAGGACGAAACGTTGCCCAATCAATATGCCTTTTTGAGGTTATGGTAGAACTGGGTAAACTAATATTATCATTGTGACCAAGCGTATAACTTACCTGCAAAATTTGGGAATCTATTTAAACAATAAAGTTGGGAGCAACAACACGTTGTTTGTTATTATCACATACATAGTCGCACACTGATTGATATTTCAACCGTTTCTGGCCGGTATGCCAAATTTAATCTCTTTAAATTATTTTTTGTACCGGTCGAAATATCGACCAGTATCCTATAAAGGGTTAAAGTGTGACCAAAAATCTACAACAACAAATCACTAATCGACGTTTATGACGCTATCATCGAATGAATGCCGTGATGCTAGTCAGCCAGGAGCAAGTACAGGTGTGCCAAATTGTACATTAGCGAAATTTATAAGTTCTAACAAAACTTACGACATAAACGATCATCCAACACATCATATTCATTATAACTTGGGAGAAATGATTTATTTGCATGAATCAGCCATGCTCCATTGTAGAAAACACAGGGTTTCACCAAGTATTTGAAGCAAATTCTCTGCAATATGAAATACCGTCCCGTAACTTTTTCGGGATAATATTGATTAAATTTTGATTAATTGGATATTCTTAAAAATGGGATCTTTTTAAAATATTTAATTGTAACTTTTTTGGAAATCACGTGGCATGATTTACAACAAACTGGTTAATAGAAGTCAAACATATTTCTTCATAATTCATTCATTCTGATTGAACTCACTCTAGTTGGTCGTCTATTGGATCTAATAATATCAATATGTATTTGAAGACGAAATCTCCGAAAAATAGATACTTATACAGCTTTCATCTGATGAAAATATCGATACTTACCCAAAAATTTATCAATCCTCCAAAGATATCTTTGGATTTTGGTTTTCGAGTTTTATATTTCTTTTTTTATATTTATCTACTCTAGCATGGGTCATCTTCGCAAAATTGGTTTTTCTTTCCAGCTGTCGAATAAGTTATTGAACGCTATCCAATATTTTATTTTTAGTTGTTGGAAATCTATCTCCCTTTTGCTAAAATTGCTTTTTAACCTATTCGTCGTTCTCTTGATGTTTGCCTTTTCATTTATTGGACAACTTCATGCGATGCACACCGTTTGTGGATCCTCGTGAGACTTCCTCTAAGAGCCTATCGCATCTGTATCTCTTGCTAGGTAATTAAATTGTTTTCTTTTTATTAGTGGATTTTGGAATCTGGAAATGGTGAGAAGGTGGCCTTGAAAGGCCACGTCACTTATTTGGACTCCCCTCGAGACACCCTGTGCGTCCTTCCTGTGTAAAACAGTCTGTCTAGGCCATCGCCCAGTCTCGTGTTGTAAAGAAGGCGGCGATGTTGCCCGAGGAGGTTGTTCAGAGAAACGCCATGGATGTCCATCGTTCTCCCAAAATGGATACCTTTAGTCCCGAAACAGCGTCGCAATCGCAGATCAGATACTGTTTCGTCCTCCTATTCACAACCTCTGCATATAGAGGTGTCTCACATAATATCATTGTGTAGACATGTGTCCTTAGCTGTCAGTGTTCCGTCAGAATTCCCGCCATAAGTCGTAGGTTCTTCTTTGACATACCCTTTGCTGCAGACTCATTAGGGTAGCTTAGTAGCTCCCTGGTCAGTCGACAGTCAGTTGTTCGTCCCATCTTGCCCTAAAGTCTTCATGGGTGATCTTTTTTATCATATGTATCAACGTCGTGATAGTTAGATTTAAAGGGCCGGCTCCCATTTTATTTGTACCGGCTGCCTTTCTTCCTTTCTAGCCAATTTATCCGCGAATTTGTTCCCTTTGCACTCTGCATGTATTTTAACCCGGCACACAGAAATTCTGTTTTTGCGGGAGGCATCCTCCAGCGAATTGTGGGATTCTAGTACGGACCTGGCTGTAAGTTTATATCTTTTCAGGGCCAGTAGTGCTTGTCTATTGTCCGTGTATAGTTACCTACGTTGGGATTTGGAACCTTCGGCAACATGCACTAAAACAGAGTTTTATCCACAATACCGAAACAGAATATTTGCACTCGACGCGCGTTTCGCTAACCATGTTAGCATCATCGGGAGATGATTAAAACTCAAATCAGTTTAATCATCTCCTGATGATGCTAACATGTTTAGCGAAACGCGCGTCGAGTGCAAATATTATGTTTCGGTATTGTGGATAAAACTATGTTTTCGTGTATAGTTTGACAGCCTTGTCCTCAGTATTCCTGCGAACAATCCCTTTTGCGTCTATGGATATAGCAGCAAGTATAGTTTGGAGAAGATAACCTTGGGAGGTATGCTGTCTGCGCTGGCCAGTTCCCACAGGTGGCGTCTAGTCTGTCCACATTCTACGCGGGGTTGCGCACCAACGACTCAGTTTGAATCATCCCCTGATGATGCTAACATGGTTAGCGAAACGCGCGTCGAGTGCAAAAATCATCTTTCGGTATTGTCGATAAAATCTGTTTTAACGAACTTATAACTTACCTATTATATGCTTTCGATTGGACCTATCAGACTTACACAATATGCTGATTTACATTAGAAGAAGTTTGCGCCCTGGTCTCATTAATATTAATAAATAATATTTAATATGACACGTAACGGCTACTATCTGCTACATCTAGGCGAAAAAGTACGCTCCGCATAGGTAATATTCGCATATAGCGCATAGCCGTTACGTTACTTATTAACATTCATAAGATAATGGTTCAAATTATCTTGGGCGAGCTGTAGGTATGATAAACCTTACTCTTGATCTAACCGGGATAACAATAACGAAAGGAAATAAAATGGCAAAAACAGGTTCTCTTCTTCCAATTTTTCATGTTTTCTGCTCGGTTTTCTGTTTTTTGTGATATTTCTTTGGTTGTCGCCTATAAAATTTGCGTTTAAATTCTTTGTCATTAAATACATTTTTGTACACAGGGGTTTAAAAAAATAATTTTCTATTTACATATATGCCCTATAGAGAATGAACAACACGATACCGACAGTTATAAAAACTCGTGTGGTCATTTAACTCTGATATCCATTCTGCTGCTCTGGGTTCGATCCCCATGAGGTGCCAACACTTTTGATAATTAAAAATAATATAATTAAGATTTAAATGTTAATATCTTACTGCTAGTTTCAGATTGTATTTAGCTTCAACTTGAACATATAAATAAATTAATATTACAATGTCTGATAAGTACCAGATAATATTATTAATATTATCTGGTATTTATCGTGATGACCAAGGCAACCAGGTCTGAATCCTGAAGATGTCTTACATTAGCCGGAACCTTTAAATGATATGGCCCACGTGGATAAATCCCGACAAGTGATGTCATGGCCAAGAATTTATGACATGTGTAGAGTTCTGGGCCATGGCGCCGGTGCCAGAAAAATGTAACTCACGTTGCAGAAAAATGACAGATATGTTAACATAACCTAAAAATGGTGTAAACCAATTGGCTGAAAATTGGTAGAGATGACAAGCCTAAAATTAGCTTAAAAATGGAATAGCATACGTAGTTGAAAACTGGTGGATGCGATATGTCAAACTCCTCAGGTGACAATCGTGACTTTGAGTAGCTCACGTGGACGAAAGTTGACAAATATGACAATTTTCACATGTTATGTATGTAGATCACCGTGGAGGCAAATGAGGCGAGGTTTATTTGGAACTAACCCAAACTTGATAGACGACATAACCTAAAATGTTGTAGACCAAGGTGCTGAAAGTTGACTGATGTCACCTAATAGATGCGTAGCCCACGTGGACGAAAATTGGCAGATGACAGGTGACACATGTCTTGCAGGTATCAGACATCACGCCTAAATTGGGCGGAGCTTATTTGGATGCCCGCGCACCATCGGGCCCAAGTGCCCACATTTGTAGTTATTTTAGATACTAACATTTTTGTCTTCATGCATTTCAGCGACCCCGTTTTTAAAGCAGTTGCTAAGGCTTGTTGTTTTTACTTTAAAGTTTCAGTTTTTGACTAGATGTTTAATAAATAATATGATAAATCACACAAATTGTTCATAATAAAATAAATTTTTAAGCCGAATTGAACTATGCATTGTTAACCTTAAAATATTTTGATTTATTAAGTAACTATTTTTTCATAATTTTCCTTTAGTTGTCCGTTCCGGTAATAACACTTGGACACATATAACATACTTAACAAAATATATATCTCAAAGTATAAAACTTCATCCTTTTTAACAGCTCTCTAGTAAGTTGTAATCTCGATTGTAGGTACATCACTAATTAATTAAACCGTGTGCGAAATATGTACCATATTTGTGTATATTCTGTGTAGTATCTGTGAAATCCGTGTAGTCTTTCAAAGCTTGTGTATTCCGTCTAATTTTATCAATTTGTGTAATCTGTACAAAATATATATTTACGATTAGATGCGCCCCTCGTATTTTTAGGAAGACATTTCCACTGAACATAAAATCAATTTACTTCGACAATTTTCAATACTTATTAAGACTTACAGCACCGATATACTTCACCCTAATTGGTTAAACTTAAACAGTTCAAAAACCTTTGCTTCCTCTCGCATTTCCAGTCCTGCTCTGGTTATTTGAATTTGCTGTTGGTTTCCCACTGTTTCTTTTTTGTCTGTCGTCAGGAGCCGGCGCGGCGCGGCGCGGCGTGCCAAACTAACTCACGATTTCTTCTTTGCTCTTTGTTCGAACCTATACCAATGGCGTAACTAAACGGTGGTCGACATTGACATAGTTTAAATAAATATATTTGGCATAATGACCTTTTTCAGATATTTAAGTGTTTAATCAAAAACAACAGAAATCTCGTCCATATAAAATACGTACCTATTTGCTCGTATGTAAACCGTTTCATGTAGGTATGCATGCATGGGAATTGCTTCTTTTTTCTGGCATAATTTTGACTGCTGTGGTTGTACTTATACCTCAATCATTTGTGATGCTATGGCATGACCTTACCACAATGAGGTTATTTATTGGCAATTTAAGAGCACTGAAAATACTTGATAACATTTTCAAAAATACTTAAAGCCGCAAAATGAACATATTTATTTAACCGGACATTTTTTTTCCTTTATTTATCCTCTAAAATGCAATTTTTGCAAAATATCTCTCACTATGTTTCTAATAGGGTCAGTACTCGGATCAGTATTTCCATAAATTGCAGCGTTTTCATCGTGGTTTTAATATGGTCCAGGCAAAATACGAATACTTATTCGAATTCGTAAAATAGGTTTGAATTTCCTGTTGTTTGGTTGTTTAGCTTTAGCAGACGCCTACAATACTCAGTCTACTATTCCCGACATTTTTTAAACTTTAAATTCTGTTTAAAATTTTAGCCATATCTTACAGGTCTTCGAGGATATGCCAGTTCAGCTACGAAAATATGGAATTTAACCATGTTTTTTTTCAACTGAATAGTGATACTTAAACCCCGACTATCAGTAGTAAATGCTTTAAATATATTTTTTTGAAAAACTGACTTTGACTTGGTTTGTTTCCATCTTAATAGCTCAGCTATGACAATAGCCAATTTGAAGTAAATTTTCGTTTAACCAAAAAAATAGGTTTTTAAGTTTACTTATACTCAGTTGCGATATCAAGGCAAGCAAACACCACATTTTTTTAAACGAGGCAGCTGACCTATTTTAAGCCGGAATAATATTTCGGAGGTTATTCCAGTGATTTGTTTCCCGATGATATATTTGGTTGATGATATAAAAAAAACCTTTCAGTGCTTGAGTAAGTATCTAGGTACTTATTTCTAAATGCGAGTCTATGCAATCAATTTATATGGTAGTTATACCGGGAATAATACCGTCAATTTAATATATATTTTGGTTTTTCTTGGCTTAGTATTTGTGGAGCTGGATATATTCTGAGAGTTATTAAATTTCTCACCTTCCTTCTTTAAAATGCCATTCAATTTCAATAATATTTCAGATATGTGAGTGTCGGCCAGGGAATTAATAATAATATATTTTATATAAAAATATTAAGAGAAATATCCAGGTAAATGGGGATTAACACCCTGTTTGGGTTAGTGATGTATTATAATGTGAGATTATGACTTCTAAGCAAATTCGCCAATGAAATATCCAAGACCACTTTGAAACTAATCAGCATCTGACCACTTGCTTCTGCCCAAACTCGGAACAGTTTGAAGATTATTAGCGGATATTGGTAGCGACGCGACGCTCGAACTAAATTAGTTATGGTGAGATAATTTAATTTACTGCAATTAGCTGGAAACATCGTTGTTAATTTAACAAGGCGTGTGTATTTTTTAAAGTGGACCTCATAAAGGGACACATAATTGGATATACAGAGTATCTTGGAAACTGCTTGTCTACCACCTTTAGGATATAAATATTAGAATAAAATTGTCGTGCCCTGCTAGTCCCATGGAACCAGCATAAATGTTTCATCACTTCCTCCTTACGAAATTTGTAAATGATGAGCCTTCGCCTAACATAAAAATATAAAGCAATGCAATGCAAGTAATGATTTTTGTCAGTCATGTGAAGTTGTGACTGAAATTTCGTGAAAGCAATGCCTCAACCAACAAACAAACAAAATATGCTTCAGCTGAGGTGCATTCAAAGTTGGAAAATGCTAAACCAGAAATTGCAGCATTCGTTCCAAATACGAAATTATTCTCGAAATAAGGATAATGTACTGAATCCACTAATAACTGTCAAGATACCAAGACAAATCATAAAAATAAAGTCACCACCTTCACACGCAATATCATATCAAATGAGAAACTGTATTTGAAGAAAAAAATCTCGACTAGCCACAATGAACGCACTCCAGTTTAACGTGGTAAACGGTCCCGTAATTTGCCGACATACAGGGTCAGCAGTGCTGCTACTATTGTTCTGGGAATATTCTATTTTGCACGCCTGTTATGATCCCTATTATCCGAGGGGTAAACCGCTGCCGAAAATGGTGTACAAATTCATGAAAATACAAAAAAAAATACTGAAAATAGAACGAAAATACAAAAAATACCGAAAATACAAGGAAAATACGAAAAATACAAGCAAAATACCGAAAATAAAAGGAAAATACCGAAAATACATGGAAAATACTGGCAATACATGCAGTTTGGCAACAGCGTCCAAACGGTTGGAACTACATGAGGCAACACAGCAACGGCTTTTTTCGGGTTGAGTTTGAAGCTTTCGTGGAGGTCATTTCGAGGTTTCCGTGCTATTTGTGCAGTTAGCCAGTTAGTGTATTAATCCCGGTATATTGAACTTGTGTTTTTTGGTGATTTAAAATATTTATTATTAAAGGTAAGTGTTATTAATATTATTCATTATAATAATAATTAAGGTCAATGGCCAATAATAATGTACAAAATAAAATGAAAGTAAAAGACCTAGTAAGAACTCAGAGGTAATGCTCGAGATAATGTTTACTGTTATGAATCTAAAGACGAATCCGCTGAATTTGAATCATTACATTTAAAAGATTTTTCGACATCAATTAGTAATGATTATTGATTCACCTTATGTAGAAGTTAAAGTAAAAAGTATAACGGCAATAATTAAAAAATCATCATTGTGTTGGCTTTTAGATGAATCCAATGGCAGGCTCAGTACAGACAATCTTCAACGATTCATTACAGGAAAACCCTCCGGTAAAACAAAAGAAAAAGAGCCCAGAATTCGTCAACCCAAACCAGAATTAAAGCGGTTGAAGAGAGAAACTATGGACCAGTCATCTGGTAAAGATCGCGATTCCGATGATTCGAACGAAGACGATGGAGACCTAGAGCAAATGTCGGTCTCGAGTGCTTTATCAGAAACAGATGTTAATATCGAAACGGAAAAATATTATGCTGTTAGTTACGAGCAACAGTGAGTGGTATATTGGAAGAGTCACAGAAAGAGTGGAGAGTGAAAAATGCAAACCAAAATTTGATAAGTTTATATGGCCTCGTTACGATGATCAAGATACAGTTGATAAAAGGCTTATATTTTATGGGCCAATTGAACTTATTGGCACTGGGCCTTTTGAGTTAAAAAGGTGCGATTTGCTTAGTATCCCTAAAATATATAAACTCTCTAAGAAATATTTTGATTAGACACCCAAGTATAGCACAAATACGTTTATAATGGTCATATAGCAATTTGTATTATTTTAAAAGTATTTTGTAAACTTTTATAGATAGATAGATAGATAGATGTTTTTTGTCCAATAATAGTACAATAAAATGTGTAGGACACGTCAAAAAATTACAAAAATAAGTAACAATTATACAAATACATGCTGTAACACAATCAAACAAAATATACTGAAAATTAAAAAAATAAAACGCAACAACAAACATAAATGACAATTACAAACACGGAAAAGGCCCCAACTTTATAAAATTATTTCATACGAATATTACTTGAGTTATAATAGCATCGCGGATAATAATTATTATAAAACAGATTTGAGTATTTTCTAAAACCTTTAATATAAGAGTTTTATAAGCTAGGTGATAAATCTGCCTTTATAATAATTATGTTTAGTAAGACTATTTTACAACAGTTTTATAAACATTATTTTAAAAATTTTATTACTGAATTTGAAAACGTTTATTAGATACGCGATTAGATCACTAATAAAACTGTTTTATAACAGTCTTAAAATATTTTAGTTACAACCAATGTGTGTCGATTTAAGATATATTTGTTATATGTGTTTATATTTTGGTTTCCTAATCCTATAATTATCATAAATCAAATAAAATTTCGTATTTCTATGTCTCGAAGACAAATAACTTTTAATATGGTGATCGAAAAATTACTTTTATTATTGGCGACATTGAAGTATGCAGAAAATACCTCGGAAAATACATAAAAAAATACTGGAAAATACGAGAAAATACCATTCATTTTCGGAAAATAGGAGAAAATGCCATGTATTTTCGGAAAATACGAGACAATATGACGTATTTTCGGACAATACGAGAAAATACCATGTATTTTCGGAAAATACCGAAAATACAGTGCAAAAATAGCAGTATTGCCAAAAATACGGAAAATGGTGTACAGATTTTTATCAGCGGTTTACCCCTCGCTATTATCATATGTTAAATATCGGCAACGTGAATCATGGAAGAAAGAAATCATTTGATATGTGTAGTAAATAGTGACATAGATTACTTCTTCAAATTTACTAATTCATGAAAATAATGTAATCAGAATAAAAGACAGTCACGTAAATATTCAGGATCTGATTGCGAATATTTCAAGTTTTAGTATTCGAATCGTAGCTTTTCTCAAGTCGAATACGATATTTAGATCAAAGGAATTCGGCAGTAAGCATTTAGAGTATATGCACATACTACCCTTCCTAACTACGGTTTTGATAATAAAGCATTTTGGTACACTTTTTAAGCGTATATCGTACAAGGTCCACTAGAAAGCTTGTTACAAATACAACAACTACTATTTTATTGATTTCTCAGAAAATACGGTTCTTGTTAAAGTTTAAGATCGTAAAAGAATTGCAATAATTATTATTGTTGTAAAAAAAATCATATAAACACGTGATAGGACCAGTGTCTCACGACAAGTTCCTCTTGATTGACGTCAATGCCATGCATCAAGCTCAAGATTCGTAGGATATTTTGTGACATAGAGCTGCGTACGCCCCTTCATTAAAGTGCCGGAAGCATCGCGCTTGCGTAGTAATAATAAAATCATTAAAAGCTTCACGCGGTAGTATATGCAACCGGCATTGAGCGTTTGTTTACTATTTTAGAATGCCTATATTCCACTTCACGCATGGCCCTCCGCTCGCTTCGCTCGGCGCAATCAACAAAAAATAGCAAAAATTTACTCAAGAATGCCAAAAAGTAAAAGAGTATTTGTAAACGGTTGCATTGTTGAAATCATCAGCCAGCAAAACCTTACATTTAATCTAGCGACGATCCACGCAAATCATTGTAGTATTCGAACTTAAATCAAATTGAGAAATAGCAGTAAGATATTGTAATCATGTGTAACTGATTGTCGACTAAAGGCAGCCGCCAAAAATTGGCAACTCCAAGAGGAACATTTTTTGGGTATATTTCCATTGATATTTTTCAAACTACTTTTGAACGATATTGCCTTCAAGAAAATCCTCTTCCAAAGAATTTGTTTAATTCATTCGTTGCGGTTTGTGGCGAAAACTAATTTTTGTTAAAAACTATCCCAGGTTATTTTTGTATTATATTAAAAAAATATATTTTGACAAAATATTTATTTTAATATAAGCAGTTATATACGAGGAATATTCCATTCGAGAATAGTGGATTATGGATTAACATATTAGTCAGATAATAATTATTGTACTTCATTTTTTTTCCTATCGGATCGAGGAAAACATGTGTAAATGCGGCAACGTCTGGCTTTTCTAAAGCGGACATCCCCACTTAAGTTCATAAAATATAACAATAGATGAATATCTATAATATGAAGTTCTGAACGTGTGTCATTTCTATAGAATAGGTACATACAATGATTTTTATATGAGTGGATAAACCTACCTAAATATTTGTTAATATTGAAGGTGAACCATGATAATAATATAAAAACCGTATCTCTTTTTAAATATATAATATTAAAGGGCTTGATTTATAGGATACCCAGAAGTATATATGTATATACAAAAAAAAACTTAGGATGGATCCTTTGTATACATATAGGTATACTCGTATAATCTAATATCTTATATTTTCTGGCGTGTTTCGCTACTTTAAGAAGAAACGAAAATGGTGCGTCCAATTCGGAATTCTCTAATAAATTGTAAGTGGATATATAAAGCATCAGACAGTTGACTAAAAGGGTCTAACAAGAACCCGTTTCGGCATTATATATTGAGATGATTTCGAGGATGATTTACTTCGGATGTCAGCATTCAGTGTTCGATTTGGTCTGAGAGATGCTTTGGAGAGATGTGTGTGAAATAACTGATAAAAGAGGGCTAGGAATATTCTATAAATTCTGCATTTTCAGGAAGACACCAACGAAACGCAATATATTTAGCAAGGTAAATGAAATAGTTCTTTAATCAGTTAAAACACAAGAGAAAGCAAACTACTGTGGTAGGTCAAAAATTGGGCATGGGGTTGATTAACAGTAAATTAATTGCCAGTCGTCACAAGTAGAATAATTTATGCTGTAATTTAAAAATAAACCAAATACGCCGCCATATACCAGATTAATAAATTCACTCGTAAATTATCACGCACCTCACGATGTTGTTCGATGCTTGTTTCAATTATTTACCGTCAATTCCTTTATATAAGTTCCTTATAGAATCTATAATTCAGTTTTTATGTAATTAATATAATCAGGTTCAATCGAACTAACCCAAACTATCTACAAATAATTTAACGTTGCTCTTTTTAGTAAAATGAACTCGGAGATAGAGTATTTATCTATAGATGAGTTATTAATCGTTCACTTTTTTAAATCGAGGATATCAAAATTCCCCGAGAAATTAATTCTTCCTTCTCGTTCTAATGTTCGACACTTACAAGCTTTGTATAAAACAAATCTAGAAACAAGTATTATGTCTTGGATTTTGTAACAAACTATGATGTTGCCAACAATATAAAATGAATGTAGTTGTTCTATGAAATGGTAAAATAACAATGGAAACAAATACAAAAACCCGACGACAACTGCTAATTAAAGACACCGAAAATCAACGAATAGATTTAAAAATGGTCCTGCTCAGAATTTCTCGGATTTTACCAATTCATAACAATATAGGTAATGAAAATTAGCTGTAAAATTATTGCTCTTATTCTACATAAGGTTTATTACATTTATGTCTTGTAAATATTGATGTTCTTGTTTAGCATTGAAATTGCTTTAAAATATTTATTTTATGTGATACCCACGTGTATATTTAATTTATGTGATTATGCATAAAAGACAAACATCCTTTGTTTAACCCGTACATATATGTAGAAATATTGGATACAATGCGTAAGGTTCGTGAGTAAACCAATAAAAGAGTTCTGTTGTTCGGTCGGATGCTCGGATAATACATTTAAATGGGGGATCAACAGCCGGTTTGTAGCCTGGTAATAAACTTCTTTCTTAACGTTGAATATTTATTTAAGATATAAGGAGATGCCTATATATATATATCACCTCCCGATAATAAGAGTTAAGGTATAAGCGACGGTGGAAGCGCACCAATCCAATGTAACCGATATAAGAGAATAATAATTTTCAAAATGTTATAAAGCAACAGTTTAAAGAAGTTTTAAGATTATTATTCTACTTAGCTTTTATAACACGTTCTAATTTTAATCAAAAACTGATAGTTATAAGTAGGGATGCACCGAATAGTGGTTTTGGTCACTGACCGAATACCGAATATTCGGCTGTTCTTCACGGCCGAATAACGAATATTCGGCTTGGGTTTCGGCCGAATATTCGGTTGGGTTATTCGGTTGCTATTCGGCCGAATATTCGGCTAGTGTGCATTGTTGGTTGCATCATTTCTTGGGCTTTTACGATAATTAAAGGTTGGCAATGCCAATATTAACGCTGTTAAGTTTGGCAACACTGATTTTAATGCTGTAAATTCTTGTGGCGACTTGTCAGACTTGTGTCTTGTGTGTTTGTTTACAGTACGGCGGTACGGCATATAGATCTTAGATTTTATCCAATTGCAAATTTATTTATATAGTAATTTCTTTGAGATTAGGTGGACAGGTGAACATGACAGACTTAAGTGAATTTAAGAGTAAAAAAAGAGCTGGGTATGGGAATATTTTAGTGTGGACAATCAAGATGAAGAAAAATCGGTGGGCTCTATTTGTGCGGCAAAAATATCGCGTGGTGGTGTGGGAAAATCGGCGACTATTAGTTCTATGGCTAACCACGTAAAATACAAACATCCCAATGAATATAAAACACATATTAATTCAGAAGTAGTTGCCAGCAGTTTAAAGGAAACAGAAGGTAGGGCAACTAACGCCTCTAAACAAAAATCGCTAGAAGATAGCTTTGCTGTTAAAAACAAGTACCAGATTGGCGATCTAAGCGCAAGAAAAATACATTTTGCGATTGGCGAAATGATTGCTTAGATAATCAACCATTTAGCTTGGTGACTGATGCAGGTTTTAAAAGACTTGTATCTCAGCTACAGCCGAAATATGAAATGCCTAGTAGACATTTTTACTGAAAATATAATTCCTGACATGTATGAAGTTAAATTTTAAATACTAAGCTGTTCTATTCTTTTATCCTTACCTTAGATTTAATGGCGTTTATTAAAACTTAATTCCGAATAAATGTGTATTAAGCAGTTAAGCACATCCACTTTTTATTTAACAATTACTTCATTTTACTTTTATTGTAAAGTTTAAAAGTGATATTTAGCCGAATATTCGCCGAATATCTCATCACTGCTGGCCGAATACCGAATATTCGGCATTTACTAAAAAGTGGCCGAATATTCGGTAATTATTCGGCAAACCGAATACTCGGTGCATCCCTAGTTATAAGAATGGATAGGCAAAGTAATACTATCAGCAGTTGCTTTAATGCAATTAATCCCTGAATAGCATCAAGCATATTTGGAATATATCAATATTTTTATTGAGCTTTGGTATCTGCAGAAAAAAAAACGATACAATTAAAAATTATATTTAATAGTTGACACCTTCATGGAAACTAATCGATGACACGTCATGTGATCAATTGGTTTCCAATGTCTTCATATTGAAATTTATTATCTGATGCATTTCTATCTTTTGTCAACTAGGTAAGTCTAAACAGATTTGGCCGATCCAATTATTGATACTGATACTAAAAAGAATCAGGTTTGGTATTCACATACAAAAATTCTAACTACGAAATAGTTATTATGAGCATTCAGTTTTAGCTCGATTTTGTTAAAGAATGAAACCAGTAATTAAATAACACAATACATTTTTAACTTACCTGTAATAGATAGGTTGTTGAGATTAACAAAGTATATAAACCCAAATGAATAAGAACCCAATTGAGGGATTCAAATACAAGTTAAAACAATATTCATACAGAGTTTCTTGCTTTTAATATTTTTGTTTTTTTATGTTCTGTTATAGACAATTATAGTATATATTATATTGGTTTTCCCGCAAGTCAGTAGTAATAAATTGTCATTTAATAGTATATTATGCAATGAGCATTTAATGATGGCTATTAAGACACGAGCATGAGACTTACGATACGAAGCGTAGGCGAGCCCTAAAATCCCAAAACTCATTGAGCACTAGCGAAAAAAAAAGAAAATTAAATTTTACACTTATTTTGTCCTAAATATCATTAAAGCTGACAATATGGCGGAAACGTGGACAAAATATTTTGTCTAAACTCATCAGCTTTTGAGAATCAATATTTTAAAAAAAAATATGGGTGTTGGAAGTGACCCGAGGGGGTAACATCTTCCCGCAATCGCTGTCGCAATCTGACAATCACATTAGCAATCACGCACGCTAACCAATTGAAAAGACAGGTATTGAACAAAGCGATTTTATTCTCACAAAAGACTTACGCCAGGAGTACCCTGAAGAATATTTTGAGTATACAAATGTCCTGAATCAGAAGATGTTTTGTCAACCCAAATTAAATTATTCAATGAAGATCATACTTGGGAAGATCGCATTGAAGAGCTGAATACTATGCAAGAATAATTAAATTTACTTTCAAACTACGATTCTCTGGATATCAAGGACTGCACTGGTCGATTTAATATCATTAGACGTAGTCTCAATGATAAGAGTCAAAGACAAAAATCAGCACTATGCTTACTATTTTCCAATAATAAGGGAAAGGTATCCTTGGATAGAATTCTCAGATGTAAGAGTGTGTAAAGTTGTTCAAAAAAATTAAAGTAACAGCACCAGGTATGAATAGAGCTCGCAATAGAGCCTTCCAAAAGAGCAAAATTAAAAAATCGCAATGAAAAAGAGCCCTAAGCCGAAACCTTTCAAACTGGAAGCAATTCAGAAAAGAGTGACATGGGAAATGAAAGCTTTTCTGAAGAAGAGGAAAATGATTTTGTGAAGTGTCTTTAAAAAATGAATATGCATATGATACATGGCATATTGGCCGGATCATAGAGACGTTAGATGTTGATATGTATGAAATAAAGTTCCTCAAAAGCGACCTTGATGATTAGATTTAGCAAGGGGAAGATATACAAATAGATGCGAATAAAATAATATTTTTTAAGGTCCCATTAATCTGCTGGGAAATGGTTCTTTTCGTCTTAGAGGCAGGACAAGCTGAATATTGAGAATAGGTTTAAGAACTCGAATCTCGAGAACCATATGAGCACTGGTGACATTGGAACAAATTACTCAATTTGATGATTAATTACATATTATTAACATCGAGATACTTAGAAAATTCTTAATATTTATGGGAAAACCAGAAAAAAAAAGAATTATGTAAAACAAATTTGTTGTTTATCAATTCTTAAATAGGTACGTTTCGTGGTTGGGTCTCCTAAGAAGCCAAAATATCCATAAGCAGTAATTCAGGATGCTATATTTCTGTCCAAACATTGGTTATAGATGTGTTAGTTCAAGTGTAAACGTAGTTGGTTTTTCAGAAACCTACAATAAAATATACTTCTGTATTAAAAAAACGTTGGATTTAAAATTTAACAGCGTCATCTTACAGAGGATATATATTTATTTTGAGTAAAAGACGCTTTAGACATTTTAAACCTTTATAGCACTTAAACAGTTTCATTTACAGAGAAGTACTTCTTACAGTGGATCGCATCAACTTCCGATTTAATTGAAAATTATCTTCCGGTCTTCTATAATGTGCTGTACAAAAAGTATATGCTTGCGGTATACCACTCAGCCACTTTGTACCATAGACGTTTAATATAGTAAATCCATGTTTTTAATTATTGAAGCGCTAATCTTTATAAACTTTTGATGCAATGGTCAGTGTTTGCATTTTGGCTATATGACCGCCTTACATAACGACTCTAGTTTTGATATTAACTTGTGAATAATAATAATACTAATTGAGATACCAATCAATAAGTTTTTGTTTAATTATATAAAATATTCGTTATTTATCGATGACCCATAATTAAAGTAATTCTGTAAACAGTTCCAAGAGCGCAAGAACAACACCATTGTATTTGAATAATTAGTAGTAGGTATTTTAATAATTAATTTATTTGAGTGATTCGTACATTATCCATCGTCTTATTAATTATTTACTATTTTTAAAAGCATACCTGGAAGATTATTACAATTGTTTTGCGAGTACACACCAAAATTAAAAATTGACGATATAGCGACATCATCTCATCTATGACCTGACCCTTTATAACCAGAAATCTCAAATTCGTAATACCAAGTCTGCTTCACTAGATTTTATTCTCGAGAACTGTCATTTCAGAATAATTGAATATAACTTCTGTCACTGATACCACCGCTTGTAAATTGCGAGGTAAAAAAAACTAAACCAAATCTTCATACACTTATTATCATAAGCATCCGATTGAATTATCGATTTTTAGTCAAAATTCGGTCGACACTCTCTAGACACCACGCCAGGGTAGCTTGTAGATTGCGAGGTAAAAAAAACTAAACCAAATCTTCATACACTTATTGCCATAAGCATCCGATTGAATTGTCAATTTTTTAGTCAAAATACGGTCAACACTCTCTAGACCTGTATAGGTACTAAAAATAAAGCTGTGGTTTCCCCTAGACTCAGAGAGCCCTCCGTCACCTCAATGCAAAAGATCTATTGTGTGATTTTGGTACAACGCCTATACAATAAAAAAGCATTTGAACCTAACAATTTGCGTAGCCACCCTGTATAGGAAACAGCATAATTTATATCGTTCATATAAGCAAGCTATAAGATTAGCCTTGAATTGTTTCAGGCGGTACATGGATGTAAATTTATGATCATTTCGCTAACTTTTCGCTTCTTAAATATTCATGCTAGGATGAAACTTTCGAAGCGAAAGAATCTCCCAGGTGTGCCCAAAAAATTTAATTTAAGTTTTTCAGTTACAGAGAGAAGTTGAAACTCAGTTCGGTCCTAAATAATTCTGCTGCTGTTTCATGTATTACTCCTTAAATTTATTTAGAATATAAACTACGCAACAATTGAAACGTGCACCTTAACTTTAGAGTGTCGTAATTTTAAAACGAATCAACTTAATTTCTAAAAGTCCGATTTAAAACGCATAAACTCCGGAGTCTTCAATAGAAAATAGATAAAAACTTATCCTAGAACTTATCCAAGTATATTTGCCAGGAGGATATGAAGACAAATCCGAGAAGCGTGTATGTTTTATGAAAATTTAAACTCATTTGCAGAGTATTAACCCCCCTAATATTTTTACTGCAGGCAATCCCTCGGGAGATTTGAAAGTAACCTTAAAATCTTTGATCCCTTAGAATATTATTAACAGAAATATTTTACTCTATGACTAATAAGCCGCCATCGCCAGTTCAAAAATTTGCAATGCGGTTTGCACAGAGTAGTTGAGTTTTTCCATTCCACTTTTTCAAGACTCAGCCATTTCATATTATACAGGGAAATGCAAAAACTGATCGCGGATATTTTCAGGCATAAAACAAAATGACAAATATATTAAAAAGGGCGAAATTTTACCTTAGTTTGAAAAGTGTGTAACTTTAAAACTAATTAACAAACTTCTAAAAAACAAAATAGATTCGGGAATTATAATTTATAGATTATTTAATGATTAATAGGCATAAACTTGCCGGGTGTAATTAGAATAATTTGTCAAAATCCAACTGTGTGCAAATTTCGCAGAATCTGAATCTTGTTCAATATTTATTATTAATTTTATTTTTCGCGATTTTCTAGTTTTATATAAACAGTAAACTGTTGATATGAAGACCAATTATTGTATTTTTAAATCCACCTGATTGGTGGTCAAAAGACTTGACTTAACCATTCTCAGCTGTACTTCTTTTTAGTGAAAATGTGCTTTATATTTAACAGAATTAATCCCGGACCTAAATTATTTTTATTTATTAAGATTCCCGAATAAATAATTATCCGTAACTCTTCGTTTAGTAAATGCGAGAATTCATTCAGACCGAGTTTTCGCTTTTCTTTTATTTTACGGAGCTATTGTAAATTGGTAACACAATACCCTAGAGATAAAAAATCTTTAAAAACCTTTGAGAATACTGTTTCATGGTTATTTTTTGTTATAAAAGTAGATCATTTGCCGAATCGCTAACCTAAGCTCTTCAAAGATTCTACCCTTGTCTGTAATAGAGTGTATATACACGGTGTCTGTCCCAAATCAAGCCTCATCCACGGAGTTCTGAAACTATAACAGATACGTACTATCGGATAAATATTGGTGAAAATGCGGAATTTAACTTTAAATCATATGGCAAAAACGAAATCTGAGTTCTCGTTTAGTTTTTATTTTTGGAAAAATTCAAATTTAAGCAAAAGTCTTTTTCATTTTCCATGTCTATTTAATGAGGTAATATCAAATAAAAATTCATATTTTCATTGCTATTTTTCTTCGGTATAAAAATCCTTTTCATTTTCATCTCTCTATTTAATAAGATAATATCAAATAAAAATTACTATTCTAATGTGCATGCCTTTCGGCATTCGCACTCCCTCTAAAGAGAAAAATGCACTTAATCCCAGAAGCATCAGAGAGATTAAGGCTCTGCTGGAATCCTTTCTGTGTTAAGGGTTCTTTGAGATGATATGGTGGACATTTCCGGCCTTCCGTTGAACTTCCAATAATTTTCGCGGTTGAAAGCATGACAGGTACTCGAAAGCATTTTTAGAGGTTTTTAAGTCAACCCTAACTTTTCGATATTTTTGAACTGCCACTGCCTCTTCATTCTGACCTCCAGCTCTCGATACTTTCAAATATTCTCAGCGTTCTTTTCAAGCAAATTTGTATAAAGGATATGGACACTTCCTCAAAAGTTTGAGTATTTGCTTGCAAGGGTAATATCTAGTCGATTATACATCATCGTCTGAACACAGCTTTCCAGAACTGGAGGTTTATATTTGTAATAAAGAGCCCGAGCCTGGGTGAGAAGTCCTAGAGTGCTGGTTAGGTCCTGATAAATAATCTTGGTTGGCAACATTATCATGCCGATCCTTATATTCCGTTGCAGAGAAAAAGGTTTTTGCTTTATGCCATCTGATTAATCTTCCGTGATTGCTTCGTTCCCAGACATCTATATGTTTCGCCTTCCAGCATCGATTCAATTGTGTGTCCACTCTTCGCCGTCATTGTGCTGAACCCGCCCGCTTGCAGCTTTCCACTCACTATGTTAATGGTCGACATATCAATTTCAAACATCTGAATTCCTTCTGTAATCTGTAACAATTGCTCCAGCTGCGTCTTCATGGCCCCCATTAATTAGCTTTAGATCATCCATATCGAGTATGTGATTCAGTTTAAGTGTCGTGTTGTCATTTCCTTTGATATTAAATTCATATTTGATCGAATTCAGCATGTTAGACAGGGGTTCAGATTAAGACAAGACCACCGTAAACTCAAGGAACCACCCTGAAAGATTCCTCTTCATGTTGATAGTGTTGGTCTTTAGAATGAATTCTGGATCGTTAATTTGCAATTCTGTACGACAGGTTCCCATGGCGTGCTTGAGAAAACTAGTTATGTTTGGGCTTACAATCAACCTCTCGGTTCCGGGCTTCCGCATGCATGCATCATCAACTTTATATATATTTTTAAATATGGACCTGAATTTTTTATTTAACTTTTTACATTCAGAACCACATATTTGTGTCACACTTACGTTTAAATAAATTAATATGATACGTCATTAGTTTAGGAAAATAAAAATCCCGGTTCATATTTAAAAATAATAAGTTGCTAACCGAAAGTCGAGAAGGCTTTAAAATCTGATTATACTATTTTGTAGAGGTGAAACCGAAGATGAAACAGGGCAATAAAAACGTATTATTTTGAAATATCGGCTTTATGGCAAATAAATAAAACCGAGACATTGGCAAGGGTCAAATTTGGAACATCATGTACAGGATTTTCATTTATGTTTAGATCACTTTTAAGAGCGAGAGCCTTAAATACAAAAGTAGTAGCAGAGATTACAGGAAACGACAGAAAAAACAAATAAATAAAGAGGTTGGTTCAAAAACGCTCGGCGTGGAGTGCCAAATTGGTATTTTTTAAAATTAAAAGCTTTTGCATGTTATTAAATTTTTAAAATCTACCAGATTCTAAAATGTTGTAATCGCTCACACTTTGTGTCTGATATTGAAAATTAAATTCTATCTAAAAACGAAAACTATAAGCAATAGAAAACGACTTTAAATTCAAAGGGTTTGTAGGTTTTTTTTTTATCAAACTATCATAATCCCTTATATGGAACTTAAAAAGTATATATATATCTAAGTGGTTTCAATTATTTGGGAGTTACCCAACTAAAAAACTATTTTGATTTCAGATTGGAGAAATATATTTTTTTTAAAATGCACCTAATATCTCGAAATTCAAATGCTTAGATTAAAAAAAAAAAATAATATAATATGCAGGGCAGTTCATCAAAAAGATGAAGGGTTGGCATGTCATGCGTTGTTGACTCCTTGTATGATAAGTTTTTTTACATCCTTAACGACATTTTAATTTCAAAGGTTTATTCCACCTCTTATGGGTTTTCGCTCTAGATAAGGATCTAAATATAAATAAAATCCATGCACCTATCAAATTTTCAAATCAGTAGCTATCAAACTGAACAAAATTTATGAGAAATTGCACACTTACAAGCAGGCATATTTTTGTTCGCTAACTTTAATTTGTTTTCGGCTAAAATTTGTTTTTCGGTTAACATTTGTTTATCGCTCTAAATTTATTTTCTTAATTCTAAGCTATTTAAGTGACTTTTTCATTCATGGCGTAATTTTCTTCGCATAAGTTTTGATTTTCGATAACGCGCAATGTGAAACAATATCCCGACAATTAATGTTCCAGTAAAATATAATTTTCTTCCTTTGAATTAGAAAATGCGTTTATGACCAATGCATCATTAGATAAGTGTGTTAAATAAACGTTTCAGAGAGAAACAACTAATACAATTCTAGTAAAATAAACTTGAGAATAAATTAAATACAAAGTAAACTAAGCTTTGAGTGAGGCTCCTTCCAGCACCGCGCTGCAATGAAAACCTAGTGGTTTGTAATGGTGTTCCTGTAACGAATCCTTTTAAGTTTATTTAAAAAAAATCGATGCCGTCCCCGCTTCATGATGCAACCAAATGAACCCTTAGTAATGAGGTGATAATCGCATTACAGCCGAACGAAGATATTTTTAAATCAGTAGGGAGTAAATGAGGGGCTTTACAGAATTTAGAAATCCGATATTATTATATATCAAATTTCGAGGAATCCTTATTAATTAATGCCCCTCCTAGGTTCAGCAGATGTCTAAAATCGGTTTAAATAATCAATATATGGGTGTAGATTACAGTATATCTTGACCCTCTGTAGAAATTCCCCAAAATTAAATCCAATCAATTATCTTCGATTAGAATACTAATTTGCGAACGTCCGAAAATTGGATCGGTCAGAATAGAATGATTTATTCTGTCTGATTGTCCGGAAATGTCAACATTGGTTATTGTGTAATCTTAAAAGAACCCAGGATATTGACCTAGAATATGCGACTAGAGCAGCTATCAAAAAATGAGCTGGAGTGAAGGATAAGAAAATATTGATCTTTCGCCAGGATTGTCGAAACTGTTTGATGTATACAGTTCACAAACTTATTGAAAAATGTTCATTAGCATACAAGTTAACTGCGGCAATAAGTTTCCTTAACCCCCAGTAGGTACAACTGGCAGCGGCCGTAAGAAATCTGGTCAACTGATGCGTAAATCATTTGAAATTCTGCTAAATGCAAACAGATATAATGCCACCACATTGCAAGAACCAGATAGGGCATTTAGAGACATTCTTACTGATCAGCGCATTTTAAATAAAATGAAAAATTATTCCAGATGTAAAAGAGTAGACGATTTTTGGATGGAAGTCATCGTTGATTATGATTGTTTAAAAAAGGTGGTCCAACTTCTTCTAACAATTTCTTACGGAAACCCAACTGCAGAAAGGAAATTTTCTGTCAATAGAGAGACTTTGGTTGCAAATTTAAAATAAGACTCACTTATAGGCCAAAGATTAGTATAAAATTGGCAGGGTTCAAGATATTATAGACATTACAAAATCAATGATACTCTTTATGAGGAATGTCTACTCAAGATATAACACGGCACAAAAAGAACAGAAACCAAAATAATTGAAAAGTGACCTGAGGAAGGTAAAAAAACGAAGCTTCAGGAGCAAACAGAAGAATTGGACGAAAAAAATAAAAGAATCACAAAAAGATCTCGAGCTGTCGATCAGGAACTTTTAAAATTAAGTGTTTACTCACCTTCTTGTTTTCTATACATAAATGAATGTTTCAAAATTTAACACCAAAAGTGTAGTAAATTCTCAGAAACCCAACCAGAAAATTATGAAAACCTACCGGGAATTCGCCCGAAACTTGGTTTTAGATTTTTGCTAGACACCGCATGAATTTTCCTGTTTGCTTTTCCAAAGATCGGAAAATACGTTTCTAGGTAGATTTTTACGAGGAAGCCCAATGTGACAGCGAAAATGTTGCCAGCTGTCAATTTGACAGATACGACGTCATCTTGGATTTTTCTTATATGGCAACTTATTTAATGTTAGATATTTTTGAGCTGATTTCAAAAATATAGGATTATAACAGTTTTCAATATACAAGATACAAGCTAATTAAAATTTTCAATTGTCGAAAATAAACTGAAGTGTCTCACTCAACTGGCAATTTCCCATTTACTTATCCAGAAAAGGAAAAACTGATCCATGTATAGGTTTTTGGAAGGAAGCTGAGTCTGACATCCAAAATGTCGTGTGCAAATGGTAGAATATTAATAGTTGAATTAGGATTGGCGTCATATCTGTTAAATTGACAGCTGACAAAATGGTAGATGTCACATTCGGCTTCCTTGTAATAAGCTAGATTGAAAAGTGCTTTTATGATTTTGGACAATCTGTATATTAAAAACGATTTTTTCAAAGTGCTTATAACCCAAAGGTTTGGGCCACATTCGACTTCCTCGCAAAAATCATATAAGAACGACTTTTTTGTTTTTTGGAATAGCAAATAGGGAAATTGCTAATCGAGTAAGACACTAAAAATGATGTCCCCTCGGATGTCCCTGAGCACAATACATATACTACTGTGAACTGGTTAACCAAGCTATTGTATTTTCGAAAAGAAGATATTACTTCAAAGTAAGAAAAACTACAACGTTTAACGCTGGTTAGTGCCCTATGAGGTACAATTCGTAATGGTTCTTCATGTTTCGACGTTACGTGAATAATTCTAAAGACGTGCAATCGAAGGCGAAATCCTGCTATCTAATTGCCAGAACTGTTGTTTACAGTCGAAAAGAAATATCTTAACATCCGTGGCAAATTGTTTTAAATATATTTAATTAACTTTTGTACCCCTTTAATACTTAAATGGATTTTATGCGCTTATTTGCCATATTACTTTACTATCAATACTATTAGAGTAGGACCACTAGACAAATGCAGGGAAAATTGTTTTAACAAGCTACAAAGTTTATTATAAGTAAGTCATACCATACTCTCCTTACTAACATACTAAAAGTCCCAAAGACTCCCTCCCATTCCGCGACCCCTGAAAAATCTTAGCCGACATCTTGAATTTTTTAGTTTTTTGTAAATAATTCGTTAACGGTGCATTTTTTTGGGAGATATTTAAAATACTTTTTTTTACTACTAACATGATAAATCACTATTATTTACTCTATTCCTCAAATGAGAAGTAACATTTCTCACCCTAGGTAAATAATAATATTAAAAAAAACCTAGGTCAATATTGAAACGGAAACGGAAAATGTCAAAATGTCAAACTTGTTAGTTTGACAACTAGTTGTCATTTCGAATTATTTGAAAAATGAGTAGGAAATGATTAATTTCAAAAGTGCTCGGTAAATAATGGCTTACTTCTCAACCTAGGTATATAATATACTATTTTTTGTATAGAATTAATAAACACATTTGGTAATTTTGGTATTATTTGTTACGATGGCATAAATAGTAAAAAAGTTACAGCGGATCAACTTTAGTCGCAAAGTTTAACTTCTCAGATTTTTGCATTTAAGTTACTAATACCGCTTTTCCAACACTTGTGAACAAAATACTATTTTATTTTAAGATGTGTTACTGGTTTACCTTATTGTACCAAGGCATAAACAAAGAAAGTGTCAATAAACATTGGGGCTTTACAGTTCTACCTGATATATTATATTGTAACCTTATCTAAAGATGTTAGCGATGTCTTTTGGTAGGTGTGGTTTAACCGACTCATATTGCAACATACCATTCATGCCATGCCATTCAAGAGGGTGCCGAATCCATGTTTTTTTAACGATTTTAATGACTTTTGGTTACAAATTGGGAGTGGTACCCTCAACATTTTCCGCCCAGGCGGTTACCACTGCGGCCTTGTCTTTGCTCCCCCCCCCCCCCCCCTGGGAAAAAATCTTGTCTACGCCCATGGGTTCGGCAGCCCGGGTTCGATTCCCGATGGTGTTTTTTTATTTTCTTGAAGTTATAATTTGTAAAGAGGTTGGTAAAAAGTTTTTTTCCTTGATTTTGGTCATGCCTTGAGTTAGTTTTGTTCGTTGTGCCCCTGCGTAGCGAGCGGAATGCTATGCGTGAAGTGTAATATTAGACATTCTAATGCAAACGTTACAAATGTAAACATTAAACAACGTACGTCAGGAGGTATCTGTGACGGGAATGTGTTTTGCAGGCTGTCTGTAACCGTTAGTGTAAAACGTGTTCTTTCTAACGCCAGAATATAGGCAACAAATTCCAAATAAGTGGTTGCATATATTCAGGCGTCACCCGGCCTAAGGTGGCATTAGATTTTCATGTCGATGATGTCGAGTAACTAGCAGACTCGCTCAATGTTTTTGTTTGTATTACTTTTATTATAATTTGTAAAGTCTGCTTGGGAAACGGCCTCGTTTAAATGGACTTACTGGCACTTGTACACTTCCCTGAGATCAAAATTCTTGTATAGCGTCTTTTGTAGATGTAATGTCAGTGTCGTACCTATCAAAAACAATAAAACGCTTCTGTGTATAAGAATGCAGTGCAAATTTAACATATTGAAGACATATTTCATGACAGGTTGCTAGTTTTTGTTAGACTATATTGGAACAATCCTCCATCAATTACAAAAACAGTTTTATTTATAGGATCGGAGCTAAAGGTCACGACGGAATCGAATACAACTGTGATTTTACACCTTTTCTTAGTAAACCTTTCTTGAGATTTAAATTTGCGACCAAAGTTTTACCGCTATAACTTTTTTATTAATTATCCTATCGCAACAAATAAAAAAATAATTCTCTACAAAAAAGTATATTACACAGTTTCCAAAGAAAACACGGTTAACGGGTTATTTACAAAAAAAAACTAAAAAAAAACAAGATGAGTGTCTAGATTTTTCAGGGTTCCCGGAATGGGAGACTTTGGAACTTTTAGTATGTTAATAAGAATGGTATGAACTACCTATAAAAAATTTTAGCTTGTTAAGACCTATTTTTTTTCTCGAGGAAAAACCTGTACATTGGTCCTGGGCTATATTACTACTACTGCAACATGTACCTACGACAGGAAATTAGTAAATATTCGGTGTTCGGTTTAAAATTTAAATCGGAATAATATGAGATTAATTTTGTCCGCATTTATTACCAAGGTTGGCATATCTTTTTTTTTTAAGTTAACAACAAAAAGATGTTTATTTTCTATGTACTGTTTTTCGTATGCTCGTTTTGATTTGACTGAACTGAATATTCTCATCATAATAAACAACATTAAATTTGTTACAATAGCAATACTACAGGACAATATTTTTAACATTTATGATGTTCCTCAGCTTTTCTCGTTTCTTCATAAGTGTATTATAAAAATTAGGATTTAGTTGAGAGACTTCAACATAATTACAACTTGGAAAAGGAGGTTTAATATGCAGGGTGTCTTTTTTTAAGTGATTTTAGTAACTAGTTTTATCTCCAAGATGGAGAGTGATTCGAGTTGGGGTTAATTTAGGGCTTTTGTTACGTACCATTGACAGTGTTACTAAGTTATTTAAACTTAAAAGTATTTTACATTTTTTTCTCCACAATATGGCGTCATTAAGTTGTGAGTTGTCATTATTAGTATTATTTAGAATTCCGTATACCGTATGTATTTAAATTTATCCCCATATTTTGGTATGAAATATCCATCATTGGTAGCTTTTGCTGAGTACAACTCTGACTCTTTTACCAACATATCATTTTTTCACACATTTTTTTTTTAGTTTAAGCTTGAGCATTAGGAAATTAGTTTTAAACGATTATTTTCACATGATATCCATATTTCAAACTCTAAAAGCAATTTGGCAACACTGTCAACGGTTCAAAATTGCTCTCATTTATTAGACTTCGTCGGACCAGCGTTTTGTAGTTGACATTAGTGATACTGGTATCGCTTAAAAATAACACTCTGTATAGAATTTAGCAATACCTCCTGGGACGCATTTAAAGGTAGTTAGACGGACCGAAAAGACACTTTTTGAAACTACATTAACACTAATAGCGTATCTTCATACATTATTATTATTCGTAACAGTGTTTGATCGGTAATAAATATTCATTCAAGCACTAATTTTCCAAAGTGTCGGGCCTCGTTGGTTAAACTCATGAAGTAAAGGTAGAATTAAGGAAAACAACTTTGAAACAATTTATAAGTTATTATTATAGAGATATGTCCAATAGCCAATAGTTACTAGTGATGCTTGCACAGCCATATTCTTAGTTAAAGTAGATTATTGATGGTAATTTGCTATAGTTTGCAGGTTTTTAATCTACACATTAAAAATTTCTCGTTGCGGGTTGCAATAAATTATTAGAAATCTAACACTGCAAAAAGTGTCTTTTTAATTGCAATCTTTGTACAGTGTTAATATTGTTTTAGTTATTAATACACTTCTGTTGCAAAATGTCATTATCTGTTTTATTTCGCCTAACGTAGTACCTATATGTAGATTATAATTTAATAACAGTATTAGAGGTAATATTAACTATAATGACATTTTGAAGCCCAACTAGATGTTAGTTTTATAGTAGGCTCCATAAGGCATCCCCCTTTTAAACGTTGGAAATATATAGCACAATAAATCTAGTTTTTAAGTTGTAAGGCCCGTAGTTATATTTATATATTCTTATTTACCTAGTAGTTACTTTTTGCCGCATATACTTAAATCTGTGGGGTGTTTGCTTTATCCTTTCGTTTCTTGTGTATATTGTGTTCGTGTACTAACTTACTAATATATATTTTTTTCATTTAATTTAGCTAGAATATTGTTTCATATTTTAAATGTTTGAACGTCTTTAATAAATCTGAAAATAAACTACAAAAATCGGAGAATGATTATTCAGGGTTAGTTATATGGAAACCATGCACGAACCAAACTTAGGGTTCGTTTATGAAGGAAACAGCAAAATATAATAATACTTGGTTTAGTACGGACTCAAAAATGAAAGCCGCAATGTTGCTATATCTTCAATTTTTGGGAAATGTCATCAGTTTCTGTAATAATATTATTTAAAAAATTAGTCTTATGAACTACAAATTAAATTGAGACAATATACCGGCAGAAATAATTAAGTTGCCGCCGTCCTTCACATTTTGGTAATATTTATTAAATATGTTCATGCATTTTAGAGCCGTTCCTTGTTTATCTGCCGTACCGAAGCACTTATTTTATTTCCCCATTTTTTCCATGACTATCGTTTTCAAGAACCTCCCCTCTCTTTCCCACAAAAAGTCCCAACGAGTGCATTAAAACTAGTTAAAAATATGAGCATTTTCTTCATTAGAAATAACAACAAAAAATAACAAAATGCATTTCCAAATACATAACTAAAAAATAGCAACATTGCAGCTGTCAGTTTTGCGCCCGTAGTGATTTATTCGGGGCAACTGAATTGCGGTGAAGTATCATTAGGCCCGAAAACGAAACACCTGAATTACCGTTAGGATTATTTTCTTGACATCAGGCCCCGCACTTAAATATCTGAATTGCGGTTTATGGCAAAATATAAATATACAGTGCCAGAAAAAGTAAAAATTAATTATACAGGATTGGCTGTAGAATTCAAACGGCTTAACTTATAGCAAATCGCATTGCACTTTCCTATCTTAGTTTGGGTTAGTTTGGCCCAACTTTTGCATATAATAAAGTCGGGGCCCAATAAAGTTTAAGGCCGACTTCGTCGCACCGCAATTCAGCCAGAGATTAAAACACCCCCATTAAAAGAAAATTACTTGCTAAAATCCTAACTGCAATTCATGTGGGCCCGATTTATTACTTCTGTAAACCAAATTTCATTGCAGTCTGGTACTGATACCTAAACCAACCAATACAAATAAGGATAATAAACTTTGGGTGAACATTTTTGAAATACCTGTAGCCTGTAGACCGTGTTCTTGAATAATATTTTCGCATTTGGGTGACATTTTAATTTGTATTGTAATTGTTTTTAATATGTGTTTTCAAAAATCAAGCAAATTACCTGCTAATTATTTTAAAACACTTCTTTTTATACAGACTCCCTATTGTTTTATGTTTTGGTGTGCTAAAAATGCTAGTGCCAATAATTTTCAAGATAATTTTATGTCAAATTTCGCAATTTGAGCAAAAGGCGACGAAACCTTTGTATGAAGTGCTTTTTGAGAATTAACCGACCAAATGCATCTTTATTTGGCAGAGTGTAAAACATTTTTTTCCAATAAGGTATAGTTAGTTCACTTCACGTAGCTTCGACCATCTGAATATGTTTCTGCAAAATTGATAACGAAGTTGCATAATAATAAAAAAATTTACTTTTGTTGGCTGCATTTAGGCTATTGTAAATTACTATAACCTGGGTCGAAGGTCATTTTATTTATCCACGGACGCATGCTAATTCGCCTAGTTCTGTCAGTTCAATTCCAACTGTAACAAAGTCCCGTAATTAAAGAAGGGCGTTTTGGGCCTTGTTTGCATCTAGATTTTGGCCTTACTCCCTTATATAGACGGGCAAGTTTGCAATGACCGCTGAATGACAAGTAGAGGTGTAGGACGAAAGAACAAGGGTAATAAAATTAAAAAAGAAATTAAAATTACAATACTTTTCCAACTTAGAACTTCATATTCGGGAAAGGAAATATATTTAATATTTTTTAGTTGAGATAACTTTGGCTTAGAACATGTAGAATTAATCTAGCCTAGATCTGTTATTGGCCATTGCATCTCTCCAAATCACCCTTGATGGTTTATATCTTTAAAAGGGCACGACTCGTAACTCTAAGCCAAGTAAGTTAATGGGTATTTTTCATTTAATTCGTGAATATATCGATATTCCAGTTTTTAAATATTTAGATACGCATAACTATAAGGAAACGAGAGATTGCGTAGACATCATTTATTCTGCATATTAAAAAATAGGCACCACAGGATAGTAACATTTTCGAAAAGGAAGTTCCATTGTACTATTCTCATAACATTTTATGCGAATTAGTTTTGGCTTTGCTCACGTAATTTCACAATATTGTCTTCCAAAATAAATATTTATTTCTTCAAATGTCAGTAAATCCGGCATTACTCGACTGTGTAGGCGGCCGTGAAGTTTCGTTTTTCCTCCGCCGGAGCTTTACTTTTCACTTTTCCGCCGGCGGAGGTAAGAGTGTTGTCATAGCAACATAGATACAATACAAACAGACGACAAAATAAGCGTCAACAACTCAAGATTTATTAAACTACAATTGGTATTTATCACTCAATTTGTGGCTGCATTTCTAAAAATCACTAATTTAGGAACAAATTGGTTATTATTTAATCGAACTTACTCAATAACAGCTTATCAATACGGAATTAAAACTCAATCGGAGACGCAATCTTAAAAAAAAATAATTATTGTTGACAGTGTCCACTGACAGCTCTATATTACATTACTATAGCAACAACCTGTGCCTATTCACCGACACCGGTCTCAGCCGCCTTGCGAACCCACTTATCTTTAATAATAATTAGATATTATTATTATTAAAAAGAGATGTTTTTGCATTAATTTGTCGACATTTGAAGAAAAAACAGCATATTTTATTTGGAGGAAAAGTTACTTTTCATGGCTTGCTCTCTATTATCAGCCTCACTCCGTTCGGCTGTTAAACACGAGCGCGCCATGAAAAGTATCACTTTTCCTCCATATAAAATAATATACTATTAAGTGTTGACAATAATACACTCCTTAAACAATATTTATACGGGAGTCGTACATAACTAGTTTTGATTTTTAGGGCAGGAAAGAACACCTATCTTGAGGCCTCATTCACAAGTCCATTTCGTCACTACTTACTGTTGATTTAAAAAAAAAACTGGAAATTATCAATGTTTCCTATTAGTTATTAATTCCTCCTACTCAACAACAGATGTTTCTACTAACCTACTCTCCACTTTGTCCACTCATCTAACTACTGGAAATTATCAATGTTTCCTCTTAGTTATCAATTCCTCCTACTCAACAACAGATGATTCTACTAACCTACTCTCCACTTTGTCCACTCATCTAACTTCACACCACTGTCCACATATTCTGATTCTCAAACAGTCCGATGTTGCAAAATCTATCGAAGAAAATCTTCAACTTCTCCACTTCCTATCACTGCTCCACTCTGTCCGGTCACCTAACTTCACACAGATCCGTAAATCGTCCCACCACTTCTGCCAATCGAACCTGTTCGTCACTATCTTCCCACTAACTATATGTAGGGTGTTTGGAAGATAAACTGCTGTTTTATGCTTGCTTACTTTAATAGGTTGTGATCTTTTTCTAAGAAAATCTCTATAAATAATTTACATTTTACTGATATTTGGAGATTTTAAGAAACATTTTGTTTTGAGTGGTATCATAGCTTATTTGGGCGAAAAATATAAGGGCTGTATTGATAGATGTTGTTGTGTTAATGATTTTGTGCCTTGAAATGTCAAAAAATAGTATTCGAGTGATACGTCGTTGTTTTGGGAATAAGGGTTCCTCCCAAGGTTCCTCCCAAATAAAAATTATTAAAAAATCCAGGTGCCTATTAAAAAAAAATTTAATATCTATGATTCCAGAATTTAAAATTATACGAAACACTTTATGCGAATCAATTTTTCTAAAATTAAAAGTTTCTCATCAATTTTATTTAACCCAAATTAAAGCAACGAAAATACTGTTAACGTATCCTGAGTGACTTTATAAAAATGCAACTTTCTCTAATTTATCGTAACTCTCGTCGTTTCGGACATAGCAATATTGGTATGACCTAAATTGGACATCCTATATATTTGAAACAGCAAAAAAGTCCCTATCGAACTCTGAAAAAATACCAACTATTCCATTTAAAAATATGGTCAACAATAATTGAGGCTGAATTGTTTCTATAATATGATTTTTATGGTTCATTTATAAAACCTAGAAATAGCGAAGATATCCATTGTTTTTAGAAACGATATTATTGTCCAATGCTATACTTTATATAAAAATGATTATTTCCAATAGAAAAAATACTGTAAACGTAAAAATAGTGCTAAAATTAACTTGAAACAAGCCCCATCATATTTCTCTAAGATCTGAACTAGATATACGATCAAGTTGAGTATTAGTTCACTACAAGAAACAATTTTCCTCATTCTCTTTCATTAATCTATATTAAGAAATTATTTATCCAAATAGCTACGATTTTAATCAAAAACATGAAACTATTTTTTATCATGATTCTCAGTCATTATCATTATTCTCATCAGTTATTATCGTGATTCATTGTCACAGAGGTAATCGTGTCAGCAGTTAAATTAGTCAGGATTGTTAATTAGATTGTTGTATTGTTTTGCGTAAAAAGCTATTTGCGGTCAAATCTCCTGCTGATCTGACGCTTGGAGCAGCAGGAACTTCTAAGTTTGAATAACATATTAAAGGTAATGCTTTTTTTTAAGTCAACTAGTTTTCATTTTAAACTTTTGCCAAAACTAAAATAATTTCTTCAGTCCAGTTCGTGATACTTCTCTTTCCCTTTCAAAGATAGATTTCGTTCAAAACGTTCATTTTAATTTTTCCTGACTATTGAATAAATATACATTAATACTTATATTACAAATTTACGCCACATCGAAGCATTTTCTGATTTAGTTATCGCTCGAGCTATAAGTAATTTCTTCGAATAGATCTTCCCTATATTTCTTTTACGGAAATTGGAACATTTCAGAATTTGAGATAAATATATGTTTAAATCGAAATTCGTTCAAGGAGTTTTAATTCGGAAGCCAGACTGGCGTCGGCGACCAGTTCGGCGGTGAATGCTTTCTCCTTTCTGCCTGTGATCGATTTTCTAAAACTTAGTTATCATAAAGATTTTCTGGAGTTTATTTAGCATCTCTATAGATTAGGAGTTAAGTTAAAATAGTATTTTCTCCTTTTGTCTGAATTTCTGAGATATTTTCGCGTCTTTTCATTGTGGTGTTTCAAGACATAGCTTATCTTCCCTAAATTGGTTAGGTCTGACAAACATTAGCATTAAAAATAATAAAGATGCAGAAGTATAAAAAATAAGTTTCATATTGAACAAAATTAAACTCGTCACAATTTAGTAACGTACGACACACATTTTTTTAATTGCTACTTTGTGCATTTTATTACCTTTCGTTCTACACTCTGCTTTAGTGATGATACCAAATAGCACACCTTAACATACTTGACTCAATCAATAGAGAAGTCTGAGGGGGAGGGGGGGGGGGGCGTTCAATTAGTACACTAATTGACCATTATTTTATCTTTGATATATTTTTCTAAGTTTCATTGTTTCAGTATCTGTTTGTTTCGTTGCGCAACGATAAATTAGGCAAATAACTAACCCATGCATTATCAAGTTAAATCAGTCTAATTTCAGTTAAATTGAGGCGATTTATGAGATTTTCTTCCAAAATAACCCAACCAAAACCCAAAAAATTTGATAATGGAATATCGAAATTAATCTTTATGTGTCTGGCTACACGTGTTCGTTTCAATTAATATACCGCAGAAACACGTATGCCTCTGCGCCATAATAGTCTCCTAACACGCTTACCTTCAGTAAATTATTTAAAATTGTTTACATTCCTAATTAAAATTTAAAGCAAAGAGCTGTTTAATTATCGAAAATCATGACTTAATTAGTGAATTCGGAACAAATAGTATAAACTTAATTTTCTTATGAACGTCCTGTAACTTTTTAAAATAATTGAATTTGTTGGTCTTTAGATATCCTAAAATTTCAACTATTATCAAAATTGCAGGATTTTATATTTAAAATTGAAAAAATAAATTAATTAAACGAAACCAAAATCGTCTAAAATATAACTTTTATTTGATAATAATTCACAATAAATTGACTACGAAGTCCATTCCCGATCGTCATTTGCAGTCAGGACGACATCGTCCTTTGTCTTAAATGGTAACCCCTTATTTGAAGTCTTGATTTTGGTTAATCAACAAACAATAATAATTGAACACTAGAAAACAGAAATTTTATTACCGACGTAAACCAAAAGTCTTAAAAAAATAAATGAAATAACCAAATTAAGTTGTCAAAGTTTATTACTTATTGACTACCTTATAATGAATAGGCAAGCCTATTTACAAATTATTCTAAGATAACGTGGATAACTTCTTCGACAATATTAGTCTAATTTCCTCTCTAATTAATTTATTGGGTTTCTGTAGATATGTGGTATGCTGCCATAGACCTTGGTTTCACATATTTTTGGAGAACATAGTCGAAAAGTATAAGGTCTGGGAACCTTGGAGGCCACTCTATTTGGCCATCGTCTAGGGAAACTGCCATCCAAATAATTGCGAACAGGATGAGCGATATGCGGTGGTGTATTATCTTGTGAACACCAGCTGTTTGTTAATTTCTAGTTAATCGATAAGATAGGTTCAACTTCGTTGGCGAAAATGGCTGGACTTAGATCGTAAGAGTATTTTAATGAAATAATTGCCATATACTTGTCCATTATTCTAGTCATTTATTTTCTGGGGGTGTTAGGGTCGTAGTCATCCAAGGACGATTTATGCTCCAGTATAGTTTATACCAGTATACAGTGTATCCCTTGTTGGTAGTGAATGTATTGGAATCTCGGAAACTAAATGATAAAGGAAGAGTTTTAAAAAATCCGATAATTATCTTACTAATTTAACGGCACTTCCGTAGCGTTTCTAGCTGCTTAAGTTTTTGAATAGTGTTGAAAGAAGTGAAATATTGCATTTTAGAAAATGTCTTGTAATTTTTTGTTTATTAGAATAAAAAAGAGAATTTCTTGCTGTCAGACATAACGTTTTAGTTTTCTAGAATCATCATCAACATGTTTTTGCTTTATGACCCCTATTTTGGATTATACCTGCTTTTTAAAAATGCAGCTTTTTAGTTCTTCAAGGACGTATATAGCAAAAAAAAATTTGCTTTATACCTGTTTTACGGATTTTAAAAATTGTTGTAACAAAAAAAAACAAGACATTTTCTAAAAACACATATGTATATCAAAAACCTAAACAGTTAAAACCGCTCCCCAAGCGGTCTTAAAATATAATAACGATTTAACAGTTCTTCCATCTTTTTTAGTTTCCGAAATCCCAATACTTACGGGTTAGTTTGGGTTGTTAACTTCTGGGTAAAAAAAATATGCCTGATAATAAACTATTATGCAGACATAATAAATATTTGAAGCAACAAACTTACAGCAGGTATTCGCAAACAACAGGGTTGGGCTTTGTTAAAAAATAAAATTAACCATATAAATTTGGGTCCCTGTTTACGGCCCTTGGAAATTTCTGGGTTTTTATCACCCCTGGTGGCAAGCAGATTTTATTGCTCTTAATGAGGTCGACGATATATTTCGAGGCCGTCTGTAGTTACAGTTTCCCTAGTAATATCACAGTTTATTGACTATCTTGGACTCTGGTGATATCATCATTTACGTAATACGTGAGATATTTTGTGTCGTTATCATTGTCATTCTTGCATGTCAGTATTCTGTACTGAAGGTGTCGTTTGTTTTTGTTTTCTAATGTTCAAGTTGTCAAAATATGTAAGTAGTTGTATTAACTCCTTACTAGTAGTGAAATCAAGACTAAAAATAGTTGCCATTTTAATAAAACTGAAACTGACGCATGAAACAAATATTCAATATCAAAATCAAATGCAAATTTGTATTCAACATATTTTAAGGAATTTATGCGATAGATTTGCCGCTCACTGTATATAGTGTATAACAATATATTTTAACTGAATCGAGTGTTATAATCTATGGCTTTATGCTAGCTCTATATCTCCCTCTTTCTGGCACAATTTTTAACACTACTAATTAATAATATCTTTGTCAAGTATTTCTTTACGGCCTCGCCCTAATTAATTATGCTAAACAACACCCACATATTTAACTATTGCGCCTAGCAGGAACTTATCTGAATTTGTAGTTTTTAACTTTGTGTATACATTTTTTTATATCTATAGTTGATACTTTTCGATTAGACTATTATGTATTGTGAATATATTTGTATTGGTTTTGTAACATTGTCTTTAGTCATTAGTGTGCACTATTAGTTTGGGTTAAATCCATTTGAATGTGAGTGAGGAATATAATTTAATAAGAATAAGATTTCGCTATTACAAGGGCCCTTTATTTAGAAAATATATTTGGTATCTCGAGCTCTATTTACTCTTTAGCTCTATAATTCAGCTTCTTGCTAACTCGCAATTTTTGCTTTTCAATATCAAAATGATATTATATAGAATCGTCAGAAGTAATGATTACAATTATGTCTAGAACACCAAAGTGGAAAAAACGTGAACCAGATTTTGACTTATAAAAGTAATTAACAGCTTGATATTTAATGGAATAATATAATATACTCGTATATTAAAACTTACGTATTAACTAAAAAACTACAGGTTACATTTTCTATCTATTTAATTAAAGTAAAACAGAAAATAATAACTAAAAAGGGCCAACCACAGGGCGTCGTCGTTCAGATACTCTCGATACTTCATCGAGTCTAACAACCTCGAGAAATAGATATTCCATCTTTGTTTAACCTTTCCTTACTATCATTCATTCCATACTTTCATGTGTGATTAATAATCATTTATCAGATAAATTTTAAACCTTTCGTACTTATTCTATGATGGTTACTTACAAAAGCATGTTTGACAACACTTAATTTTTTAACATTTATTAAATTTCCGTCATAACTCTGTGTGGATGCGATTTGCGACTAGTTTATCTCATCCGCATTCAGTAGTATACAATTTCCGAAGTGCATCTATCTGACCCTTGCCATCGCTGGGTAGGCGATAATAACACGATTCTTATAAGAGATTCTTCGCTCTCCAAGCACCACCTACGTTCTAGACGCTCGTCCTATTCCTTATAAAGAGTACTAGTTCGATTTTGTCTAGATTAACCCTGAGCCCTTTCTTCTGACACCATCTGTGTGGCATTCAGAGAGTTCGTTGCATGAGTCTAGCCCCGCAACCAATATCCTGGTCGTCGATAACAATAATCACATAATCCCGATTCGTCCAACTTACGCAATAAGCTGTCTACCACCAGACAACAAAGGAAGGGGTCACAGAAACTACCTTAGGAGCAGCCTCTGGTTACCCTCGCTTCAGGCAATTATTCGAAAATCAATAATTCTGCTATTAAAAAATATTTTTCCATTCTTCAAGGTGGCTCATTTGTGGAATTAGCATACTCGTGAAAAATTTAAATTACGAGCCACACTAGTTTAAAATTTCATCTTCTTAAAGAACCTATTTTTTCTGTTAATGAAGTTTGAGAAATTAGACACTGAATAGTCAAATTTTGATTCCTGTCTCTATATTACTTAGAACAAAGTGATTTTAAGTGAGTTTTAAATAGGTGCCCAAAATGTAAAATAAATTGCAGGATGCTAGAGGACACATTTTATTTAATATATAGATATCTAAAATCTATTATTATGAATCGACGTTAAAAATAGTACTATATAGGAAGTCGAAAGAACAAGGGTTACCTAAAACGGATATATAAAGTAATCAGCTGTATGAATTGCATTAAATAGTACATTCGGCAAACGAGACGAGACTATATAAACAAAAATTAAAGAGCATATAGAAACATACAGTGGAAAGTTTGAACCTTAGAATACTTATACTTATATAAATCATTATGCTTGAAGAAAACAGTAATAAGATTTAGTGCAGGAGATCAAGCAAAGCGCAGTAGCTTTCAACTTGACTCACTGTCTCTTCTCTCTGGGTGTTCTGACCCCCTTCCAACGCAACTTCTTTTTGGCCCCAACCCCCTCCCGGGCAGATAGATGCCGTTTAGGAGAAAACCCCTCGAGCTTTTCTATGCAGATATACATTATTTAATTGACTTAACCTAGTAAAATGGTGCCTCCATAACCTACGGTCAGAGTTAGCTTTTCTTGAGAACGTTGAGCTCCACGGTTCCCTCGTGTTATGATTTATTTTTCCTCCACGTCTTTATTATGAGCTGCGTAATCCCTAGAATACTCAAGCGACCGCAGCTGGATAACGTGGATAGCTTACCCGCTATACTTGTTAAACGGGCGTGAACGACGCCAACGGTTTGTGGCTGGCCTAATTAAATTCCGATTAGTCGTAACTATTGCTCCTGATAGTACATGCTAACTAGCTTAGAGAAAAACAGGACTGTGTGCTAAAATCATGTTTTGGTAGTGTGATGTAAAACTGTATGTACCTTAGTCTCTAAAATCCCAACATTATTCATAAAGCTTAGGTGTAAGTAGTAAATATGAAACTAATAGTGTACATTAAAATGGGGTCTAATGGTTCCACAAAAGTAATTTTTGCTTTTCTTGGAGTATTTTAAGTTTTAACCTTAGCATTAACTTAGATATTTCTTTTAATCCAACATCCACCAACTCTTTAGCTGATTTCATTCCATTTTGTGTATCTACCTACTACTGCGACTGTATGCATCACTAAACTCAGTAATAAAATCGCCTTGCCCGTAGATTTTTGCACGCTCTTGGATACGAATGATCAACAAACTGATGATTTTATTTTTGGTTCAAGTTTCGCAGATGAAAAGAGCATAAGAAAGGCGTATCGAGGATCTGAGAAGGGAAACGAGATAATTGGTAAAACTTGCATCAAGTTTGACGGACTCTCAAGAAGATGGTTTTTGTTACATCCGAAGGTAAAGAAGGGCAAGTCAAGTAGACAAAAACTAGTGTAGATTTTATTAATATGTTCATAGCAATAGGACTAGCCTAGGACGTATTAGGCTTAGGAATTGTATCTTTTTATAATAAACATGCTTCTTTAATAGATAAAACCTTGAATAATATATTCGAGTTTAAAGTGAAGTGGATGTAAACAAATCTTGCAAGATTATGGTTTATTTAAAATATACGAAAGTATAAGGTAAATGAAAAGGAGATAATTCAGGTAAGCGAAAAGGAGAATAGAATTTTTATAGCATATCATTGCTTTAGTTCTATACACGAGCGCCAGTCATTTTCAGCATTTTTCATTCCTACTAACAGCTATTTCAGGTTTGGAAAAATATGGACCAAATCTGATGAATATTGTGGGTGAAAAACAAGCAGCTCAGATTTGAACCCATGACTTGATCATAGCGATGGTTGATTTGGTGTAATGTCTTGACGGTTGGTTGAACTTTCGGGCTCTCCACTTGTGAGCGATTTTATTTTAGTAATAATCCATCCAAAAATAGTATATTAAGATACGTTTTGAAAAAACCATATTTTTTCGCACTAACCCGAAATTAGGAAACGACCCGCTTGCGAAGAGTTTCCTAACGTGCGAGTGCGGTAAATGTCTTTTAAAACGTGTATTTTATACTATTGATTTTGTTTTGCAGGGAAAACATTAATTTGTTCTATTCTCGATCAGCACTTGATCGGCCATCATTTTTGACGTCTTTATTACTAGAAATCCCATCGAAAACGTTGTCGAAATTTCTGCTAGTGCATGGGCCTTGACATTGAACAATTTTGTGAATATCATAGCAACCAGTCAACAAAATGCGTGTCGAAAAGAACCTCTTTTCGACACCCATTTGCGTATCGAAATGGAATCATTTTGAACGCAAAATAGCAAAAAGCGTTTTTCGTATCCTGACGTATATTTACTTACGCGGCGTTCAAAGTTCAAACATAAAAAACTCGAACCAAAGACACAACATCATGCTGAATTCGAACCATGATCGCTGGCTGGTACAACGCTCGAATCTAAGATGTAGTCGAACTGTTTTATTTTCATATGTTTGAATGCTGATAAATTACCATAGATAAAAAAATAATTGGCTCGATTAAGTTCAATGGCTCGGAATTTTTAAATTGTCAGTTTTCAAATATTCGAAGTTTCTAAATGAATATTGAAATATCCAAATGTCAAAGTGTTCAAATATTTATTTATTTATGATTACCTACTTGAATATGGATTTGACTAATTTCAGTCATTTAAAGCTTAATTTGATTTTAGAGTTTAATTGGAAATAAGCAAAATAAAAAACAATTCGACAAATATTTATATTTATAAAAATCGTATACTTACTGCTTAAGTAATTTATTATATAAAACTTAAAATGACATCAAACAAGATTTTGTGAAAAATATATAACGTGTCCTTTAACAAGTGGAAACCTTATTTTTAATATTGCCTTAAAAAGCATTTTTTATAGAACGTTTTATTTGTCAAGAGAAAGTACCTACACTTTAGTCCGAAAAATCTTACTTTACAAAATGAAAAATTGTCTCAATATTTTTTTAAATAGCAGAGATAAAAAACGAATTACTAAAAAACTTTCACATTTGTTATACTGACTGAAACATTACACCTTAATTTGTCACTTTTTGTACTTTAAATTAACAATTATTATAAAATTATGCCCCATAAATGTTATAAATCCTAATTATGGTGTTAAGCTTATTGATTAATGTTCTTTTATCTTTGGCGATTTAATAAGTTGTACAAGGTTCTCAGAAAGTATGAAATTAATTACAAAATATATATTTTTTTAAATGACAGAGAGACGAAAAATAATCGAGTGCATTAAAGCACAAGCAAAAAAACGGGTCAGAGTTTAAAAAAAAACAATGTTTTCATTATGTTTAATTTTTTTGGTAACTGTTATAGCAAATAAAATTCCTCAGCTTTTCGTATTTTATATTTTATTTAATGTTCTTTATTTTTGTATTTTGACGTTTTTTGCATGAAACACATTGATGTCTCATTTTTAACAAAAAATTAAAATTTTAATTAGGAGGTTAGGAGGTAATTTTGTGAGCTGAGTATCATATTTTTGTGACCAAACTTCGACTAATCGAGATATTCAAATTCGATTCCTGGCGTTAGTTTCAACACTGTTTTAATTATATTTTTTGGCAGGGCCAGTGACGGCTTTTACCACATTGTTCAAAATGATATTTCGAAAATCTGCATAATTTTTTGCGCTGTTAACTTGTTTCTTTTGTATAATCTGTATTAATCCGTGTTTCATCAAAATAATAAATCTTTAGTCGTGTTAAAACTTTGTATTGATTCAATTAAGCTCTTTTGAAATTAAAAGTGTTTGTCAGGAACGAGTATTTATTTTGATACTTATTACAAACTATTCATATTTTTTAAAACAGCCCTCATGAAAATGGTAATAATTATTATAATAAAACGGAAAAAATGCCAAATATAGAGTTTACTAAAGGTCGCTTACGTCCCTGAGCATTGCAAATGCTCACCTAATGCAATGCAATGCTCACCTACAAAATTACTAAAAGGCTTAAGTTAATTTACGCCTGATAATGTTTATGAGCATCAATATGATAATTGTTCTTTTATCTTTGGCTATTTAATAAGTTGTACAAGGTTCTCAGAAAGTATGAAATTAATTACAAAATATATATTTTTTAAATGACAGGACTGGGAGACGAAAAATAATCGCAGAAAAAGTGCATTAAAACGCAAACAAAAAAAACCTGACAAAGTTCAAAAAACGCAATATTTTCATTATGTTTAATTTTTTTTGGTAACTATAGCAAATAAAATTCCTCAGCTTGTCGTGTTTTATATTTTATTTAATGTTCTTTATTTTTGTATTTTGACGTTTTTTGCATGAAACGCATTGATTGTCTCATTTTTTAACAACGCAACTTTATCTTAGTCTTAAGTTGTTATTTTTAATATGCAGATAAGCCATGAATGTCATGATATAAATGATGGCTTCTGCGAAAACTATAATGAATCCAGTTATGTCCTTTGGTAATATTTTAGAACCAACCAAAGCAAGTGTGTTTATGGACTTAACTTTATTTCGTAAAATTTTTCTGTTATCGCGGTAAGTGGAACGAGACTAGCATTTTTAATTGTAATGACATTTGGCACGATCCAAAGAATTTATCTCTCCTATAGGTCCTCAAGGTTTTTGATAAGGTTATTTTAAATATTTTTCACTTTGCGATGTGAATTTTGTTTTAACCTTTCAGAAAAGATTTGATGATGGCAAATGTCTTTTGCTTTGTAAGGAACCGGTCAAAGATACATCATAAATCTGATTCTAAAGATTTGAAAATTTTCTCTTCCAGACTTATTCGTCTCGGTCTACTATACACTAAATCCAAAATAACTGGCAGTGACTAATCTTTTCTTTGCTAGAGAACTGCGGGAAGCGAAGCGTCAGGGGAACTGATTCCAGTGGCGCGTTTTTTTTTAAACTGGAATAAGAGAAATGTGGGTGGAAATGGTGGGTACCACAGATAATGTTCAATTACGCACATTTTTCTAGGTGCCATAGGTCTTCATTATAAGCCGACCTAAAGGAAATTGTTAATTAAATTTGGTAGTGACATTTTGGGTAAGTACTTACCAATATGATTTTGAATAGATCGCCTCGTACTCTGTCTTTCATTGGCAATAAAACTGTGGATTTTAACATGTTCACATTGAGTCACTATCAGAAGACGTGTTTGAATCATCGCTATGGCTACCATCTGTACCGGGCTTAATAATAAGAGGTTCAACTGTTACCTCAATATGTGTATCAAAATCCCACATTTTTTGCTCTTCTGTTTTAACGTGAGTAATACATTTTTGCCACGTACTTGCTGTAACATTGGCAATTGCCTGGTATAATAATAATTTTACCTCTACTAATTGAAATGTTTTATTGTTATGTACCACTTCACTTTGTATTTGTGCCCGTATTAGTTCAATGGGATTGAGTTCGGAATTGTATGGCGATAACCTTAGCACTGTAACACCATTTTGCCGAGCCATTTCGTCCATAACAAACTTTATATATTTCTTCTTAGGCGCACGAACTAAATCAAGCCACTGCACTTTAAGCATTGTCTCATCAAATGGTATAGTTTTTGAAGTCCGCCATTGCACAATTTGTTACCTTTTCGATGCCGAGGTTGAATTGTTTTTAAGTGGCGACTGTGTGTCCATAACAATTACCGAACCGGGGTCCACAAGGTTAAGAACAGTAAAAACCATCTTCAAACACGTCGGCATTCATGTCCTCATGGTAGTCCCCGTTTTTCGCGACTCGAACACCTTGAGACCACAATTTAAAAAACCAGACTCGCTCCCAATGTGTGTAATAATCAGGCGACAACCTTCTCCAGAAGGATTATTTAGCCCTCGAGAAAACCCTTCCAGAAAAACATCTCTTGAACTTTTAACGTTTAAATCCTGCCATACTTTCGATACTGTATGTGACTCATATATCCACGTTTCGTCGGTGTAATAAAATTTTCGCCCACTTTGTCGAAAGTTACGTACTTTTCCAAAAATGTCGCAGTTAGATCACTATTACGCTTTTTTCGATTAAAATACTTTTCCTGTTTTGCTTTAAATAACGAAAATTCGTATCACGTAAAGTACTTTTTAAAATCCCCTAGTGATATCATCTGGCAAAGATGCATCTTTCTTAACTTCACTGAGATTTTTTTTCGACCTCTAAGTCTCATGATTTTCTTTATGCATATATTGGGGACCTTTAATATCCCATACTCTGTTCAAGATGAAATCTTGTTGCAGCATCAAACACAGTTAGTTCTGGATTACAGCTCGAATACCTTCATAGATGTTTTCAATCCTTTCTCGTTCGTTTGATATTAAATGGTGAAATTTTGGTGGGTTACAATACAAAGTTCACACGGTAATAAATTAATAACAATAAGTTTTAACAAATAACAACTTTATCAACTTTAGACAACAGCAAACAACAACTTAAAGAATACAAGACAACGGCGCTAAACGATAATTAATGATAGATTATTTAAATATTTGAAAACTGTCGAAAACCCAATGCGGCGCATGTAATGAAGCAACACCGTGTTGCAACAGCAATTTTCGTCTTGCCGCGCAGCGCAGTACGGAGCCGCCAAGAATGCGGTGTTATTTTAAATTTAAACAGCTGATTAGGTTTCAGTGATCCCAAGATTTGGCAGCGTCGCGTCGCCTCCACGATGGTTTTAAAAGGGTACACAATTTAAAAGGTGCATATTTCGTAAAATTCTCGATTTGTAAACTGCAGAAGTTCGTGCTAAATCATTGTGTCGCTGCTAAGTTATTCTTTCGGATTGAATCGATGAGTCACTGTTAGGGTATCGCTTACTATTTATTCCCTTTCGTTTATATGAAATAAATTCAATAATTCTATGTACTAATGTAGTTCCTACCCGTCTAGAATTTGCAACTATTTTCAAAACTTCATTGAAGGGGGATGGTGGTTAATTTATTGTCGCTATACACTTGCAATTTTTTATGCTTCCGTGTAAAGCTGTAGGCAAAAATTTGAGGTGCCACAATTCACAAATAAAACTAAATAGGCGAATGAACCTGACCAGTGATAAGAACCCGTTTGATAAATCCACTTTTATTTACATCCACTTCTTCTTTAATTTGAATTTACTAGACTATTTTTTTATAATACATTTAAAACTTTGCTATTAGATTAGGACCTTGAAGTAGCCCTCGTTATGCAGAAGTAATATAGAAACTTTGATATTTTACTAACTCAAATTGCTAGATATACTATTATTTTATCTAGATAATAATTGTTTGTTTAACTGTGCTTTACTAAAATCGAGGGCACTAGCTGTTGTATTTATAACTAGATCAGAATCAAATAAATATTAATTTTGTAAATTTCATTCATGGGATGCCTGCCCCTAAGTGGTGTTATTAGTTTGAAACTCGGCAAACAATATTTAGTTCAATATCTTTTATACACTGTTATGAAACATAAAAACTTTTACGTTGGTCCTGAATCGTGTATGCTACAAGAGCTGTTTGAGCTAAATAAAGACTGCAATACTGTTTTTATTATTGGTTATTTTTCGTTACATAATACTTCTGAAACCATATTTTGAGAGATTAGGTCATGTTAAATTTTACTTTTATGGGGTAACCTGAACATGAAAATAGTATATTTGGACTTCCAGTCTTGAAATGTTCCGTTACATAGTTTGTCATTAAATTTAAGTACGTGTATGTACTGCCTCCAAGTTTCCTGCCATCTCGGTCAAACTTCTAAACAATCTCAAGCCTCGAGCAACCATGATTTTGTCGGTTGTTTGGTCATTCCTGTATATTATTACTCAGGGTACAGAATAGCAATAGCATCTCTTTTTAATGTTCAGTGGAAATAGCATATCATTCATTATCCATACGATTGGCAGATTATTATAATACTTCACTCTAGCATATTAAAAGGAGACCATTCATTGAGCAAGGTATCATTCATTACCCATAAAATTGACATATTATTATAATATTTCACCCTGTAGCATATTAGAACGCGACTCTTCATTGAACAGGACACGGAATAGCAATAATATGTCATTCATTATCCATACAATTGGCATATTATAATATTTCACCCTGTAGCCTATTAGAACGGCCATTCATTGAGACTTTCAGTTCTCTCACGATCCTTTTTGGAGTATTGATTTCTCTCCTCCCGTCGGCGGCTCTAAAGATACCCCAGGGAAATTATTTTATTTATTCGATATCAAGGCAAAATATTTTGTCAGATCATCGTTATACACAACGTTAAATATTTTCTTATATACGAGGGTATTATTGCTAGAGAACGTAATTTTTGTTGTGAAAATTGTAAATATTCCTTTATAATTCTTACTGATGTATTAGATTAACTTATTTTCATGCACTACAAAATAAGTTGTGGTAAAAGAAGGAAAAATATCTTGTCAGTTGAAAAGGTTTTTTTTCGCTCTTCACAATTGAATAGCGTATGATATGTATTTATTTAAAAAATGTATTAATCCTGTTTTTACGCGGTCCTCTTTAGAGTCACTACTTCTTGATCTCCGATTAGTCACTGCTAAGCTAAGCAGTGTTTTGAATATCACACACCTATTAATGTCATACTGACATTGACACATTTAAAACACTGAATCATTTAACGGGCCATTAAAGTGACTATGTTCAAATTAGTGGCCGCTAATAATTTAAGTATTAAAGCGACCCAATGTAATAATTTGTTAAATTAGTAATAGAACTACTGTATTTTGAGAGCTTTTTGAACGAAATTTGATCAATTAAAGATGCTGATCGCTGCTGTTTATTTTTAACTATTTTGCAACCTTCTATACAGGGTACTTCATGAAACATGGGAAACAAATTCATGAACCGAAACACCTTTGTGTTTCAGAAAGCAGTTAAGCTGCTCGTTGAGATTTACCATAAAAAATATAAAAATCCGATTTTGATTTGAAATGTTTTGCCAGCATTTATGAAAAGGGACTCAAACTGAAGAATATCATGTATGATTCCACAAAAGGAGATTATTTAACTGTTCAGTATAGTGATACTGACAACTACTTTTTATAGTCAAATCACTTAAATTATGTCGTGTAATAAGGACTTTTCACAACCCACATTTCATCGGAATTGGGAATATTTCGAAAACAACACCCAGTGTCTTTGTAAGTGAGGAATCACCGCATAAGTGCTGGTACATGTTCAGTCTGCATGCAGCGACCGTAATATTGTAAAAGTTGATGCGTGAATAATTTTTTTTTAACAATGCAAAATTTAAATTATAGGGAGCACAAAAGTATGATAATGTTAGTTGACAGATCGAAACGTATTCAAAATTAATGTTTTTGTGATAGCGTAATTAAAGAGCTTAAAGCAAACAGTTTTATGATGTTTTCCATTCATACGCTGAGGTATCTAGATACTCAGAACTTAATGATTTTCTACTTTTAACCTTTACCGTTTACTATTTTTTGTTTGGTTTTTTATTATATAAACCTGCCAGAGGGGCATGTTAATATCTTTTTTAATCAATAAAAATACAAATAATTTATTTCTTTGGAAAGTATATCAGTAGTTTATGTAATTCTAACGCAAATTGGCAATATGTTCTCTCAGCCATCACTACGCAGTAGTTAGAAGCATTTTTCAATATTATTCAATTACTTCAAACGATTTTCACTTAGCAGATGTGTTATTCGAGAATCGGAACCTATGCACAGCACTATTATGCATCATACGTATATTCTAGATTTAGGGTCTTACCCTTTTAAAATATATATATTCTATTTGTCCAGCACAAAGTACAATCGATCTAATTTCCGTGCAATCGTGAGGCGTGGGGGAGAAAATAGGTTTTAACGATTTTCGTTCCTAACATCATTATTGGGCACTAGCATGGGTCTGCGTAAAAATACATTTGTTCAATTATACACGATTGCTCTATCTACCTCCTACAAACTACAATAATAATAATTCAGGCTCGCTAGGATCAATAGTAAATTTATGCCCAATATTTCTATTTTTCCGGTTTATATTGACTTATAATATTTTAGGTCAATGCCGAGTGCGGTGCTTCATGAATATTTGAGAAGCTATTGCTCTCTGTATTTTGGGATCTATTTATAGAGTCAATATTTTTTTTTATGGAAACAAATATAGCGTGAACCATTTTTATTCAATGGACGTTGTTTAATTTCATTTAGGATGTTTTTCATCGGTGCACTGTTTTAAGTAAATGCCCAAAGAATTTGTTATAATTAATTTAATTCAAAGCCAGCTTAAGATACATGCATTTAAGTGATACGGATTAAGCCAATACTACAAGCACCGAACTAAATAGGAACACTGTCTTATCTACCTAGATAAAATATTCAACACTAATGTCATATCCGTAGATCTTTGTCTCTAAGTTGTCATTAATACATACAAGGTTAAAATTCAACATGCAGGCAATATAAAATTATAATAGTGGTCCATTTATTTGGTTATGATGTGAGGCCCTTACAAACCTACACTAACCAAATTAAAATTTTAACATAACTGACAAAAGTGACCACCTCGATTATGTAAAAAACTATAATTAAGAAAAAATCTGAAAATTTAGCAGCATAGTAATGTCATGGGGCATAATTCTAAACGGCGCGGCCCGAGGTATTTTAGCATAACTTTCCACTTGTTAAACATGATCAACAATCATGTTGGGATGCCTAAATTATAAAAACGAAGAATATTTAAATTTGCTTATTATTTATGGAGAATGTGATAAAGTAATATGAAGAACATAATATCATGATACATTTGCTACTAGATATCCACAAAAATATAATTCGTCACCAAAAACAATCAAATAAAAACTTTGGATCAGTTGAGGCCAACGTGCAGTTACTACTTCATTTAGAAAAGAAAATGATATAATTCGGAAAAAGACAATAATTTTAAAGATATGATTTTTTCACTAAATATTCAAATTGACGTTCTTTCATGAACTTCCAGACATTTTTGCTGCATCTTAACAATAATCATTCTTTTTGTTGAGGCGGGATCTAACTTGTTAAGCCCATTCCTTATTCGTTGCATGCAGTCTTCCTTGGCCGTTACTGGAGCGTAGTAACTCGATTTGTAACAAACTGCGCTTCAAATAATAAATTGAACATGGCTAGATCAGGGATGCGGGGTGGCTAAAAAAACCATTGTTGGTTATTCTTTGGCCATTAAAAACGTCTTGCAGGAAATTGTTGATTAAGTGGCCACCATGTAGAGGTGCGCCATCATTAGATGTGATAGCCGGCAACAAATTGTCTAAATAATCATTTTAATAAATCTAAATGTATTCAAATGTGTCTAACTTACTATTGCAATCATTTCGTATTACACAATGAACATTAAATTGCTAGGTTTCTCGAAAATGTTTCTATAGATGTAAATTTGAATTATTGCAATAATGCAAACTCCGATTAAAAATGCCATTTGTTGTAAACTTAGCTTGATCCGTAAAAAGATGTTACCGAAAAAAAAAGTTGTTTCCTTGCGACAAATTTAAGATAAATTCACAGAATGCCACTCTTCTTTAAAAATGCATTTCACTTGAATGATGCATTATTATGAAAAATACGTATGGTTGAAATTTATGTTTTCTTAATATTCTATGTAATGTTGGATGTGCCTCAAAATATCCCAAAATAGTAATTTTCATTATTTACACAGGTTTATTTCTCTGCACTTTTGCCTTATTCTATGAATTACCGACAATGTTGGATGTGCCTCAGAATATCCTAAAATAGCGATTGCAATATTTTCGTTATTTTCAACAGGTTTATTTTTGCCTTGACGGATCCAATGTTTTTTAAGGTTCGTATAGTTTGTTTAACAGTTTGTTGGTTTCTGTTTTTGTAGATATCGAGTTGCGAATGTACGTGGATTACCCACTCATTACTGTCGTGTTCAAACTCTATTTAAACATGCAATATCTTGCAAATCCCACAGTGTATAGATAAAAATTAGGTTGGAAATATTTTGGCTACATTGCTTCAAATAAAAATATGGATAAATATACAGCCTGTGTTAAACACACAAATTTAAAAGTGTCAGATACGACTTTATTTTTTAATTTTCCAACTAATTTGCCTTCTCAGCATGCACTTCTTCCAAATGGCAAAATAAAAAGAAATTAGGGAGCGTCAAGTCAGGAAACAGGTTCTGTTTGGAAACCGGGATCCATCACTCTTCACAATTTGAGTTAAAATACCCTGATACTGATTCGGTAACAATATTTAAAATTAAATCTTAATTTATATTGGAGTGAAATATGGGAAGATTTATTTTCTATGTTAATTGATTAAAAGCCAAAAAAAAAATAATATCGTTAAAAAGTCGAATTTGACCATCAATAAAAACTGTTCATGTCATTAGAAATTATTTTTACTCCGTTGGACATAATGACTTAACAGCAAAATAAAGTAATAATATTTAAAGAAAAAATTTCATTTTACATTTTAAAAATGTTCGGGAATAAGATTTGCCATTTTCGATGTTTTCAATATACTCTAACAATAATTATAAATCTAAAGCCTTGTATCATAATGCCATCAAAAAATTTAATTTGACCGTCCACAGAAAATTTAATTGTAATTAGTTATACGCCAGGTCATAGATTATTTTTTGTTTGTTATTCAAAATGGCTTCTAAAATTGATAAAAAAATTTGCAAAATATACGAGGTGATATTAACCCTTTTTCAATTAATAGGAACAGTTATAAATCTAAAACATTGAAATGCCTCTGTTATTCTAATACAAGTTTCGCAGATTATTGGTCAAAATGTAGACAAAAGTTAGAGAGGAATGTACAGAAAATTATAATATTTTATCCGAAATGTGGCAAAACACGTGAGATTATTGAAATTCTTTGGGAAAATGCCTAATGTGTTAAATCTATAGTTAACATAAAGTATCACTTATATTTTAAATGATGAAATACTTTAATTCTAGTTAGTTTAATTAGTTCCATCTATTGGACGAAATCAAGCTTTTAATACAATTATTTCCAAATAATCACGTGGAGAATGTAGCACGCATACGAAATAAGTTTTTTTTTAATTCTCAGTTTACTTTATAAAATTAAATGATTTGGACAATATACAGTGCCCATCAGAATGTTGACAAAAACGGGAAAATTATTATTAATGTATTGCGTTGGATACGAAAGATTAATTACTATATTCTGCATGTCCCATAACATTTGTTTCATATTTCACTCCGTGACCAATGAAGGGACTTCAGTAGTCACGGAAATTCAGACACTCTGTAACTTATTTTGAGCGAAAATAAGTTAAATTGAAAAATGTTCATAATAAAAGCAAATTAAATACGCTCTGCGAAACTGGGCAAAAGTATTTTCAAACTTAAATAAATAAGTTTTTATTGAAAACAAAGAAAGGTGTTCATAATAAAATGCACCAAACTTAAAGCAAACATAAATAAATAAATGACAGTTTTTGACCATATCGTTACACAAGCTTTAGGTACTGAATCTTTCATGGATTTTAAGACAAAAAGTTTAATGAAATATGGCCCCGTTTTCTTGATATATGCGATTAAATGTTTTAAAAAAGTTTTTTTTTATGGATTTTACAATAGTAAGAGCTATTTAATTAAAACTTTACATATTCTCGCATATCTTCAAGGGCCAACATACTGAATATTCTTTATTTCTCCCATGGGCGTAGTTATAGATAACCTCAAACTTTATCTATAAAAAATGGTACGCCACTAATTTTTTTCTCAATTTGGTAGCTTCAGCTAGGCAAATTAAAATACACAAAACAAGTCTCAATAATTTCTGATACGATGAACCGATTTAGCGAAATTTTTAAATTTCTGTTTTAAAGCACAATCACTCTGATCCAATAATTTTAGAAAGGGTTGAAGTTGCTGAAACAAAACAGGTCTCATGAAAATTCAGAAATAATTTTATAAACAACTACCACGAAACGTGTAATTTCCTAGGTACTGGGTGTTGACAAAAATAAAAATTGTTTATTTGTTATTATTATTAATAATAATAATATTATTATTGATATTATTTTAACAACCTGTACCCCGAAAATTCAATGTTTCCGTATACTTCCTTGTTTATGAAAATTATTTATTTATTTCCATAATACCTACTTCAAGCTTAATTTGTATGGAGTTTGGCGCAACTTTAACAAAATTGGAGCAAAAACGTATAAAAAATAAATTGAATATTTTGTCAACAACTGTTAGTTTGGGTTGATTTTTGTGTACTTACCCCTGGCTTTTGTGCAATTACTCCTATTTAAGTCAGTTGCTGAAGCTACCAAGGTTCAATCCTAAGTGTTTCTACATACTTAATAAATAATTAATAAAACAATGATTTCCTTTTTAACTTAGGAATATCATCGCTAAACTGATAACAGTCGTCAATTTACATGAAAACTAATAAATTAACTGTATTGCAGTATAATTACATCGAGGGAGCTTTAATTAAAAAGTCCTAATCATAATATAGTCCACTGTAGCAATGCCAGCTGAAGCGCTTGATTTTACTAAATATGTAGTTCAAACCATAAATGCTTCCTTTCTTTATTGTTTAGAATGCTTGTCATCAATGGAAATTGAGTACTAAACTCGAGTAAACATATTTCGAAAAGTTGTTCACAAGCATGCTGGGCAATAAATAAACAAAGCATGTGATGTCGAAAAATTATTTGAAAATCAGTTTATGCCAAATTTATTTTAGGTTTAATTGCAAACATGACTGAATAATTTACTTTAAGAAATTATTATCGTTTAATCTAAATTGTACTGACGGTTCACTACATTATACATCATGATCAGAAACCATTTTTGGATCAGTATTATGTTCAGAGTAAAATGACGACTTTTAGTTCGACGAAGCTAGTCTTAAGTGAAAGAAGAAATATCAATAATTATTAATTTTTGCAAATTTGTATATTCAGAACAGGTTTTCGCAATCAAGTTCAAATCGTCTGAATTTTTCATGAAAATTAATTTTAAGTTTATCGCACCAAAAACTGTTTTCTATATGTTGCTTATTTCTTACGAACACTGTATAAGTTTTGATTTTAATCTATATTTTTCAAATTTATTTTAAATTATTATAACTCATTATACCTAGTTATCAGTAGTAAAATAGCTTCAAGTACAAAGTCTAGATCTCATTAAAAAAATAGTCTAATAAAAATTACGTGTCATATCTTCCGCTCTTCCGAACATCCTCAGATCTGTGGTATCGACAATGACAAACGTGATGATTACGTTTTCTTAACCCCAGATCCGATGACGTAAGCAAGAGTGAAACATATGCCATCTAATTTGGATTAGAGTGTTTTTGACTAGTTTCTAAGTATTGTGAGTGAAATATTAAGTTCTAATATTAATAGGTCTTCTAGAGAAAATATTTTTATAGTTATCGGCCATATTTCTTCAGTAAATAATATCAGCTTAGAAACAAAATCATTTTTATTATATTGCAAACTCCCTCCGTCAGTTCGTCTGATAATTAAATGGCCTCATCCATTCTAGTCGGCTCCAGAGGGCGCGACTGTCGTGGACTAGCGCCAGATATTGACCCGAGGGAGTGACGTTAAAATAACAATGGCTATTTAAAGATAAATGTAGATGGGAGATTTTTGGTTAGGTTTAAAAATACAATCAAAATACTGTTTCGGTGCCAAGTTTATTCTACTACTACGCCTAAAAAATACATTTAAAGCATCTATACATTTCAGGAGGAAAGGGAAAGTGCCAGGTGCAAGAATTTAGTTGAAAAGTGTAGCACATTAAACGCGCAATCGATATAGTAGTCTAAAAGAATCTAAACAATAAATATTACAGAGTATCTATAAGTTACAATTAAAACTGTGATCGATCATCTACTCTAAATATCTAAATTAACAGTTAGTGTCTAATGTCTACTGAAGCTGTTTCCTGCTGATGTAGTTTTCGGCAATCCTTCGTTACGCCTATACACAGGACACTTTTAGCACTGATGATCTCGAAGTTATGGGGGCCCCAGCTCTGGTTATGTCCCGCACCAGCAGTATCTGAAAATAGTACTGCTGTGACAGGACAATATCAGAGCCAGCAGCCCAAGTGTTGAGTCGGAGCAATGGTGGCAAGGATAAAGACGTGTGCCACAATAAGCGCACCGCGACGCGATCCTA
>MU182139.1:465680-528742 GCA_016904865.1 Pissodes strobi
CATTTTTACATGTGCAAATCGACCATAGTGGTACTATGGTATTATTATTATTATTATTATTATTATCCCGATTTGCATGCCTTTCGGATTTCCGAAAAATTCTCGAGATCAAAAGCCTTCTGAATGTGCTTGGTAGAGGTTTTTAATCTCAACTTCTCGATATTTCTTGGGGGGCTTTTTAGCACAACTCCAGTTGATGAAATTGTTATTAGCACCGTTTCGACGTGGTTCAGCTATATACTATTGAATATGTCTTAAAAAACAGGGCAATAAGGAACTAAGACGTTCACGGGTTTTTATTACAGGAATCGAACAATGGGTTATAAATGAAGAAAAAACCGCGGAGTGCTATTAAATTATAGGGTAGAAATTGAAGATAGGGGTGAAAAACCACCCCTTTTGGTTTTTTCAATATATGTCGTAAACAAACGAAAATTTCGATATATCTCATATGAAACTTTTTGTAGATAATGAAATTTCCCATGAATAGTATTTTTTGAATGTTAAAAAAAAAGATTAATGCCGAAACAGTCGAAACAAACTTGAAAAAAAAAGCGAAAATTTTGATTTTTTGATTTTTTTTTTGCTTTTTCGCCTGTGTCTTTTTTTTTTTTTGGGCTTAGATAGGCATAGGGATTGCTTCAGATAAAAAAAAATAGATTAAATTTCCTTTAAAATGGTGGGTGGAACAATTTTTTCTGCATGAAAATTGACCGAGATATGACTATTTGAACTTTGCTGTTTTTTTGCATTGCAACCCTCTTGTACGAATATTGTTTTTGTTGGCATTTTATTGAAAAAATTATTGTTTTACTCAATTAAAAAAGTTTTTTTACATTTATTATTTAGTAATACATGACAAGTACGACAAATTAATGTTTGTAACAATGGTGCTACTAATTTCAACAATATTGTTAAACTGCATATCGAAATCATCATCTATATCTTTAGTAATATCGTCTTCTGCAATATCAGTTTCTTGTATATTGTCACAATTAATCCCCATGCATTCTTTACAAAAAATTGAGCAAGTAATATTTATTTTTCTGCAACTACAGTTACCATGGCAACCTATAGTGCAACCACAAGCAACTTTTTTCAGATAAATCTCTGGCGCTGGACGTGCCGTTGTGCGAATCGCAATTAACCCTTACTTGGACCTTTTCCAACCCCAACTCAGAGGGTCCAAGACATTTCCTTTCCACTGCTGCATTTGACGATAAATCCTCAAGTCATGCTGTTTGATAGCATCACGTGTTTTGACGCAACTTTACCGATGTGTGGTTTCCAAAAATATACATTATCATTTTGCAACTGAAATAAAATAATGAGAAGGTCCACATCTTGTCCAACAATAACAGCATTTTTTAACATTGATGCTTTCTCTTTTGCGCATTCGACAATAAGAAAATCTGCGTCCTCATCTGCTTGGACTGCATCAATGTAAACTCCCTTCAATTTTTCAATCAAATATGCAATGGAGTTCTTTTTATTGCTTTCGTTTGATAGAAAGTTGTCTGGTTTTGTTAGTGGTTTTAAGTCATCTCTAATTTGAACTCCTGGACCAATTTGCTGTGTTCGATGTTTAGATGTTCGATCTGGCTGGCTTTGCCTAGGTGATACGGGATGTTAGAATGAACGAATTCTAATAGAGATTTAGTCAAGAATACGTTGTCTCTAAACTAGGGTTAGAGAACAACGTTTTTTTAGTTGTGTAAAACAGTAATTTTTTCAATAAAATGCGAACAAAAACAATATTTGTAGAGGGATGAAATGCTAAAAAAACAGCAAGGTTCAAATGTCCATATCTCGGTCAATTTTTATGCAAGAAAATTGTTTCGCCAACCATTTTAAAGGAAATTTAATCTATTTTCTTTTATCTGAAGCAATCCCTATACCTATCTAAGCGCGAAAAAAAGATACAGGCGAAAAAGCAAAAAAAAAATAAAAAAATATAAATCGTTTTTTTTTCAAGTTTGTTTCGAGTGTTTCGGCATCAATTTTTTTTTTAATATTCAAAAAATGCTACTCCGATGGGAAATTTGATTATCTACAAAACGTTTCATATGAAATATATTGAAAAAACCAAAAAGGGTGGCTTTTCACCCCTATCTTCAATTTCCACCCTCTAATTTAATAGCACTCCGCGGTTTTTTCTTCATTTATAACCCACTGATCGATTCCAGCAATAAAAACCCGTGAACGTCTTAGTTCCTTTCTATATGACATAATCAATAGCCTACTAGCACTACCTCTTCATTATGACCTCTAACTCTCGGTACCTGGAAATCTCAGCTTTCTTTTCGAGCAGATTTTGGGTATGGAGAGTTGGAAGTCATAATGAATGTTGACACTTCCACAAACGTTGCAACCTTAGAGGATTTGTTTACGAGGGAGATATGTGGTCTATTATGCATCACCATCTGGTCAGTTACGATTGTACCCATCAGTAGATTTGGATGTCATAGTTTTCCAGAACTATTTTAGGTTTATATTTGTAATAAGGAACACGAACCTGGGTGGGAAGTCCCAGAATGCTGGCTAGACTCTGATGAATAATATTGGCATTGTCATGCCTATTTTTATTTTCCGTTGCAGAGCAGAGTTGACATCCTGCAGTAAAGTGTTGTATGTACTTCGTTGTTTTGAATCCATATCTGCACATCTCCCTCTCTATTTGGGGAACTTTGACTATGTGTTTTAAGTAGTTTCTTGTTGGAACCACCTGATCTTGAATTGCCAATAAAAAGTATTTTCCTGATGCAAATCAATAGGTCGACGCACATCTGCCGACATGTTTCTGCATAACCTCATTCGGATGCCTCCCATGCAGCTGTTTTTTCCACATTCTGCACGTTTTCTTCCCTCGTCGAGTGCTAGGGCTCGAGACATTCGCACTGGCATAAAAGCAAGAGAACTGACTCGTAAGCGGCATATTCAATTCTATGGAGTTCCGACTATTGAGCTTTCGTTAAAAAATAATTTCGCATGATCGTAGAGTTTGGCAATGTTCGTTAGTCCTCTTCCACCGTCCCGTCGAGGAATGGCTGCCGTTTCTACTGCGCTTTTAGGGTGGTTATTTTGCATCTTTGTTAGCTGAATTGGAGGTCTGTTTTACTCCAGGACAATACCAAAGCGTGACCGTTGACTTCTCTAAAAATATGTTTGCTGTTCAGTTGCGTTTTTAACAGATGTTTAAACCTTCCTCTTGAATTGAGATGTTATTTCCTTTTTCATCACCTGATGATTAATCTTCTGTGATTGCTTCATTGCGATATATTTCGCTTGCCCGCATCGTTTTAATTCCATGCATTATGCTAATGATGCGACACATCAATTTTATACTGCATCTGAATTCCTTTTGAGAAATCTTCAACTATTGGTAGTTACGTTTTATCCAGATGTTTCTCCGTGGCTGATATTAACTTTAGATTATCCATATAAAATAAGTGTCGTCTTATCATTTCCTTTGATATTACATCCATATTTGGTGAAGTTCAGCACCTTAGACAGGAGACTCTGAGCAAGACAAGATCACAGTCGACTCAAGGAATCGCCCTGAAAGATTCCTGTCTTGATGTTGATGATATCGGTCTTCAGAGTGAATTCTGGATTATTTTTATTATTATTATTATTTTATATCGTTCACTTTCTAACACATTAATGATTTTGCTTTTCCTCAGATAGTTTTAAAGATAAAGATATCAAATCTAGTATATTCGGAATCAGTAACGAGTGGACTATCCGATAAATGAACGGTATAGAGAGTGTTCTTCAAATAAACCAAGTTAATATTTTTTAAAACTTTGGGAGGCTCATTTATTTGTTTTGATAATAAATCTTGGCGGTTCATGAGAAACCGTACAGCTTTTGTGTCTAAAGTTTTTTTCTATCTCTTATAACAGATCCGCTGGTCGATGTCTAAATATACGAAATAACCGTCAACAACAATCATATTTTCATTTATTTTCTTGTTTTTCAGTAATGATAACACGACGTTATATATAAATGACGAAATATTCGAAAAACCATGTACTTAGGTATATTGAATTGAATTATAATAATTGAATAAATAAAAAGCCGCCAGAAATTGTGTCTCCGTATTTTGTCAAAGATCATTTTGGTAAGATCAAAGGAAAATAAAAATTTGTTTTGTAAATTCTTGAGAATTACAAACTTTTGCAAAAATACAAGGGTGTCAATTTGCACCATCTGTATATTATTTACTGCTCGCATATGCAGTCATGTAAGATGCAGCACACCGCACTCCGCGTGTTTACAACAACTTTAATTGTGCAGGAAGCAACTCACAATTGTTGAACAATAAATAACCACATATCCGCAGGAATTAGCTGAAGCAAGCTTAAGGTAACATTTTCCAACAAGCTTCCTAAGGAATCAAGTAAGAGGAATATGATTGGATTGATGTATCAAAGTAATGAAGTTTAAGGAATGGCAAGCGCTCTCGTATTAAAAGTAGTTTGAATCGTAATTGTAGTTAGCAGATTATGTCGATAAATGAAGTACCCGTTTTAATGGGGTGAAGTATCGAAGTAGATATTCCTTTTGATGGTGTTGAATGAAGCCAGCCTTTATAGAACAAACCTGAAATAATTTACTATCCCACTGAATGCATCAACGGTGCGAGCCTCAACTCCATTTTGTACGTATGAACTGATCACGTCTTTCCGACGTAAAAGTTGGTAGAAAAGAAAAGTTTGACCTCAATCCCGCATACATCATCACCTCGGTTATTAATTAGAAAATTGTTTCTTATAATTAGAATATGCTCCTTTGTAATAATTAACTGTTCCCCCTCTTTTAATAATGATAATCTAAATATACTCTTTACACAAACTTAAATTTATTTTTCATTTCAGCGCGACAATGGGCGAAGCAAATGGTCTCTTGGAAACTCACCACCACGAAATTATAACGCTCAATGGATCTCACTCAGGATCCAGTGGGAGGAGCACTCCGAGTGGACAAAATGGTGGAGCTGGTGATCCGGCTCCTGGCAAGCTGTTCGTTGGAGGGCTCAGTTGGCAGACATCAAGTGAGAAACTTAAGGAATACTTTGGAATGTTTGGCAACGTCACAGATGTTCTTATCATGAAGGATCCAGTTACACAGGTAAGAGGTGTTATCCAATCGAAATAAGTCTTGTAATATTATTTGGACTCGTTCAATAAATCAAGGTAATAATATTTTAACTGTTATAACAGTGACTAGACCGTCAAATTCTAGTGAAGTGTTTAGCACTACTAGGCCCTCAAAAGTGTGTCTCTCATGAAACAACATCGCATATAAAAAAATCAAAAACGCGTCCACTAGTCGCTGTTTTAAAATTTTAAGCTGTAATTTAAATATGAAAACACTATTTACTCTATCCCTTAGATTATACCAAGTGATCCAGAAACTAACCGGGTGAAATTTCAGTTGGTATCCGAACCCCGAATATCGGGAGGATTGTACATTTTCGCAAAAGTCTTCTTGGTATAAGAAGCCTAGAGAGCATTACCAGTTTTTGTTAAATGACTCGGTTATTTTAGTCGAATGGAAAGATAATAAGGCGGTAACCAGGCAACATATTTTAACATGAGTCAGTGTCAAGTATCATGCGCTGGTGAAAAAACATCAACTTAAAACAAAGTAACAAAGTATTTCCAGTTACAATAAACGGATGGGCGGAGTTGCCAAAATGGATCAACTGGTAACTCTTCTTCTATTAAGAATAAAGGAAAGGAAAATGGTACTGGTCCAGTGAAAGTGAGATTCTATTGATAACGTAGATCATTTAGTAGAATATCGTAATAATTAACATAGATCTATGCCATAGGCATTCTAAAATTATGTAATTTTTTTCTACTACCATGCGTAAAATACTCACTTTACGCACTCTCTAAAATTCGAAAAATATACGATTTTAATGAAATCCGTAAAATAATGTTTTGACATTTAGTGCACTACCTAAAATAATTTATTTTACGCACTAGTAAAGTAATTTAATAATATTTTTATTTTTTCACGTTTTTCGGTACCTAGTAGAAAAGTTTTTGTATGTTACTCTTGTGTAAAGTACCGTTTTTAGTCATGGGATTGAGACAATATTCCCATTCATAAAAACTTCACACACTTGTTGCATAATTAACTATTTTCTACTACGGTGCGTAAAGCATTAGCTTTACGCCATGCTTCACAGTGCGTTAAGTGAACTTTGATGCACTAGTACCTAAAGTAATCTCTTTTATATTGGTGCATAAAAATGATGGAAGTGTTGAAATCGTGATTTTTCCATCAAAAGCTCGTCAAAGCTAATAAATACGAACTTCATTTTTTTTGTACGTAGTACTGCGTACAGTAAATTGTTTTTATTTTGATTTATTATTTATTTCTCCGTAATAGAAAAAAATATCGTATTTAACTCATGCGTAAAGACTCATTTACATCTAATTGTCACACTTATCTGCGGTTCGTACGACAACATTTCACACTTTACTCATTTGTTACATAAATAACTATAATGCCTCACTAAGTAACTTAGATACATCAAAACTCTCGTTTCCTATTTTTTGTTGATAGTATTTTTGTGAGTGTATTCGCAATGCGTAAAGAAATAAATACTCTTGGAGCTTTTGCTACATTGCATTTATATTGTTACGTTTTTCCGTGAGCTCACAAATTCACCACTTTTGCTATTTTAAAATAATACTCTCTTTATTCTTTATGACTGTACACAATTAAACACTCTTAAACTGTTCTTATAACTATACAACTAATAGATCTTTACAATTCAGCACTCAATCATTAACTAAAACTACACGTGTTCTGCATAGGGGTTCGCGAGACCGAGACCGAGACCGAGACCGAGACCTGGCAAGTCTCGGTCTTGGTCTCGAAGAAAAAATTTAGTCTCGATCTCGGTCTCGGGTCTCGAAGCTCGAGACCGAGACTACCTTGGTCTCGGTCTCGGTCTTGTCTCGGTTTGGTCTCGGTCTCGGTTTAAGCAAATAAAAAGTAATTAAACCATTTACTGTTTTATTTCGTTACTAACACAAACGTACGTTACTTCGGAATGTTAAGTTAAATGAAACATCTAATAAGTGTCTTTTGTGTATCAGTTCTTGGTGTAGATGTGATATTAGGGATAAACTTCTTAATTAATTTTACATTTTTTGTTTGCAACAGTTGTTTGGATAATAATAGTTAACTTAAATAGGTATCTAATAATATTTTAATATATTTCATGTTAGTTTCTAAATTGTTGTTTTGATATAAAAATGCTTACCTCTAATGAAGGTAGGTATACAAGTGATAGGGAATTTTAAGTGTGTACAGGGTTTCCCAAATTCGAGCCTCATCATTGGGATCTCGGGAACTAGAAGAGATACGAGGTCGGTTAAATGGAGGCATAGTTGCGCGATTTGATGCTGATCAAAATGCCACCTTACAAGTTTAAAAATTCCTAACACTTCCGAAGATTTTTGAAAAAAAAACGAATATTCGCGATTTAATTTTTATTTTTTTATGACTTTATTTGAATAGATATAGCAAAATAAATTTGACATTCTTATTGTTACTTTTTCTTTTCTACAAGATGGTGTTATCAGATTTTCAAACCGACGTTTCGTCTTTGAGCTGCCATCTTCAACTTTGGTTTTTTAAGTACGGCCCTGGATTTTTTATTACGGACTTTAAGAGCTTCTAAAGTCCCAGAATCAATGATGTATCGCACTTATTCGAAAAATTGATATTAATGGCTTTTTTCATAAGAACTCATGTGTTAGAGAGAGACAGAAAACAGATTTTTGATAAGATATTACCAGGAAATCATTACAGTGATTTTTTCGAAGAGTATGCGATACAACAATGAGAATGTGATTTAATATTTGTTCCAAATCTAATCCCACACAACTAATTACGTGGGTAAATTGCTAAAAATTTGGCCAGAGCCTATGGTTTTAGGGTTGACACTTTAATAATAATTATATTATTTATTAACTACTTCTTACTTTAGTTTTTAAGCTTTCTTTATGCAAAGCATTAATGCGTAAAAAGAGGTTTTTGTTTTTAATCCCATTAAAATTCTATTTTCTGTCTCTCTCTCTAACACATGAGTTCTTATGGAAAATGTCACCAATATGAATTTTTCGAATAAGTGCGATACATCATTGCTTTTGGGACCTTAGAAGCTTTTAAAATCCGTAATAAAAAATCCAGGACCGTATTTAAAAAAACAAAGTTGATGATGGCAGCTCAAAGACGAAACGTCGGCTTAAAAATCTGATAACAGAAGAACAGAAAAAGTAGCAATGAAAATGTGAAATTTATTTTGTTATATCTATTCAAATAGAGTCATAAAAAAATAAAAATGAAATCGCGAACATGGCATTTTGATCAGCATCAAATTGTGCAACTTTGCTTCCATTTAACCGACCTCGTATCTCTTCTAGTTTCCGAGATTCCAATGATGAGGTTCGAATTTGGGACACCCTGTACACATAAAAACTAGGTACCGATGTATGTCAATTTTATTGCCAAAGTCAACGCTTTTACTTCTTATTTTGTACATTTCTTATCAGTTGTAGAGTAGCCGTACAAAGTGATGTCATTTTCAAACATTCTGTATTATATGGATACATTTATTTTTATAAATTTAACGGTATACAGGGTGTCGCGAAATTAGTGGACGAAACATCAACCATGTATTTATCGGTCAAAAATAACTAAATTTTTTCTTATAAATATATATATCGGGAAGGGAGCTAGAGCCTCTTAAAAATGGGCCCCTGAATATGGTTTTCTTTAATTATTTCCGAAACGGGGTAAAATAGAGTTTTAAAATCTTGGGATTCTACTAACTTTAATATTCTGAATTTAACAATGGAAATAAAAATAAAAACTTTTAATCAGGTGCGAGCATTTTAGGGGGTGAATCTAAAAATTTACTTTTTTTGGGCTAACTTTTTATATATTTTTTCTTCAAATATTGAAAATTTGAATTTTTTTTTCGCAAAAAAATGCCTCTTAGTTTGCTTCGCTAGGACGCAGCGTTTTTGAGAAAATCGGATTTTAAAGTATACTGACTGCCAAAAACGGGTGTAAAATGAAGGTTATAATTTTTGATATTCCCCAAAAATTCCTTTTGACGTTACAAAACTTCATATTATTATAAAATAGTAGAAACACTTGTTCCGGAAAAAAGATATGACAGATTTGCAAAATTTGAAAAACTATAGCATTCAATTTACACCCGTTTTTGGCAGTCGGAATACATTTATATTCCGTTTTTCTCAAAACCCTGCGTCCTAATGATACGAAATAAGAGGCGCTTTTTACCCAAAAAAAAAAATTTCAAAATTTGTAAAGAAAATAAGAAAATAGCCCACAAAAAAGTTGAAGTTAATTTTTTATATTCACTCCCAAAATGTTAGGCATTTTTCTTATTCCATTTCCGAATTCTAAATATTAAACTTAGTGTACTTAGGGGAATTCCAAAATTTTAAAACTCTATTTTACACAATTTTGGAAATAATTAAAAAAAACACATCTTTAGGGGCCCACCTTTAAGAGGCCCGTAGGGGGCGTTTCCTGATATATGTTTATCGAAAAAATTTAAGGTATTTTTTACCAATAACTACAGGGCTAATGCTTCGTCCACTAATTTTGTGACACTCTGTATAGGTATACGGTATATACCGTATAAGTGGATATGGTCAAAGGTGGCCATCTTTTAATATACTATCTGACACGGTTGTACCAGAAGCAGATATCCAGTTGTTTAATGGATACGCGCTATTTTATTACCTTGTAGATATTACGAAAAATGTGAAAACTCATAGCTGTTTATTGCTTGGAAATGGCTCAAAATAAGATATCTACATAATTACATATTATGTACATAACAGTATAGTATAACCTTTCTTCTAGAATCATAAAAAGAAACAGCCCAATTTAAAATAAACAAGCGTTATACCTGGATTTGCACGATTTTTCAATTTTTTGGTTGATTGGACCCCGTTGGCATAAATTGCCAATAACATACATAAAAATTTGATTTTTTCAGAAAAATAAGTTTTGAAAATTCAGCAAATAAAAATATTTTTCGAGACCGAGACCGAGAGTCTCGGTACCTTGGTCTCGGTCTCGTTAGGTAAGTCTCGGTCTCGGTCTCGATTCTAATTTCCAGGTCTCGGTCTCGTTTTCGAGACCGAGACCGAGACAAGACCGAGACCGAGACCATAGTCTCGCGAACCCCTAGTTCTGCACGCTATTTATTTCCAGTTGAATATGTCTCGCGCCGGCTTCTGTATTATTCTCGCCCGGCCGCACTGTAGCGGGAACCTTCTCGGTCGGCAGTGACTCATACGCGAGAACATAGATGGGGCAAGCTTAGTTGCATAGGGTAACACAAAAACATTCGGATGGTCGAAACTTGGAATTGCAACAAGGAAGGAGGGAAATACAGAAAATATTTCTAACATGAAAACTGCGCGTAATTGAGCCTTATCCTCCCTCAAAAAGTAAATAAGATGTGAGATCCTCCAAATTCGACGATTCATTAAGGGCTTATTTTCCACTTTTTCTCAAGAAGGGCTGATTCTGTTAAAAAAAGATAACATACATTTATCGAATTGTAGTTGCTAATAGTGATGAGAGCTCTGTAATCTGTCAAAAAATCGGTGGCGTATTACCAATTCCTTATGGAAACTCAATATGCTTACCCCATTTGTACGCTCATGACGAAGTTGAAAAACTTTTGATCATTAATTGTGAAATGTAACATTTTTAGCCCTTTCTATTTTAATCTCAATATAGCAGCGTTTTAGAACATAATTTATGTATGTACAAACTTTTTCCTTAAATAGCATATTTTGGCACAGTTTAGGATTTTTGGTGTGTCAAGTGATATTATTATGTAGTTTGGTAGTGGGTATTTGTCATGGCATATTCGAAATATCCGGTATTATTTTAATTACATCTATCACACTGTACAAAATGTCAATATATTGATCGGATAATTAGTAAATTTGACTTGCTTTCATATTAATTAGATACGCATATAGCATGTTTCGATGTCTGTATCACCTAATTATTGGAGTAATATAATATGTAAATGATATCCTTTACCACAATTACCGTGATGATTAGATACTCCATAATGGAAACCTCGAAATAGAGAACACAGTTTGCTTATTGTTAATTAATAATTGCTCTATTTTAGGGTCTGTTTTAATTTTATTTATTGTATGCCATTTTTTCAATATTTTTTAATGTTTGATTTTGCGCAATATTATGGAATTTGACTTCCTTTGCCTATATAATTACAATTCCTTACTACGTTTCTATTCAGAGCATCTTCTACTTGTATAAAGTGAAAGCTAAAAACTGAAACTCTCGTTAACTTACTGATGAGTTCAGACTACGCGTAAAATTATTCAGTCCGTAAAAACACTATTACGCAAAAGGAATAGTTTCCTTATATTATTAGGAACCTCTACAGGTGCGAATAATATTTGTCTGGCCATAACCTACTAATGAGTTAGTCGAACAGCGATCGAATCATAATACACGCCACGCCTCCCGCTGCCATAATGTATTCGCCTACAAATGAAGAACGGTTTGGTAACATCAAGTTGGCTTTCCGCTTCTGAACTATTATTATCAGAACATTAGACCGCAAGCCCATCGAAAAAATTTTGGGGTCATATGATACACCTTGAAATAGTATAATTTAAGTAGTCCCAAGGGAAATAAAAACTTTGGGTCCTATGCCGTACATTTTGGGTGGTGGATGTGTAATCGGTGGAAAAGTGAAAACCTTAGAGTATATAGTTAATATATAGTCTAAGGTGAAAACCCATAACCGAAGTGGGGGTAAATTCGGCAAATATTTTTGTTTTGGAATTTAGTCGGTGCTTACAACTATGATCAATATACTCCGAAGCGTCGCGTCGTACAAAAATAATGCAACTGGAAAAAAAGAAAATTTTTCATTTTCGGAAAATTGACCTCTGATACAAAAGTAATATGATTCTGTACGGCTTTTGTGACATGAACTGAAGTTTTAATCATCTCCTGATGACGCTAACATGGTTAGCGAAACGCGCGTCGAGTGCCGAAAATTCTGTTTCGGTATTGTGGATAAAACTCTGTTTTAGTGGGGCAAAGCAGCTTAAGCTCTTATAATATTTAATACCTATCATTAATCATGACAGATTCAATTTAGTTTGGCCAAAATTATGGAAGTAAAGAGAAAAGTAACCTCACAAATGTTATGTATTAGGAGCTTAACTAAAACTCAACTTTCAGCAAAAAGTAAGTAGAAAACCGGTTACAGAGCCCGTCAATCCAATAAAAAAAAATTATTTTTAATATTTAAAACCCTATTTAAAATTATCCCGAGAATTATAAATAGGTAACTAGGTTTAATTTTGGTTTTGTTTTAGACATGTCGCTCACCTAGGCAATTATATCTCGAAATGTTTTCGATTTTTCCGGATTTTAACCCAGCAATTGCAGCTCGTATTATTTATTATGAATGAATATCTTCGGATATGATCGAGTTATACTTGGGCATCGTCAATCATGGTACTGCCTTGGTCATTCCCTTTCATTGATACACCACTGAAATAATGAAGCAAATACTTCTTGATATAAAAATTATTTTCATTCTTCCAACTCGATTTCAACCAACCCATTAGTATTTGAGTTTTGAAAAATCTCTTCTGATCAAACCCCCCTACACCCTAAAATCAACCTGTATACCAAAATTCAGCTTTCCATTAAAAAATATTTTTTTCTTCAAACGTCAGTAAATCCGTCATTACTCGACTGTGTAGGCGGCCGTGAAGTTTAACACTGAACTTAATCAATAACTGCTTATCAATACGGAATTAAAACGCAATCGGAGACGCATCTTAAAATAGTATATTATATACCTAGGTTGAGAAGTAAGCCATTATCTACCGAGCACTTTTATATCCTGAGGCGCGGAGCGCCGAAGGATATAATGTGCGAGGTTAATAATGGCCTTCTCAACCGAGGTATATATAGAATTTTTTTTACTGCTAACACTGATATATTACCATATTTGATTCGATTTGATTTTTATATTAGTCATTTTCTACTTATTTTTCAAATAGTTCGAAATATCAAGTAGCCTGGAAGTTCAGTTGTCTAACTGACAGATATCGTAACAAGAAGCGTTTTTTTCGCGAGCTAACTACAATTAACCACGGCATACTACAGGATACTACTTTGTTTTCACGAGGATTAATTTAATTGTGGTAAGTGAGGGGACGTTTCGTGACGTCACTATTACATCATCATTTTTCAACTACGGCTTACTACAACTTACATACGTGACGAGGTGTGGTACTCGAGGTTTGATGGAGTCATGGCGGATTAATTTTGAAACGTTAAACATGTGAAATGTTTGTTTTTTCCATTCTGAACAAGTTTGCAAATTATACGTTCATGAAATTCTTCTATAGAAGCCTCATACGCATCGGAATTCTTACACAAATGTGCCCCAAATGGGATTTGGGCAGCATAAAGTATCCTGAACATATTCATCGAAAAAATACCATTAGTTTGCTTATCTCCAGAGGCCACCATTCTGTCATTAAAAATATGAGGTAACGTTCTGCACTGATCAAACTGATCATTTTCAAATAAATATGCAAAATATCTATATTCTTTTCTAGCAATGCAAGATCTAACTACGGTATTTTGGCGAAGACAGAAGCAGACAGTACAATTTGTGGTGGGGTGCCCGCTTGGCACTTACTTCAGTATTACTTGTAGTTAACCGTGGTTACTCGCCAAAAAACGCTAATAATCTCCTGACAGCTCCATACATACAAAGTACCTTCTCTCCATCTAAATTTTGACAAAATCGCATTATTAATAAGAATATTATGGGGAGTCATGAAAAGTGAGTCATACTGTATATAATTTTTTAACTAATAGCACTGATACAATTCTTATCATTATTTGAATTGATTAGATTTTGAAATTAATCATTTCCTACTCATTTTTCAAATAATCCGAAATGACAACTAGTTGTCAAACTAACAAGTTTGACATTTTGACATTTTCCGTTTCCGTTTCATTATTGACCTAGGTTTTTTTTAATATTATTATTTACCTAGGGTGAGAAATGTTACTTCTCATTTGAGGAATGGAGTAAATAATGGTGATTTATCATGTTAGTAGTAAAAAAAATTAATTATTTTCTTCAAACGTCAGTAAATCCGTCATTACTCGACTGTGTAGGCGGCGGTGAAGTTTCGTTTTTCCTCCGCCGGAGCTTTACTTTTCACTTTTCCGCCGGCGGAGGTAAAAGTGTTGTCATAGCAACATAGATACAATACAAACAGACAACAAAATATGCGCCAACAACTCAAGATTTATTAAACTACAATTTGTATTTATCACTCAATTTGTGACTGCATTTCTAAAAATCACTAATTTAGGAACAAATTGGTTATTATTTAATTGAACTTACTCAATAACTGCTTATCAATACGGAATTAAAACGCAATCGGAAACGCAATTTTAAAAAAATAATTATTGTTGACAGTGTCCACTGACAGCTTTATGTTACATTATATTCACCGACACCGGTCTAAGCAAGGCCACCTACGACCGTGGTCTAAGCCGCCTTGCGAACCCATTTATCTTTAATAATAATTAGATATTATTACTATTAAAAAGAGATGTTTTGCATTAATTTGTCGACATTTGAAGAAAAAACAGCATATTTTATTTGGAGGAAAAGTTACTTTTCATGGCTTGCTCTCTATTACCAGCCTCACTCCGTTCGGCTGTTAAACACGAGCGCGCCATGAAAAGTATCACTTTTCCTCCATATAAAATAATATACTATTAATTTTAGAGGGTATTTGAATCCGTTGAAATAAGGATTTTGCAAAATTCTGTTTCGATGTTTTTGTCACGCCCTATAAACAATATGTATGCCAACATTTAACATTCTAGTGCAAGGAATTTCAATCAATTTTTAATGTGTTTCGTGATTTTTCAAAGTAGCAAATCCTTTTTCTAGGACTGGTTAATACTTTTCAAACGATGCGATGCACAGTGGTTTGTTCCACACGAGCTAATTTTATAAAAAATAGTTATTGCTAAAAATCGATATGTTTTAACAAAAATGAATTCAATAATTGTTATTCAAACAATGGATTAGGTTTGGTTTTTGATTTTGGTAATCAGTAGTTCAGAATGTATACCGAAAAGACCTCATGCTAGTTTATAAATGAATAATTATTACGTTTGCGTGCTATAATGTAAAAATTTACTACTGAAATTGAAAAATTATATAGATGGAGCAAAAAATATATTACTGAGGCAGATATACCCATTATAATACAATTGTGTTTAAAAAAAGGTGATTGATTCTCTTTCTATTGACTATATTTAAGTAACGATTATATGCTTAAATTATATATTTGTTTGAAAAAAAAACTAAATTCACATTATCGGATTATAGTTTATTTTACTCGAAATATTGCATTAGAAAATATGTATTAATTAAATAAAATCTTCAAATGTAGCAATAATTATTTTAGCAAAAAATAATTAAACTGTAACTATAATTATTATAAGCGATATATAAATATATGCTTATTGATCTCTTTGAATTAAAAGTGGAATATTCAATTTCGTGTTTAGCACCTCCACAGTTTTGGAGGCGATAATAATTAATTATCTTTCGACTAGGTAGACTCTAACGGGCTTCTACGGCAACCCCTTGGAATTTGGGTGTATGCTCTTTTTTGTCGAACCGCTTACACTTTAAAATCATCCTGTATAATATCAAAATTCAGCTCTCTATGTGAAGCCGTTTAAGCTGGCTTATGAAGAATGACTAAATAAGTGAATAACTTAAGTATTAGTATAGATTACAACATCTGGGTGTGTTTTATTTTATGCAGAAGGTCGAAAAAACATTGAAACATTCAAATTTATATACTTGGGACATAAAAACAAATTTTTTTCACAAGTCAAAAATAGATTTTAAAATAATACAAAATTATACATTGGAACATAATGTTTTGTAGAATAAAAGAAAATCTAATCTACTTTAAAGAAATGTAAAATGGGACTACACTAAAATATATCGATAGGGACATAATATATAATTCAATACAAAACAGGCTCTAGTATACACCTAAGTGAGAGAGATAGAAACAAAAGTATAGAGATCTTCCTTTTTGCTTTATGTTATAATATTGTTACGATTTTCCCTTGGATTCTAACAAATGCACAACTTTTACTATTTTGAAATAATACTCTCCGCCCAGGAAGGTTCTATTCTTCTGGATATGGTTTCCTTTGTATAAGGATTTTATCGATAATGTTATGTCCATGAGACTTGTATTCGGAAACATTCTGTAGTAAGTGGTTTTGTCACAATATACTCCGGAGTCATCATTTTGGTTATGATAAGGTATATTTGAACTCTACTAATGGAGCTCGTAAACGTCTGCAAATCATAGGTGATTGAGTCATAATCCATCAGAGTTAATCCCCGTATTTTCTTATGATATTTTCCAAAGCTAAAGTGAACAACTTGGGGAAAATTCTGCCCCTGGACATACTGCTTTTCCGACACAGATGCTATCGGTTATTACATCTTTGTCTACTGAATGAATGTATTTTCGTAAATATATGTTATGATACCTTAAGACTGGAAGTCGATTCTCGCGCCATTCCAGTCTCAAAATTGGCCAGATTTTCATGAAATCAAAAGCCTTCAGATGGACCCCTTTTTCTCAGAATATGGCCTACAGGTGGCCGATATTCTAGTGTTACCACCATTCGAAGATATTCTTCAATCAGCCGCAAAAAAGAACATTATGTTTTCAATGAGATGAATGTAGTGAGGCAGCTTTCTTATATCTGAATTGTGGTACTGCATCCCTTGCGAAATTCTGCTTGTTCGGCTGGTTGGTATGATGAGTATGTTTTGCGCGTTAGATTGTGCTGATTCGAGTATTGTATCAACATTTCTTAAGGACAATTTCCACTATAGTTCAGATCACGATCCGCTCACGCTCCACTCAAAGACGGTGAATTGTATTTATTCCATGTTCTCAAATCGGAGCAACCACACCGCGGGATTTCTCCCCAATAATTTTTTGAACGCACCGAGAGCAACTGTGGGATGACTGTCAGTTAGTGTGAATACAGTGCGATCAGGTGTTAAGAATATTATAATTCACCTTGTATAATGTGTAATACTATCTACTAATTTTATAACAATAATTATTAAAATGGGTATTTTCAAACACATAACTTTTCCAGTGGTGTGATGTACTCTCGAAGGGTGGTAGTTTTCCTCGTCAAGTCCCTTCAAATTTTATTTAAAATACAATGAAATGCGTATTTCGTCATACGAAAATATTGACAAAATTTCGTTTCACCGTTCACAAGTCCTTAGTGTGAATACTGTCCAAAAATCTTGAGCGTGAGCGGACCAAGAGCGTACTGTGAGCTGAGCGCCTAGTGGAAATCGGCTTGGAGGCAAGCAATCAGTTTCGGACTATTTCATCCAATGATAAATCCATCGGTAGTTCGTCGACCAGTACGTACGCTTCAACCAATCACTAGGTTGAGGAACAAATGATCGTGTTTCGCGCCTTTGGTGGAATCTGATTACAGAGCTTTACTGTACTTTATGTATACCTACTATCTAAATGTTGGCTGGCTTAATAAATATTTTGTTTTAATTTCAGAGAAGTCGTGGTTTTGGTTTTATAACGTTCTCAGAACCTACGAGCGTAGACAAAGTGCTTAAGGTCCCTATCCACACACTGGATGGCAAGAAAATCGACCCGAAACACGCGACACCGAAAAACAGACCAAAGCAACCCAACAAGACTAAAAAAATATTCGTGGGCGGCGTAAGTCAGGATACATCAGCTGACGAGGTAAAAGCGTACTTTAGCCAATTCGGAAAAGTTGAAGAGGCTGTTATGTTGATGGACCAACAGACAAAAAGACATAGAGGATTCGGATTTGTGACATTCGAAAATGAAGACGTTGTAGACAGAGTGTGTGAAATTCACTTTCATACCATTAAAAACAAAAAGGTAACGTATTATTTAAGTTATGTTCAAGTGTTTTCTAATATTCCTACAATTTCAAAGATTCCCAGCAGCTAGTCAGTAATATATTTCAAATGTCACGTCCGACTTGGAACTGTGATATGAATGTAATTTTATTGTAGCTTAATTGCTATTCAGAGTGACAAGATCATTTTAATGAGATGAGATCGTATGCATCTAGCAACCTTCGTCCATCCTTTATTTCTTTCTTATACACTGCATGGCATGGAATTGAAGTAAACTGCTGGAATTAGAACACAAGATGTCAAGATGCGATTTTCGGTGTTAGTTTGCTTCATCCGCAAAATATGTGCTGCCACTTGCATGAGTCGTAATAATATGGGACTGGTGAATATTCTATACAGAGTGTGCAATGAGATCTACTCGGAGATCTATTTTCTAAAAGTTCGTCAACTCCGAGAATTTGCAAAACATATTTTTATTTTTATTTACCAAAATGATCTGTGACAAAATGCTTAAAAATATTTTCTATAAATTTTTTCCTTTGTTTTCAATATACAGTTTTTTTACGATTAGATAGTTCGGCATTTTGATGATAAACCTAAAAAAGTGAAGTCTTGACACCTGCCTATAAGTCAAAAATTTGTCACTTGATTCACGATCTTTATTTATAATAGCAACGAGAATCATGAACACAAATTTGTATTTTTTTTTTCATATATTTTCGCTTTGGAACAATGGGAAACTTATACTAACTATAATATACCAATTTTGTTAAAAGTTTTGATACCAATCGAGCTTTTTGCCAGAAAGAACTTTTTACCTCCAAAGGCCATGCCATGGAGATTGATACAATCAATGGTTCGGAGAGCCCTACAAGGTTATCAATTTTTTTGATTTATTGTATTATAAACTAGAACAGAAAACGTATTGCAGATATTACAAGGTGAAAACGGACCTAACATTTTACTTCTTGGCCTACATTTTTAGATATTGAGTGCAGCGAGATCTATCTCTTTTTCCTTCTAACTCTAAAAGAACTTTAAAGAAGTGATCTGTAAATACCTTATAGGTAAAAGCTATTTTATTTTTCCATTTTTAGATACAGTATCTAAGAAGAGCAAGTTGCTAATCATTCAAAAATATACTTTTTTGGCTCGAATAAAAAACATATTCAGGACAGACATAACTGAAAATGGTTCCTGCTAAGTTTCTGGAATTATTGATGTTGATCTCGACAACTCGACACCCTGATTGCAAAGTTGTTATTATGAAAACTAACTTTTAAAGTTTATGGTTTCGTATAACTCAGTAGGCTAATAATTGTAATTTAATTCTAGATACTTCTTTATTGGTATCGATTAGTTCAAGCAAAAAAAGAACGACAAAAAAATCAAATCGCCTATTGTTTGTTAAGTATGAGTTCATACAGGGTGCGAAAAACTTAGGGGCTTAAGGGGGTGATTCCTTGTTCAAAGTTTGTTGTATAAATGTTTGGTCAGAAGTCGACCATTAGCGAGATATCGCGATACAAAGATGGCGGAAAAATAATGTTTTTATTTGTTAAGTACCTGAAAAACCAAAAGCGATAGAATAATAAAATTCTATGGAAATATGGCTACCCCTATCATTCTTGTTAATTAATTTAAAGAAAAACTTACGACTTGGAAAAATAAATTTGGATAGCTTGGCTTATTTAGAAACTTCTTCACCTTGTTTTTTTCATTAAACGTACCGATTGAAAATAAAATGTAAATCACCTGTCAGGTTGGAAAAATTAGTTTTGAAAAAAAAAATAATTGGCTGCTGTCGCTTATTAGGGCGTTTCTAATATTGCTTTATTTGGCATTACTCAGTAGTTTGAATACAATATTTTACGATAATGTAGATGACTTTCAACTAGCGAAAAATACACGGACTTTGCGGCCTCACGCCCCAATTCATTTGCAAGAACTCTAATTGCATAACACCCACTAGCGACCTTTTGCTTTAAGGCAGAAATATGTTCCTGAAATTTTAACCTGTCATCGAGAACCAGGGCCAGAAACCTGGTATCATTCTTCACTTCTTCAAAGGCTGTTCCTGAATCCTAACCTGATCAGAGCAAACAAACTTAAAAGACAATAGCTTCGTTTTGGAGACATTAAGTGACAAAAGATTTGCGTCAGTCACACCATTGTTTAACTCGTAGTAGGTCCTCAGTGACAGTTTTCATTAGTGATTGATGATCTTTATGAGTCCATAGGATCGTTGTATCGTCCGCAGAGATTGTGAAATGACCTCCAATCCTCAGAGATCCCAGGTCATTAATATATAACAGGAACAAGAGGGGGCCAAGCACAGAGCCCTGAGGAACTCCATGGTCCACCGGACACTCACCAGACAGTGATCCCACTGAGCCCACAACCTGCCTCCTACCCGACAAAAACGATTTAAACCACTGAAGAGATGTACCCCTAAAGCCATAGGCATAGAGCTTGTCAAATGCTTTGGAGAAGTCGCAAAATGCTGCAGCAGCAACATCCCCAAGATTTAGACCTAGGTATAGGTCCTCCAGAGAGGCAAACATTGCATCATTAGTACTTAAACCTTCATGGAAACCAAACTGAACCCTGCTAAGAACTTTATGTTTATTTGAAAAAGTCATCATTCTTACCTTTACTAATAACTCAGTTATCTTGGAAGACACGGTAATAAAGAAATCGGTCTATAATTAACTGGAACATTAAAATCACCCCTCTTTAACAGCGATTTTAATCTTTGCAACTTTTAGATAATGAAGAGCAACCTGAGACAAGTACCAGGAAAATTGCAGAGGAATTAAATACTGATGCATCAACTGTATGGGGGATATTAAAAGGATTTAATTATTATCGATGAATATTTAATTGGGCCACATTTTCTACCTTTAAGATTAACTGGTGGGTCATATTTTTATTTTATACGAGAATTGCCTCTTTTACTGGAACATTTACCACTGCAAACTGGAAGATACATATTGTTACGTTTTTTCCCTGGGTTCTGAACGAAATTACAACTTTCATTATTTTACAATAATACATACTCTCTTTATTCTGTACCACTGTATACAATTGAACACACTAAATCACTCTTATAACTTTACAACTAATAGCTCTTTACAATTCAACACTCAATGATTAACTAACTATCAGTCGCCTTAGGTCTGCTCCTTATATATACAAACTCAAATCTATCACGAATATTCGGGAAGTATTCCGAGGCCACTCTATATTATGATTATCGACCAGGCCATCGAGATAATTCCAGCGTTCCTGAATCTTCGCGGCCGGCCGGCGAGACTCATACAGATAGAGAAGCGGCAATGCGGCTAGTTCTATAGGGTAGCACAAAAACATTCGTATGGTTGCTAGCCGTAACAATATATTACATGCATGATGTTGCCTCAGCACATTTCAGCTTAAAAGGCATTTAAATCTTACCTATGAAAACGGCTGGATAGGAAGAGGCGGGCCTCATCTTTGGCCGCATCGATCCCCAGATTTAAATCCTTTGGATAATTGTATCTGGGGATATCTGAAAAATTAGTGAACACTACCCCATTACAGGATATCGAAGACCTGAGAAATCACATAATTGCATCATGTGATATAAAAAATATTCCTGGCAATATCCAGAGTATTAGGGAGTCAATGATGCGTAGCATAAATTAATGTATTCCATCGCAAGGCAAACAAAACAACACTTGCTATGAAATATGATATTATGATATTCTTGATACAAGCAGAAGCAGTTCTTAGCTGATATACAAAGTGTTCGTGAAACGTTTCTGTTTATTTTGATTTTTGGAAAGCATTTGATAGAGTAGATCATCGTATTATATTAGAACTTGAGAATGTATGGCATTCATAATCCATTGTTGAGCTGATTCGAATTTCGAAGACCGGACCCAGGTCAGTCGGATTGGCAACTCTGTGTCAGAAGAATTCGGTCATTTCTCAGGAATACCTCAGGGTTCTCATCTGGGACCTATCTTGCTTTTGCTTTTCATCAATGACTTGAATGATAGTTTTAAGCATATACGATTTTTTTTCGCGAATTGCAGATTGAGATTGAGTTTAGAGCAAATAGAATGGAACTGAATACTTCAAAGTGTAGTCATATCATATAATATGAAAAACATCCCATCTTCAATTCCTATTTCATCGAGGGCTGTAAGGTTGAGCCAGTGAGTTGATGTTTTGTTTGATGGGAAGCTGAGATTTATGTATCAAATTGGTTGGGTCCTTTCTATGACATTTAAGATGATTGGATTCATCATGAGGCAGTGTTCTGTGTTTAGAAACCTGGAAGTGTTGAAGACATGGTACTTTTCGTTGGTTAGGAGCTCTCTTGAATACTGCTGCGCAATATGGTCACCATGCTATAAATCCTATATTGCGAGAATTGAAAGGATAGAGAGGAGGTTTGGGTGTAAGCTTGAGCCAGTGACAACGGTTAATTATCTTGGTGTTTTGTTTGATGGGAAGCTGATATTTGCGTGTCAAATTGGCTGGGTCCTTTCTATGGCATTTAAGATGATTTAATTCATCATGAGGCAGCGTTCTGAGTTTAGAAACCTGGAAGTGTTGAAGACACTGTACTTATCGTTGATTAGGAGCACTCTTCATTACTACTGCGCAATATGGTCACCATTCTATAAAACGTATATTGCTAGAATTGAAAAGGTAGAGAGCCAATTTTTCATCCTTCAAGCATAATATTCACAAATCAACACTGTCTTTCGAGGAGCGCTTATGGGTGGTTTGCTTTCAGACACTGCAAAATCGCAGAGTCACTCTGACTTCGTCACACTGTTCAATTTCAGGATGCCATACCGTCTCGACAGATTTTTAGTTTAAATTTTAGCTGAACGAACATTTTCAAAAACGAAATAATAACCAGACTTATGACTTCGTATAATAAGTATTTACCTATACATTTTACCTTTAATGGCAGTCCATTATACTTTTAAAATACAGTAAGAAGACGGCTTCTCAATGCTGCTGGTTGTCTGTGGACATCCTTGATGCTCCTGCTGTTGTAACAAATTATGATGTTTATATTGTTTATTAATTTTTTATGTGTCTAATATATTTTATGTTTGTATGTCTGTTACCGATCTGAGATATTTAATCTTATCATAGTATTGTGCCATTTGGAACTCTGTTCTGTTGTATGCTCATTGAATAAATAATGAAGTTAAAAAAATGATGGTCTGTTTTTCGGGGCAAAAAATCTAAACTAACCCAAGCGAAGCAATTTACAAGTGTAGCATATCTCGAAACACTGTAATAACAGGGATATAACTTTTTTTAAACTTCTCTGCTCAAGGATATCATCAAATTCAACTAATTTACGAGATTTGAGATTTAACTCATATTCATTTAGGTCACTTTTTGGGTACAACAACAAAGAAATACTGCTCTCAGGAATAGCTAATCACAATTTTTTTTGTCTTAACAGCCGTAATAATTTTACCGCGCAGTATAAACAGTTTTTGTCATATGACAAGATTGAACCTTTGAAATTATACACATATATAGAGCAAAAGCTGCAAATAATGTTTTAAAAATTTCTTCTCTAAGCTGTTAGTGGAGTGCATGCAGTACTCTTGAAAATGTGGAATTAAAAGCAAGTACCCTCTATATTATAGATAGAAAAGTTAAAAAATCATCTCGGCAAAAAGGTTAATCGTACTCAAAACTTCTATTAAATATTTGATATTGTCATTATCTTACAGATTATATGAATAGCATATTTTAAATTTTGTAATTTTTAACTAGCTTCTGCTAGCTAAAAATGTACATATATATGTATTGGTTTTTAGTATTTTATCAACGATAATTTTGAGAGGAAAAATAAAAAAAGAATCGATGTGTGCATAAGATCGCACGACACAAAGGAAAAGCGATATTAAAAACTAAATAATATTAAAAACAAAAATGTTTCTGGAAGGAAAGCGCCGGCCATCGAACCCTATACCTCTCGCACGTTAGGCGAATGCTTTTGTTAAAAGTGACTGTTTCTTTCGTTCGTTTGGCTGAAGTCGACTCGAATGAGCGTAAAGAGCCGAACGTGATGCGTGACGGCATTCAGGACCCTGGAAAAGTGTGCTAAACGCACCTAAAGAAGTTTTCACTTAAACATTTTTGTAAATTCACGGAATCAACAAACTTTTTCAAACTGTAAGGGTGTCATCTTATATCCGGCGGACCAAGCAAACGAACACCGGATAATTAAAATATGTAAATGTTGCTTCAAAATTGCTCTTTGATGCACTATTCATTTCCAGCTGTTTATTTTAAACCCTATTTTTATCTTTATTGATCATCCCCTCACAATACAATTCATCGTATGTTTAATGCATGTTAGGGAATACAAACTTTTCTTGTCGTCGCCCGACGCCGACGTTGTATATTTATTTGTTCGTTGTAGTGGTGTCAGGCGAGCCGCGAATAAATCAGCTGCATAAAAGGGATTGAAAGGCAAAGATTTCGAGATTTTGTCCCTATTACTTGTAATTTCCTTTAATTAAAAAGACACTTGTGACACAGTGTATATGTCTGAAGTCTGAATAGGATGTTTGTGAAAAATTTTCTTGAAAATTAATATGAAGTGCTATACAGATTTTGCTGTTCAATAATAAGCCAAATTTAATGAGTAACTGTGTATAAAGTAATCATTAGGACGCAAACTACTTTGCCAAAAAAATAGAAGTAAATAATTACAATGCAAATTGATTACTCAAAAACACGTTTCAATCTGCTTGCGATTGGTAATTGGAAAATGGCGAGAAACCCTTTGAATGTTTCATATAATAGACACCGTGATTGTTCTAAATGCAAGCTAGCTATACCTTAACAATGTTTATCTCGGAATATCAGCAAAGTTAAATATTCTTAGCTACTTAATTCGCTAATAAAAATTTGCATAAACTGATATTTCCAAACCTTGTCAGCTCTTATTCAACACAAGAAACAGAGTGTCTACTGGTCTAAAAGAACTTGGAAAATGGTTTCAAAATATTGTTTATTTATTTCGTTTAAATCAAAAACCATTAGATGGCGTCAGGTTTTAATTTTGTTTAGCCATTACTGCCGAGTTTCCATTTTCCTTTTCTGTATTCGCAGTGACAAGGATCTGCGTAAACCCCTTTAGTATCGTGCCGAAAGCTTGGCGCTTACGTAATAATGATGAAATCATGAAAACTATCACGTGTAGTATGTGCGACCGGCATTGAGCGTTTGTTTACTATTTTCGAATGTCGAATATTTCACAGCAAGCATGGCCCTCCGCTCGCTTCGCTGGCTCCGGAGCGCAACCAAACAAAGCCAACCCAAAGCATGCCCAAAATCAAGAAAAAAAGAATTAAAAATGCAGTACGACAATCAAATCTTACATCTTTTCTAACGCTTCAATCTTTTCAAGAAACGATTCACATGTACCTAGTATTTGCACTTAAATCCTATCGGGGAGCAACAATATTCAATTCAATTGGCTAGTTTCTTAAAGCTCCCCTTGTGTCGCTGTAATCGCAACGAACAACATACTACGCAAGCGCGAAGTTTCCTGCACGATATTGAAGGGCTGTACGCATTCCTTGTTTCGCAGTATTTGTTTGATTTGTCAGAATTGGAGAAACCTTCCTGGTGTCAAGAATGAAGTTGTTTACCTAGATGCGCAAATAAAACAAAAACAAGTGTAATTCAGTTAGGCTAGGCAATAATATTTTCATTTAGAGAATTTTTTAAAAAGCTTTTTATTGGAAAAGGTTTTATAAGTTTTCTTTTAAGTTTTAATGCGCATTTTATTTTTTGTGAAACTTTTTTTACCTTATTTAGAGAAATAGATGTTTGTATCCAAGATAATTAACAGTAATAAAAATGTTTTTAATAATTTGTCTAATTATAAAACTTTTTATGGTGTAAAAAATATCGAAATAATTGCTTTAGTTTTTATTGGGTATCTAAAGAGACATGTATCTGGAATTTTATTGAAATAATCGGGAAAAATCTAGAAAAAAGCGGTCACTCATTTTAGATACTGAAATCAGTAGACACCGTGAAGAGAGTTTCCAAATTTTTGGGAATTTTTGATCAGATTATCCAGTAGATATAGGTAATAACATAATTAAACATACGTTAATAACGTATCCGCACAAACCAGTTATTTTGTATTTTGGTTCTATTGTATATAATAAACAAAAGGAAAAATGCATTTATATAAAACTTTAATTTATTCGCAATATCCAGTAGTAGTTTTGATCACCAATCGGTTTAAAAGCCGAAATGCATTGTGACTGTACAGTCGTGAGTGTTAAAGGTAGAAATTTTAAATGCTTTATTTCAGTGTTGAATTCTTGCCAAATATTAATCAATCATTTCAGGTCGAATGTAAGAAGGCTCAACCCAAAGAAGCCGTTCAAGCCAGTGCGCAGTTACTTGGCAAAAGACTTATGCTTAGCGGATTAGGAGTGCGATTACCAGCACCTGGAGCTGTGGCTGCCGTCAACCCATTGGCAGCTGTGCAACCCCTCGCTCACGTTCATCAAGCTGCCGCAGCCGCAGCAGCAGCTGCTCAAGCCCAGAACGCTGCCGCCGTTGCCGGATATGGAAAACTGTTATATCCACATCTCGCTGGTTACAGGTATAAATGATTTAATAATAATTATTGAAACTATTAAAAATGTTTTTAGTTCTCGCCGTACGAAAAATTTTAAAATATATTATCGCATTTACCATCCACTGGTTTCAGAAGTCTCAAAATAAAAATTCTTGAAATAAAGCACATTTGACATGATTTATAAACACTTTTACGAAAAAGCACGCTCCAGTTTATTTGTTGTTTTTTTTATATTTTTGTATATATATTTACCATGGAAACGGGAAGTAACTGCCCTTCTAACGATTGGCGTGTCATTTTCGACGAAACGCGTTCATACTATATTATGTCCTACATATTAAGAGCGACATTTCGCTGAAAATGATTTTAACAATAAAGCTGTGGTAATAGCTATACCGTGCTCGAGGCAGTCAGTGTTAGAATTTGTTCAGTTTAATAATAATAATTCTAATAATATGCTGATAGTAAATAAATACTGGTATTTCATAACTTCCTGTATTAAGTACAATATGTATAACTAATCTAAACAAAAAGCGCTGCTGAACCTCATCAAAAAATTTCAGTTTTAAGCGTGCAAATCTATATATTGAAGATGCCTTACTGCCTTTACTTACTTCAAAAATTCATGTTTATATTATTAAGTTGCTGAGTTAGACACAATCGACTTCAATAGTCTAATCAGCATTATGCTTATTGTACCATCAGCAAACTGATGTACACAACAACCTTTTGTGCTTCAATATTCAATATGCTTTAAAGGCAATAATAATAACGTTCCTCGCACAAAATCTGACGGCCTACGTTATAAATAGAATACAAAGGCAGTGCTACGCGTGATGTCATCACTTGTAGGCCAAAGTAGCTAGCTAGCTGCGTCGGAAGATATTTTTACAGATACTTTGAAGTTTGGGTAGATATATTTATTGTACAGAAGCTAGTTATTAAATAATCAAGGGGCCTTATTTTATATGCGTAGATACCTACTACTGCCTTAAAATAATATAAATTTAAATAACAATAAAATAAAATAAGACATAAGATAAGAAAATAAAATAAAGTTACCAGCATTTTAGAAACAAATGTAATTGTTCCGGTCAGGCTTTGACAGAAATGTGTAACAGATGATCTATGAGCCAAGTATTTAGATTGATTGATGGTTAAACGAGTTTCAAATAAGTATTTGGTGTTAATGTGTAAACATCTTACGCGGCAGTATGAGGGTGAATGTAGGCAAATGGATCGGAAATATGCAAAAATGGGACGGAAATGTGCAAGCGGATCTAAGGCCAGAATATAGGCAACCAATTCCAAATAAATGGTTGCCTATATTCAGCCGTTACGCTGCATTAGATTGCCATGTCGATGATGTCCATATAGGATATGTTTACACATCAGTGTCTCGAGTGCCAGCAAACTCGCCCAATTTTTTTCTTAAAACCCTGGCTTAACGGGAATTTTTTTTGATACAATATTTGTAATAAATTAATAATAAATGAAAACACCTATATTTAGGTGGTTAAAAAATACACATAAGCAAATCAACAGTAAAAGCATGGCTACGCTCCTGACCACCCAAGAAAATGTTAAATCAATCTGTAATAAATTTTGCATACATCAGGAAAATTGACAATATACTATAATACGTAGAATAAGAGCGATATTGTAAAATTAGACTAAGGTAGGCCAAATAAGGAGAAGGTATAAATTATCAAACAAAACCAAAATAAAAACCTAATTAAATAACAAAATAGAAATATGGCCTTTAATTTTTGCTTTAAACGAAATGGCGAGTTACTTTAGAGAATTTCCGCTAAGGAACAAATGATTTAGAGAAAATGCAATACCTAGTTAATGATAAAATATAATATGAATTTTCAAATGCGGTGTACATATTAAGAGCGACATTTCGCTGAAAATGATTTTAACAATAAAGCTGTGATAATAGCTATACCGTGCTCGAGGCAGTCAGTGTTAGAATTTGTTCAGTTTAATAATAATAATTCTAATAATATGCTGATAGTAAATAAATACTGGTATTTCATAACTTCCTGTATTAAGTACAATATGTATAACTAATCTAAACAAAAAGCGCTGCTGAACCTCATCAAAAAATTTCAGTTTTAAGCGTGCAAATCTATATATTGAAGATGCCTTACTGCCTTTACTTACTTCAAGGAACAAATGATTTAGAGAAAATGCAATACCTAGTTAATGATAAAATATAATATGAATTTTCAAATGCGGTGTAACAAGACAAATTATCATTTTAGTCCAATCGCCGACGCTTCAGACATTTCATATAAGTTGATTTACAATAATTGTATTAACCTTTGCAACATCAACCTGTGAAAAAATGAAATCTGTATTATGACTGGAATAAATTTCAACTATTGGAACGCCTTTCTATGAATGGCTCGACCGCAGGCCATTGAAGCCGGATTTATTGCACGATTCGAAAGCTTTGCTAAAGTCCAATGCCACCAATCTAGTTGAGCTGACCTAAAATATAAAATCATATAATATGATATTGAGTGGAGCTCTAAGTCAAAACAAACAACTGATTTGTTAACGCAGTGTTCCATGAATTTTCAGTGGAACTTCTAAACTCCATTAACTGGCGTGAACAAACTTATTTTTTTTTTCGAATCGTTTCATGCGTATGTATGCTTCTAGGTCAGTATTATTGACACTTTATTATAGATAGTCAGTTTAAATCATAATATGTCCCAGTTTCGCTACAAAAGCTTATTGACTACGATGTCGGAAGCCCTTTGGGATTCAGTTTAACTTTTCAGTGCTGATGGCTATATCTTATATTGGCATTATTTGGAAGCGGATATATATCTTCAGACTGTTCTTTAAAGTTCTTGCTTCTAGATTCCTTATGACATTTTCCTATGTTTTTAAATAATTATTCTGGCTGAATATTTGTTATTAGAGCTTTAGATATTTCTAATAAATCGATAATTTTTCCTTATTTTCAAATTAGGAATGTATCAATATGTGGAGAACCACCCGGTTGGAGATTCCGATGCCACGATTTTTATATTAAATCAATCTAAAGTATCAAAACCAATTCAAGTTAAATCAAAGCTATTAACCCGTCTACATGTACGTTCTCATAGCAGTTCGGGGTCATACATTCATGACGTCTTGAACATATTCATTATTGAAATATCACCATTTGCGTATGAATAATTGTTTGTAATGGCGTTATCATTTTTTTTTAGATACTCACCATATCCAATTCCCACAGTCAGTGCTGGAGCTGCCGCCGCCGCTGCAGCTGCCGCAGCTGCTGGCAACGCTGGAAATCCGGGTGCACCTCCTGGTACACCCACGCAAGGAGCCACTGCCATGGCACAACAAGTTGCCCCCAGTCCCTATCAAGGCTACAACTTGACCAACGTAGACATGTCAAGTTTCCAAGGCGTTGATTGGGGAGCGATGTACGGCGTTGGCATGTATGTTTAAGTCAATACGCGCGATACTTCACTTGAGACGATGAGACTTTCAATTCTTGCTCATGCTGATTCTCCAGATTTCATCTAAAGGGAAGCTTTTAAATGACATAATGAAAAGACAAGCCCTATGGACAGGTTGTGCGTTCTGAGCTATTTTAGTGTTCCTTTGAAGTTAATGGCAGGTTGTACTTGGAACATTGTAGAATGGATATAGACGAAACCTTCAATTTGTCAATGGTGGCACAATGTGCCTACTCTTAGTATTTTTAAGTATTTCAAAGGTTGACTAAGAACCTTTTACTCTCTATTTTAAGGAAAAAATAAACGAGGAATCTCATTTGCGTTAATGCTGTGGGCAGAAATAACGTTGTTAATACTGCCACCTGGCCTGCTCATTTAGCATTAAGCAATAACTCGCAATAATCAGTATTACTCTCATTGCTACGATTTTCCTTAACTTCGTATATCTGAAAATGTCTATTCCTTTGATATGGCAATAATAATTTACATGATTCAGAAATAAGGTTGTGTATATTGCGGTACTTAAATATCATTAAGTACTTAATTGCTTTAAATTTTTGACTGAAACGTTGCATGCAGAACCCTTATGGTTAACTTATATATCTTTTTACCTTTTAATGATATTAAATTATTTGTTAATAGATCTCATTGATATTTAGTTTCTAGATTGAAAAAAAACCTTTATTTACACAAATTCTAACAACTCTTGTCATTTAGGCTTAGTATCTTAAGAACCGTTGTTAAAAAAATTGAGAAATATCTTTATGTATCAATTTTAAAGATATAGAATATAGGTACATGCCTGGAAATATAATAATTAGTGTATAATTCTATTTTTAAACTAAATGAAGTAAGTATTTCACGAAACTATTTGATAATGTCAAATGTGTATCTTATTACTACTGATCGCAGTTTAGGGAAAAGGGAATACGAAGCTTACACCATTAATTTTGTGGTGCATAATAGTATTTCAGGTTTGAGTTAGCTGGAAATCTCTAAATAAATTAATAAATCCTCAAACAGTATTATATTAAAAAATATAAAAACTATAAAACCCTTTGGGATTCAGTTTAACTTTTCAATGCTGATAACTGATGTTAGGAAATAAGATATTACTCAGAACCGTTCAATTAAAAAAAAAACTGTGCTATCATATTGGTGAATCAAAGATTATATATTTCAACTTGGAATGACTACCCTATGTCAGGTAAAACTTGTATTTTTTATGCGACGTTCCCTTCCTCGCATGTTCTTGAAATACCATATACACTTATTTAGACTCTTCTTTTTTTTTTCTAAGACCGATTGTTGACAGTGCAGTGTTAAACGGCAGCTTTTTTGTACATAAAGTAGTTGTTATCCAGTACAAACTTCCAGTAGCTTTTCTTCAAAATACTCTGGTTATATTGTCATTAGGTATTTCAAATCTGGCTGGATACCTGGGTGTTGCTTTAAAAATGTTCAGTAGGTAGGAGTACTGCACGGTGAGACAAAATTTATATCTAAATCTTCAAAATGTGTTTAATAAATAATAAAATAAAACAGCATATGAACAACTATAGTTCTTTAGAAAAAGCTTTACAAGACTGCTTGTTTTTTTGTGATCTTTAAAATACCTGTTCCAGAATTGCTTATTTCTAAAGCTTTCCGTTTTGGGACGTCAAATGTTTATATTATTTGTCTGTACATTTCAATTAACGTTTAACATTAACATTAACTTTGATCGAAAATAAAAATTCATGATATGAAATTTTTTACTAGTTTGCCAAGTCTAAGCTATGCTGTACATATCGTTTTTCACGATAGCAATATATCAATTTTATAGTTCTGATATAATAAGAAAAGAAATATGTTACATAAAATTTTGAGCAAGCTTAAAATATTAAATATCATACTTGGCGTTGCATTTGAAATAATATAACTTCTCGCTGTTATGCTTTTTGCGATATCTACATAACGCACCATGCCTAATGGCCACTTTACAATAGGTATTAGCAAGCAATGCAATTATGTTAAATAAGCATACATTTCCCTCTCACTTTCTTCCTAGAGAAGTGTGTGTAGTGAAGCATTCTATTTGATGTAAGCTTACACTATGATTATACTTTCTGGTGATAGTTTTAGAAGTCTCCAATATAATTGCATGTGGCAGAATCAACAATATAACTAGTACATGAAAATGCCCGTTTTACAGTTTGCAATACTACTATACGATACGCTTGCAGCAAGACATTGCATACGCGAGAGTTTGCCGGAACCTTTCTTGCAATTTCGTCTTACATGCGGCAATACCCCCAATTCTTAGTTGCTGCCAATATTTGAAATCGAATTGAACATAATCACACTTTTAACCTTACGTTTTCATTATACAGTTTCACTGTGTATGTGTATATATATCCAAGTTAATAATTTCCAAACATCTATACAGCTACATTGAATTTGTGTTCGTAGAATGAATCTACCTACTTCAGAAATTCAGTATTCCTAGATTAATTGTTATTTTTGAAAAATAGATATCTATAGATGTACCATTAAACAGAGAACATCGTGCATGTTTTTTTGTCATCAGTATTGTTGGGTTTTCGTATAACACGAAGAATGGCATGAATTCCAAAAACTAAATGTAAACAATAACAATCATAGACTAAAATTACTAGATTTTCCCTCATAATTGATCTTGCATTTGCAGAAATATCGGGAATGATCGATAAGTTGCAAGTGCAAGAGTCTTGTAGCTATCGATCAGTTGAATCTCACTGCGCATTCCATTAGGTAAGATCTTGCGGCTCGCACATACTGTTGCAGACTGTAAACGGTCTTAAATTATGCTCTAAATCTAAACAAAACAAAGTATTTTCCAAAAGTTATTTTTACGAGATTGCCAATGCGAAATACACTATAAATGTCACCACAATTTTGCGAGAAATGCATTAAAGTTAGAATCGGGGCCTAGCCATAGAATTATGTGAAAATTGCTCTGTGTAAAGTGGCTTTTAAGTACACCACCCTATCGGTAAGTAAATTATTTCAGCTCGCGCAAGATAACTTCAGCCGTGGCCTTATGGATATTAGTAGATTGATGTGAAATGTAACGTGAAAATTGGATGCGCAGAGTGTACTTTTTTGCGAATAGCCGTTATGTTTAATATGAAAAATAATCGATTAATGTTCACAAGGCCAGGGCCTTGGCATTTTTCATACGCAGGCATGAACTGGCTATTCTTAAAGATAGTTTCTTGTTTCATCTTTAAAGCAATGCTACATCAGTCGTAAATGGTCAATTTGCTCTGCTTTATGAATAGATATGTGTCAGTGATATGTGTCTAATATAATACTTAAGTGTACCGATTAATATTTCTTTTTCTTTTTTATTCTACCATATTAGAATGCACAACGGATCTGATTACAAATGCGAATGTATCATACATTTACGAATTCTTGATATTGCCGAAAATATTCAAATGGAATTGTTTTCCAAAGTTTTTAAGTCTAATAAGAACTAAGTTAAGCTTAAATATAGGAATAAGCAGCTAATGGCATTCCATAAAAGACATTCAAGTATTAACATCGCTGTGTTAGCGTTTTTGTAAATAAAGTGTTAAGTACTAAATAGTAGTTATTATAGCTTGCTAAGCGTTGCTGTTGGCACTACAGCGATATACTTGTTGATACTAGACTCATATTTTAGTGCTGGCGACGCTGTCAATTCGTTTAACGTAAGTTTTCCTTTTTATAAATATTATCGACGTGCAGTTTCGCCGACATATTACCGAGCTGCTGCAGGCTACTCCATTTCAGACATATAATGTATACTTTTAATAATTGGTGGGTTCTTCCAAAAATGACTCAGATTCAACTTAATTTCATACAAACCACTTTAATCAATTTCACATGATGCTAATGATTAGAAATGTTTGACAAATTAATGAAACGAAGACAGGAAAACACTAATTTGAGGGACGAATAGAAAATGCAAAAAATAAAAAATAAGCTTTTCAAAATGAAAAATATTTGAAATTATATATGTGCACTTCACAAGAGGATTCAGAATATATGAATAAAAGCCAAGTTTAATAGAGTGCATAAGTAATTCCATATCAAGGAAAGAACAAATCAAGTCTAAGAGTTTTAAGGAACTGAAATGATTCATTGGTTTATATAGTATATGCTATTGCTAAGTCGAATGTATTTTGTAATAAATAACGTTTGTCGGTTTGTGTAAGGCGGGAGTATCTAAACAGCTCGACTTAGATCCAAATAGAATGCGTTTTGGTAATTCATGTCCTGGCGTCGAGTTCCGGTTAAGCGGAAATATATTTTGCCAGTTTTTGACTATTTTCAGCTAAACCAGAAAATTTCAAAAAAAATGGAGTAATCCACTCCAATTAATCCATTTAGATTCTACTGCCTCTAAAAATTGGTCAATTTCAATTATTGTGGAATGGCATCAGTATTACAAAAACTATTGAATTTGACCATAAAATATTCTGATAAAATATGCTTAAGAATTTTCCATAGTATACAGGATTTTTTCTTTTAAATCATGTATCTACAATTTCAAATTGATGATGGTCATTTGTTTTTCTGATACATTTTGAATTAATTTAAAAAATGATCTAATAGTAAGTAGTAGTATTTTATTAACTTTTGAACTTCATATAGTCAAACGTATTTCCAAACAAATATTTTTCATTTTCCAATCAACACAAATAGGTATTAATAAGTTTAAAAGAACATTATTAACGATGCATTTAAATTTGTCCCAGTGAAAGGATTTCTTATACAGGATTTCACTGATATAAGAACAACTGTCTTGTATAATATAAGCCACTAATTTTCAATTCGGTCTTATAACAAACGATTGGAATCTGGTGGATACTATTCGTATATGCTGGCATGTTGGCATCACTTACAACTTATTATTATTACTTAAAAAAAGGATATTATTGATTTGTCATTATTACAATGTTTTTCTGGCAAACAGTCGTAAACTTTTCTATTAGAATGTTTTTTATATCTAGTAATAATCTTCTAAATTGGTGTCAGAGATATAATGAAGATTATTTATAATTTATTCTGTTTGAGTTATTTTGTCATGTATTATATTCCTCCTGTAGTAACCACGCATGAATATTAAACTTTTCCGGAAGTTATTTAGAAATCTAAATGGAAGCCTGCTAACATTCCAGTTCTTTTTCTTATGTTAATATTTCTTTATTTGCAACGCGATCTGCTCAAAAATGATAATTTTAATAATTATAAGTAGTATTATTAGGTATAAAACTAAGCGTTTCTGTTGGATACAAATTCTCAGTAATGTATTGAGCATATTTCGTTGTTTATATTTGTGATTTGCGGACCAACGCGTCGCGAGCTACAACTTTAGTGTTGTAGCGCATAGAATCTAAGAGCAATGCTAGACGAAATATCCTGTATATTTTAGTTTAGAGCTGAAAATGTACTGTTCTACTTCGGCAGAAACAGTATATTTTCCTGTACTTCTATATTTTTACATATTAAACGTAAATTGCTTCTAGATTCTTTCGCTCATAAGGTAATTTGAAACGAATCATCATTTCTTAAGTAGTAGTGTGACTAAGAACAACTATTGGTAAGCAATTGACTAAGCCTTGTGATAGTTATTAGGCGGTCATGTCTCTATCTTACCTCCTTGGAAAGCAAAAATATCATGACATGTCTGTAAATACGTAATTTTCAAAGAAAAAAATACTTTTATTAAAAAAAGGGGTGCGTTCAAATGCATATGGATTTAATATTTTATATGCCATAAAAATACCTAGTTCTTAAAATCACTGTTGAGTTTGAGGCGATAATAATTGAATGCATGGATCACTTTCACATCCGAAATAGATGGTATATAGTTCTAGAATCTAAATAAAAAAGTCGATTGAGATATCCATCTTTATTTTTCAAACTAATCAAGACATATCGACGAGTTATTATCTGTAAATAATTCTCCAGTTGTACGACTTTTTAATTATATGTGTAAATTTGGTCTGTCTAATGACATATTATAGTGCTAGTTACTGGTGATGGTTAAAAATAGATTTGTCCACTTTTTCACAGCATATTACCGAATTCCGAACGACTTAAATTAGAGGCAATAATTTTGCTGATTTCTTAGTTTAGTTTTTAATTTTCTGGTTTTTAGGTATACGTATTTCTAAAAATTCATGGGGTCAAAACTATCGAGTTTCATGTAACCTTTCCAAACGAAAATAAATACCATTTTATTGAGATATCAAAAACTTCAAATAGAAGCCATCAACATGTAGAGGCAATAATCAAAATTGCGCTTTAATGATTCTTGACTGAGAACATGAGAATCATAAATGCATCTTTTAAAACTAATTCCAGTTAACGCTAAGTTAATTTTGGGTTCCAGGAACGAGCTGATTATTTTAATCGGTTCAAAGCCTTTTTAGTTTGCAAATTATTTTCGGTACCTTCTGCAATATGAAACCTGCTATTTGTTCCATGAAGATCACTTCTAAATGATCCTAATTAAAAAATTTTGCAAGTCTTGACTTGTGTCATTGGGTCTTGCCCTCAGCTGATAATTTTGGCATTTGACTACATTTTTATCCAGGTGTTATTCTCGGCTAAATGAATGCAATTTTTATTCAGTCTTTATAAACTAAAATGGAATACAACTCATTTTTAGTCTCTTCTCTAGATATGTTCCATTTTCTTCATTTCTTTTGGGGAGTTTTTTCCTGTTTGGTACACAGTTATTTTTATTTTCCGCGTATCTATTTTCTTCTCAACCTTCTTTACTTTGGTATTCATTATTTTCATTTACATTTGCTTCAATTCTAGAGTTCAATTTCTAGGACAAAAAGCACTATTAGTGCAAGCGATTTATCAATTATTGCTTATTGTACCGACATGCAATGGCTAGTTTAGAAAATTTGATACACAATACGTAATTGCCAGACCTAACTACATTAGCTTAAATATGTTACTTTTAATATTGCTTTAGCTCTGTGCCACGAATAATTATACGGTTTTTTTAAACCCATATAAAGTTCCCTGCGTTTTGCTAATTTTTTGGTCTTTGAATTTCTTAAATTCCCTCTTTAACCTCACTGACTGTCGATTCTTTAGTAATGTTTATTTTTTGTTTATTTGATTGATACTTATCTAAGCAAATCTGAATCTGTAACGTTGTTTGATCTGTATTACTTGGTTTACAGTTTTGTAAGCACTGGGACGGGCTTATGTTTTTTTCGATAGTTTGACATTCCCGGAACTAGTAAAATATATTCTTATCTCTTATCATATTTAGGTCGAGGTCTTTTCAAACTAAGAACTTTTAAAGCATAGCACACATTCAGATATATTTGCTTTCCCGGGTCATATTGTGTTTCACATTTAATTTGTTTTTGTATGCTTAGGAGATTTGTGGTCTTCGTGCCAAATATTTATTATCATAGTTTTTTCATACTCATACTATGTAGTGTGTCGAACAAATACAGTGAAGAGCAATAAGTGTTGTGAAAGCAGAATGAACCCTCTATTTTTGTATCAATTATAAATTGTTGAATAAAACTCATTTGTATATATACTTTCGTAGTTTCATGAGAGGGTCGTAAAGAGTTTGAGAAATTAAATTTAGATGTTAATCGATGGTATCCTAGGTATTATTACCCACCTAATGACTAACTTGTTACTTAGTTTAGCCTTAATGTTTAGACGTTTGGCGTATATATCTTAAATATTACTGTAGGATTACAAGTATTGTGTAAGTTTTCATAGTTACTAGTTATTAGTGTAGTCTGTATTTACATGTGTAGTATAGCGCGGCTTTGATGTCGCATATGCACTTGTAGTTGAGCAGTTTCGAATAAAGTAGTTTCATAAAGTAGAACTTCTGCTTGATCAAACCCCTATTAATATGCTTTTTTACAGATGATCTAACTACATCTTTAGTAGCATTTTTTAACAATATACGGCTGTTTATCGACACCTGTCTGTTTCATTCGTTTGTATGATAATATTCACTGCATTTTAAATTATTACACTAAATATTTGATATATTTTACTAATTTTGTGTCCGCTAGTTTCTTAAATGGGTTAAATCAGTAAGTATTTTTCACTAACACGTTGTTTGTTGTTTTAATTATTAACATTTCGTAGTTAAAAGAATGTCCGTCTGTTTCATATTTTAAAGTATTCAAATAGTATTAATCTTGTCCAAAAATAATTTGAACGCAAGAATTTCATAAATCTTTCCATCTATAAATTAGGGATCTAGCAAGGTTTTATAGGCATCTTCGGTTTTTTGTTTTGTTCGATCTTATACTGTCTTCTCTAACCTAGTGTTAACACACAATTTAAAAAGACATAAACCATCAGAAGAAGTGCGGTACGGCGGTGAAAAACGTGACAAAAATAGATGCATTTCAACGATGATATTTTTCATTATCAAGTAAATAAGCCATTGTTGTGTTGCCGATGCTTATATGTCTTTTGGATGTGATTTAAGTTGCTCCTGATAGAAAATATTTTTTTGTTAAAAGACGGGAACAAGTGTCGGCAAATTTTTGAAAAATCATTATATTATTGCTTATTATATGCCCACGTATTTTCAAGCTTGATCTGCTACATTTTGAATTGATTTTCCCAGTCATGTACCGAGTGACCTAAGCAATCACTCGATTATTATGAAACATAAATTTATGAACTTTCGAATATACCCGCTTTTTATTTCCAAATAGATCTCGTATATTTGGATTGCATCCTAAATTTCTTTTCAATGTTCAATGTTTTAATTTTTAAAAATTTTAAATTAACATGTCAATCAGAAACAATAAATTGTATGCATAAAAAGGGTTTTTGAATGTAGCGTTTAAAGACCTTACCAATGTCGTTATTTCTCTGACAAAAAAAAAGATAACCATCAATATTATTAACAAAAAGATCGTAGAATGAAATGCTTAAAATAGGAAATTTGCAAAATCTGTATGTTGACTTCTTTGAAAATGACTCTGATAGTCCGAGAGGCGACCGCCATAATGGTGTGGTGTCTGAACTGTCAGGATTTTGCATGATAAAAAATATTGTTTAGTTGGGCCGAATACGAAACCGTTGGTCGGCCGAGGTTGACCTTGACCAGTAATTAATTATACAGGGTCTTTCAAAAAGTTCGCATCATATGGGAAACTTTTTTGATTAATGATTTCACCGAAAATTCTATTCTTGACAAAAGTTGATGCTTAGAAAAAAACTAAATTTGACGATGCTAATTTAAGGATGTTGTACAGGGTATTTTTTTAAAAATACAAAAATTAAGGTTAAAAAAGCAAAAGTTTTGGAATATCGGAAAACTTTCTACAGAAAAAATAAAGCTTTTATTAAGATAAAAATAAAAGTCAAATACTATTTTTTTCCAAAAGTGTATCGTTGCTGAAAAAAATAAGAACAAAATTAAGAAAAAGAGAATTTTTTCAATAATTGTCATGAATTTTCTCAGCAACAGTGCACTTTTGGAAAAAATGGTATTTTACTTTGATTTTTATCTTAATAAGAGCTTTATTTTTCCTGTAGAAGGTTTTCCGATCTTCCAAAATTTTTGTTTTTTTAAATTCAATTTTTGTATTTTTTAAGTACCCTGTATAACTTATCTTTAATTTAGCATTGTCAAAATTTGTTTTTTTCCAAGCACCAACTTTGATCAAGAATAAAGTTTTCTGAGAAATCAATAATAAAAAAGTTTCCCCTATGATGCGAACTTTTTGAAAGACACTATGCAAGGTGATTCACGGTCGATGGTAGGTTAGACGTTTCTGGAGAACCACTCAACGGATCATTCTGAAAATTTGGTCATTTACATAAACGAATATGCTAAAATATTTTCGACAGTGTAGTGTTGCCGCTTCTACTAAAAAGTAGTAGCAACTGTCAAATTTTATTAATTATCCATATTTAGATTTTGGGGAGAGTTCTAGGTATTTCATAAATAATGTCCTATACCTATCTGTTACTGTTTTTGAAATATTGACAGTTGAAAATCGACCATTTTACCAAGTTTGACAGCCTGTAAAATCTAAACGGCTAAAGATAGAGCAAAATGGTTTGCACTTTCCTATCTTGGATTTTCATAAGCTATCGTTTGACACTTAATTTAGATTTAACCAAAGGTTAAGTTTAACCGGGATTTCTAAACCTCTAGTTAAATCTAAAATTAGTGTCAAACGATAGCTTATAAAAAACCAAGATTAAAAAGTGCAAACCATTTTGCTCCATCTTTAGCCGTTTAGATTTTGCAGCCTGTCAAACTTGGTAAATGGTCGATTTTCATCTGTCAATATTTCAAAAACAGTAACAGATAGGTATAGGACATTATTTATGAAAATTCTACGCAAAATCCAAATATGCAATAATATATAGGGTGTTCCATTTAAAATTTGACAGTTGCCACTACTTTTTAGTAGAAGCGGCAACACTGCACTATAGAAAATATTTTAGCAAGGTAGAGCATATTCGTTTATGTAAACGACCAAATTTTCAGAATGATCCGTTGAGTGGTTCTCCAGAAATGTCTAACCTACCATCGACCGTGAATCACCTTGTATAGTGTCTCAAAAAGTTCGCATCATACGGGAAACTTTTTTATTATTCATTTCTCAGAAAACTTTATTCTTGATAAAAGTTGGTGCTGACTTTGACAATGCTAAATTAAAGATAAGATACAGGGTACTTAAAAAATATAAAAATTGAATTTAAAAAAACAAAAATTTTGGAATATCGGAAAACTTTCTACAGGAAAAATAAAGCCCTTATTAAGATAAAAATAAAAGTCAAATGCCATTTTTTCCAAAAGTACACTGTTGCTGAGGAAATTCATGACAATTATTGAAAAAACCTCTTTTTCTTAATTTTGTTCTAATTTTTTTCAGCAACGATGCACTTTTGGAATTGACTTTTATTTATATCTTAATAAAAGCTTTATTTTTTCTGTAGAAAGTTTTCCGATATTCCAAAATTTTTGTTTTTTTAACCTTAATTTTGTATTTTTTAAGTACCCTGTATAACTTATAATAAAATTAGCATCGTCAAAGTTAGTTTTTTCTAAGCATCAACTTTTGTCAAGGATAGAATTTTCTGTGAAATAATAATAACAAGTTTCCCATACGATGCGAACTTTTTTGAAAGACTCTGTATAATTAATTACTGGTCAAGGCCAGCCTCGGCCGACCAACGGTTTCTTATTCGGCCCAACTAACCAATATTTTTTATCATGCAAAATCCTGACAGTTCAGACACCACACTATTATTTCGGTCGCCTCTCGGACTATGACTGACTAATAATTAATTTCAATTGATTTTGTGTTTCGATTACCTTGGTTACACATCCCACAATGCATTAAGAAGCTTTTTTATTACGCATGCATCATAATCAACGATTATCGCACGCTGCAGCGTGCTTAAAATGATGTTTATGATGCCCCTACTTTTTTAAAGGTTGCTATAGAAAAACTTGATCATGTCAAATGTGACAGATTAATATATTCGTCAATATATCCCTTAAGTTTCGTATTTAAAACATTTTTGCGATTATGATGCATTCGTAACAAAAAAATAGCGTATGATATACGTGTATAAGAGGCCTTTAAAGCCCTTGCGACTTACAAAACACTCCGCTGCGCGTCGTGTTTTGAAATAAGTCGCGCGTGCTTTAAAGGCCTTCTTATACACTTATATCATAATATACTATTATAGCAAAGTTGGTATGCAAACATTTCAAGCTCTGACGTAGGTCAAAATGTTTTTATAAAAAATCTATCGAAAATGGAGTTTTTACTGATGCAAATCAATATTAGGTGATTCAAACGATGAAGAAATTAATTTTTTTAAAAACTTGCTAAGAATTGGTGGTAAACGACAAAATGAAAACCAATTTGAAGGACAAAAGTTTAACCGCCGTAAAAGGGACCTAGGGATTTAATCACATATAAACAAAATTTATTCAATAAATGCTGATGTCTGATTTGCCTATTTCATCATAATGAGGGAAATAATCAGTAAAACATTTGCTATCACTTCCGGCTAAACCGAATGTTTCAGTTTGTGTAGCATTTCCGAGATGTTAGCTTTGATGATGCATATCCGAGGGTTCAGAACTTTATCTTTGAAAATAGCGGAATCATATCGTCAGCAAAACTTTCCCGGCCACTCAGTACTAAAAAATTACAGATTTTATTTTAAAATTTGATTGAATGTATTCTTCCATAAAGGGTTCATAGGAGACCATAATGATATAAGCAGATAAATAAAGAAAACCAAAAATGCGTTTGATCGGATTTTATCCGGAAGAATCAATTGTTATGTACGTATTGACGATCACTTTAATACTTGCTAGCTCCCTAATCGAGGAGTGTTCAAATTGATGGCATAGATATAGATCCGTATTATTTTTGAACATCTGGTTTTCGTTGCATGGTTGGAGCAACTTTTGCGCTTCTCAAAGAAAATTCTACAATCAATTTTCGATCATTTACGGAGACATGTACCCAACTTGAGGTAAACTTCCCTCTGGTAGGTAGAAATAAATTAAGATCTGCCGAGGGCCCCGAGAGGTAAAATGAGGAAATTCATAGTCGGTTTGTTGTGTAAATAGCAAGTCCCCTTTTGGCGCGAAATTTAAATTTGAACATTCTTCGAATAGCGATTGAGGTTACTCACGTCTTATGCTAAAAATCTGCTTCAACTAATAAATCAAACTCGAAGATTTCGTTAGGAGACTGTTGGTATATACCAGGTATTTTTCCAAGGTGGCACGTCCCTCTTGAAAATAGTTGTATCAATTTATAGTAACTACCTTTATCATTTAACATATTAATTTAATAATGGCATAAGATATTTTTTTACTTAGACGTCCTCATTTAAATAAAAAAATATTTAGACAGTGCGCCATCGCTTTTAATTGTTTAAATTCAAATTCTTTAGTAGCACCAAAATATGCATTTTCTTCCCATTTCAGGATATTTGCACTTCCAGAAGCTAAATCAGAGATGATTCAAAAGCTTTTATGATATAGAAGTTCATATAAACATATGCTCAAAAACACTTATTTTTCGAGATACGAGTGTTCAGTTTTTAAATTTATGTGTTATTTGATTTTAAAGATAATTAATTGAAATTTGGTACGAGTGCAATTTTTTCCAGTGCCAAACAAAGCGGTACTCAACCTTTTCTGGGGTTAGGCCACATTCACTTTACTGCCGCAATACTACTACTTGGCTAAGATCTATTATTAGTTATTAACTGGAAAAAAAATCTACAGACTGTAGAATAAAATGTAAGTGGAGTCTGGGCGTTCGTTGGCTGCAAATTCAAAAATTTGGTCTGGGACCTGCGGCTCGCAGGTTGAGTACCGTGTACGGCTGATCTAACAATTGACATATTTTGCTGTGTTATGTACATACGCTTTAAACTTAGACAAATTATATTGCCTTTTGCATTTTTTTTTTATATATAAAGACGTATATGCACTTCTGTTTCAAAGGGCTTCATTTATAAGATGCAAGGCGTCAAAAACTAAAAAAATATCATCTTATCTAAAAAACTAAACCTGCTTAGTTATTTTGACACGCTAATACTATTTATAATTAAATTGATTGGATATTTCTACTTACGAATTGCATAGAACGAACATCAATAATAGGCTTAGGAAAAACTCTGATACCCCATTGGTAAGATTAGTTTTTGATAATTTTTGTAAAATCTAGATTTCTTCCGGAGCAGAAATGGTACCTTAATTTTTTTGTGACTCACATTGTTTAGAAGTTAATTGTTGCCAAAACCTTCAATCTGGCATATGCGTTTTTCAACCTTACAAAAAATCATTGTAACACACAATTCTCCTCTGGGAAAGCCTATACCTAATGTTCTAACTCTAAGCACGTTTGAACTCTTAGAATTTTCATTTATTTTCCGGTTAGTTTGGACAGTAATACATCTAGAATGATTTGCATCCCGTTTAAGTATTAACTCACATTATGCTGAGCTGAAGTAAATAAATATAGTAGTAGATAAAATCTGTTCGGTTTAAATTATTTTCGGTTAAACCATTTAGTTCGATGCCTAACTGAAAAAAAAAATCTAAAATAAGGGCCAGAAAAACTTATTTCCCTTGGCAATTTTCAACGCTTAGGTAAGTACTGATTAATGCGTTTTCGGAGGGGTCTGACACCAACGAAAAACTGTTTTGTATTTTCAACGATCGAGGAAGTGCAGCGACTAAATTTCGAAATTACCATGAACACGCTATTAAACACTGTGATTTTTTCGGTTATATTTTGTATTTTTTCGAATGAATTGCTTCCATTTTATTACACCATCAAAACCCTTTTATTGCGAATGTTCCAATGGCTAGCAAATATCAGGTAAGATCTAACATTTTTGTGGAGCTAGTGTTATTTTTTTTTCCAAAGTATTATATTATGTGTGTTAGCGGCTTTTATAAATCATTGAGCTGCTTTGATGTAGTTATAAAGGTGTGGAACCTAAATAACAAGAGAGATCCTGCGTGTTTCGCAAGAAAATTATGAAATTCGTTTGTTTTCTTTGTCTGGTAGAAACATATCTGTCTCAAATTCTGTGACAACAATGACCTATTTTAAATTGACAATAATATATCAATAACCGTTCCCCAAAATAAAGAGTTTTAGGTTCGTCAATTTGTAGATGCCTGATAGGTGTTTCTTGAAATTTAGTAAGCAAAAATTAACATTGTCTAATATATGAAATCTTCTATTCAGTAGCAATAAATCGTGCTTTGTAATTAAATTAATAAAAACATCGAAATTTTTGTCTGAGATCAAAGGTTAATTATATTGAGTTTTTGTTACAATTTGAAAAGTGATTAAAGTAGCTGCATTTACTGGTTAAGGTGTATTTCACAAATTACATTTCTCAAACTGCATGTCAATGTCATCATTTGTGATAAAACTGTGACTGATTTTTCGACGACATCCTGGAGACCCTGCTAAAATAGCACAGCTTATACAATAAAGCTGTGAAAGTAGCTTGCGGTTTAATGAATGCGTTGCTTATATGAAAAATGTGTCAAAATACAACCGCTGCATGAGGAAATTTAAGGCTGAGTAAAACACCAAGCTGGAGTAGAAGGCTAGATTTCAAAATTTACTGCATGACTAAGCATTTGGTTCAAAATATAGCGAAAAGTGCCCCTAGCCCGTACGGCCTAGTTAATTTCCTTATTACAAAATGCGGAGATTTTTCTATACAGGCCTGGCACGAATTTCCGGAGAAACAAATTACATAGGTATACGTTGAAATTTGTATTATTATTTATTCGTTTTAGAGGGCATCGAACAATTAAAATACATCTTCCTAAATCGATATACATATATCCAATGCGTTGTTTTTAAAATTTGACAATAATAACAGAAAGTTGACATAATTCTTCATGCAAGGGCTTATTAATATTCAATATAAATTCCTAAGTGTTTTAGGTAAATTAGAATATTTGTATTTGGCCTGTAAATGTATCGTGCTGTAGAAAGTCGTAGATAAATTATTAGAAAACTAGACAATATTATCCACAGTTAACTTGTAGGTAGAAATGGTCATATATAAATACTTCATTAGATTGTATTTTGATAATATCTGATGTGAAAATGAAATTTGAAACCCCTCTTTTGATCGTACGATCAAATAATTTGAATAGACTTTAATAATGCCTTGTCTTCCTAAACTGTCACCAAATGGGTGATATAGTAATACAGATATAACTCTTTATCTACTCTGGTTAATTAAGAACTGGAAAAGTATATTTAGGCAATCATATCATAAGATCTTATTTACTAGCTGTATTATCTAAATCTGTGATCCCAGTTATGGATTGAAAGTGAAATATTTAAACCTGTTTAAATGTACATTCCACTTTAAGACTGTACGATATAACAATAAGAAAAAAATATCTATGATGAAGAAAATGTAGTCTTTAATTACAATATCATTTTATATTCAAGTAAAAAGTATATCTACTTAATAATATAATATAACAACAACAGACCAATTCGGAAATAATTTTGTAGGCAACAATCTACATATGAAGTGCACGGAAAGTATTTCATTCTGGGTTACCAATAATAATTATTTATTTATTTTAAAATAGATTTTTTTGTCTATATTAGGTATACGTATTAATGTTAAATTCTACTATATGGCTATATATAAATTACTTGTGATGAACAATTTTACTGTACCTACCGATATAAGTAGACTTGTATGAATAAATTACCTGAATAAGTTTGTCTGGCCTTATTATTTGAATAGAAAACCGGGCTTTTATTCTGAATTGTTATCGTAAATCACTTCTGCCACACATGTGATTTACATATACCTACTTTAACAGTCTACATAAAAGTTGCCCTAAGGAAGTGTTTACAGATTTTTAAAATGTTCATAAATAAATTACAGGATATGTTCGAAAATTAATCATTTTACTTTTTTCAAAATATCTCGAAAACCAATACAGCTAAAATAATAAAATTCAATTATTACAAACAGAATTGCTTAAAAATGTTCCCATTTAACCGTTTTTCCGTCTTACATTTTCCGAGAAAATTTTGATTTACATTTAAATACACACGATATTCTTTTGTCCATATCTTATATTTAATCTCCTTTACATGTGTAAATTTTGGAAAGATGCATTGAAACGCCCCTGCCCAAGGCACATTCGTAGCCAAGGCTCTTTGGACGTGATCGTAATCATCACTGTCGGTTAAGACTCGGTTAAGTTGACGTTGGTTGGTAGTAGGTTCTATTTGTTAACCAATTACCTAAAATGATTATAATTTCTTTAGTGACTATAGTCAATACTGGCAACTTAATGGGTCATTTTTAATGCATCTATTTTTCTTTACTTGTACAGGTTAAGGAAAACGCCATGCTAATTTACATAATATAACCGTTAACCTATACTAAAAATGAATACAAAATTAAAATGAATGGGATTTATATTAAAGGGAAAATATAGATAATAAAGAAAAATGTATTTACCAGAATTACGTTACGCAATTTCAAGCAGGCCCTCGCACCAAGAAAATATGCATGCATATGTTTCCCGTATCATGGCACAACCCGTATGAGTAATGTGAATGTATCGAGCATAGAGCACAGTGTAAGGGCACATACTTTGGATGTAATTTTTTTTTTATTAAACGCTTACGGTTTAGAAACGGAGAAGGCGCGCAGGAAAAATTTGGGGTTGCCAGGCCCAATTTTTACTCAAAAATCATTAAAATAGTTAAAATAAAAACACGCCTACGAGCGAACGAAGAGGATTTTGCCAAGCATTATTGAAAAATCTTTGGATTACCACGCCCAAATTTTTACCCAAAAGTCGTTAAAAAAAGACGCGGTCAGCGCCCTCTTGATTTGCATTTTTCACCCAAAAGTCGTTAAAAAACACGCCTTCGGCGCGTTATTTCAATGGCAATGGCGTACGTTGTGTTTCTGGACCGCTATATAATTTTTGTTGGTTATCTAAAAAATGCTCAATTTTTGTATTACCGAAAGTTTTCTCTTTGATGATAGCCTTTTTATGCGCTTTATTGCTACTGTGTGTCTTTTAATTAACGTATGTAAATTGTTCAAATCACGGAAATTGGTCTTATTCCATAAAATACATGGCCAGTAAAATACAGATTTTTTGTCGCATCCAGTCAGCCACACACTTATTGTAATATAAGGTAGAGTGTAGGGTTTAGTTTATTTTGTTTAATCCTTAAGAACTGGAGTTGGCATCTTGAAATAATTGGCCCTTTTTTCATTACTGTATTGTTGGAATCCTCGATTTACTAAACTACATAGGTACAATGCAACAAGAACCGAAAGGAAACAAAACTGATCCCGAAGTACCGGCAACACTTAAATCATCGAACGCGGGAGTCGCCATAATCTATCGAATCGCCGTTTACCAGGCTGTGGTTAAAAATGCGAATATAAGCTTCCATGGTAAACACGCCACTGGGGGGTTATCCCGAAGAATTCTTTTCTTGTTCCGTAGGCTCTTCAGGGCCGTTCTTAATACCTCTGTCGCTTTTGTGCTAGCCTAAAAATGCCGCCCCTATATTTTAAAGAAGCTTTTAATAAAAAAATACATAATTAAATACTCACAATATTTAACAAGTAGCATCATTAAAGCAAAATAAAAACCTTAATAATTATAATAAAATAATATGAATATAAATAAAAACTTAATACTAATAATACTTATCATAAAAAATATAAAAATAAACCAAACAAAAACACATACACACAAAACCTATGCATTTTATCTAAGCATGAACCAAGTTTCAGGTTGTAATACGAAAAAATCCAAAATTGGCTTTTACTACATAAATATTTTTCTGGATGTTATTGTTGGGTCTCGTCAATAAGTTGCGAGTGAGTTAAATTCTCACAGATATTATTTTCAGTTGCTATTATACGAAAGTTTTTGAGCCATTTGACATGCTAGATTCGGATATTTTTTTATTATATTTAATTTGGAAAATGATCGCTCTCCAGATGTAACTTTTACTGGCAAAGTTAAAAATATTCGAAAACGTACAATTAAAGGATAGTACTCATAACTTCATATCGCGGATTTTTATTTTGCGGAATTGTTCCTATTGGTCGTAAATGTTTGAATTTGACATGGCGCGGCAATTTTTTAACTTTTTGCGGTGAGAAAAAAAGTTAATAAGAAATTTCAACTTTTTGCGGAATTTTGTTCCTTCCATGTTTGTTTTTAATCTCAGTTCTCTCTCAGGATAATTAATTTTGAGGTTAGTTGTGTTTATGAAAAAAAAATGTTTATTAAAATATTTCTCAGCAGGTATCAGTAAGGCTAATTTCAGCAACCAAGTTGTGATAATCACCTTGAGTTTTTCTGTTTTTGAATATTTCTCTCACCCAAAATCATCGTTTATTGGCCCTCTTCCTTTTAAAGGTTTGTTTTTTAAATAATGAAAATAGACGTATAAAATATCGAGAAGGCATTTTTTTTGCTTTGCTTAACACTACCATTATTTTTTTATTGGTTATTTGACTGCTTAAAGAAAAAGGGACAAAAGCAATGAGAACAATAGTTTTCCCCTGGAGCACAAGTTGTATATCCTATTTTCATAAAGGAACAAAACAAAATATAAACATAAATATAACCTAGTCATCTGTCAACATAATACGCTGTTAAGAGTATTGACGAAAATTAGGGATTTATTTTTGGCGGAACTTTGACAGAGCAAAAAATACGCTTTCCGCAATCCGCAGTTATGAGTACTAGCCTTAAGTGGGTGAAATATTTCTGACGAAAATGATTCAATTTTTTAAAAAAATTCCAGAGATCCACCTAATTTTCTTCCTTTTTGATGTGTAAACATCTTACGCGGCGGTATGGGGCGGAATGTGTAAACGCGATATGACATTATAACCCGTGCGCATTGAGGAGCAAGCTAAATCCATCCAGGGCGGCCGCGATTGTAATGACTCAAATGGCGCTTCTAAAAAGCTAGCCGCTAGGGCCTAACACGGGCGGCAGAATCGGACATGTTGAACAACCAAGCATGACTCACTGTTTCGGTTGTACGCTGTCAGTTTCGGATACGTAAATGTTTTCTATCAATTTTAAGCTTATTTAAGGCGTTTTTACAAAGTAATATTAGATATTAGGACATTTTACAGTTTTATGTTTTAAATAGTTCAATATTTGCAAAAATAGACTAAAATAGTGCTGCGTATTTATCAAAACAACACTAATAACAAAAATGGTTAGTTGTGCATGTTGTGGCTGTTCCATGACGCTAAAAAATAAACAATTAGGTGTAACTTTTCACTTAAGTATCTTTAGTCTTTTTGATTCTGTATTTGCTCAAATATATAAAGAAAACAGGAGTTTATTTGAATTGAAATTTAAAGGTTTATGGTAACTAACTAATATTATAAATGCGAATGTTTGTTGGTTTGTTTCTTACGCTTTCACGCATAAACTATACTCGCTCGCGTTCATTTTTACGGTTAGTTTTAATCCTATTTTCCACGCGTAAACTACTTACCCGATCATCATGAAATTTTGTACAGATATTTTCAAGAGTATAATAAAGGACATAGGATACTTTTAGCTTTTACCCGCGGCTTCGCTCGCGTTGATTATTACGGTTACTTTTGCTGTGTAAACATCTTAAATCAAATGCGTGACCATTTGTATTGTTTATTAAAAATCTGTAGCAGACATCCTACAGAAATTGCTGAATTATCCCCCTTCCTTAGATCGTCCAGTAAATTATATTGGCGCTGTAGGTACCTAAAGAAATGTATTCATTAGTAAGATTTGATTTAGGGTGTAATCATAAATGGTTGACTTTATGGTTATAAAGTATATAAAGCACACCTTACACTTACTTACTCCAGCTAATATTTGACCCACCATCTGCACTTCTTCTTCCTAAGTGGTTTTTTCTTAACTAGTAATGTAGTTGTGGATAATAACATCAATGATGAAGCCGAAACGACGACTTCAGCTTCAGATCGTGATCTATTTTGTTCAATGTTCAATGTATTAAACTCCCTTCACGGAGAAGGGAGTTTAATAAATACTGGATATTTTCTAACTCTGGGTAAATTTATTCCGGAATTTATTAGCTTGAAGAAAGTGGGTTCTAGTGGTAAATTTTAATGTGGAAAATAGAGAGTGATTATCGCATAATTTTTCACTTTCTTATTTTCTAAATTACTTTAAATTATAGAATTTTGAGTCATCGAAAACCTTTAAGAGTAAATGTTTACATCACGAAAATTAATGTATGTTTTATATTCCATTTCTTTACTTTATTCTACGCGAATGACTCTGACCACTGCCGAGCTGAAGCGAGTGGTGTCCGCATCTGCAGCGTTTTAAGATTCATTACTGTCCTACGGCACTATGCTATCTTGGCCGCTTCTTTCCAACTATAATCTGTTTAACTGTCCACTGTTATATTTCAAAAGTAAGAGAGTAATATTTTTCAGTACCTTTGCGTTTTATTTTATTAAGTTGTTTATTGTTTTGAGTTTTCAGTTTTGATCTTTGTTTATAGGTATAGCGTTTATTTTTATACCTTGTTCTTTTTTTATTTCACATCCATTAATCATCTCCCGGTAACACGGTTAGTGAAATACGCGTCGATGTGAAAATGGGTTTCGGTATTGTGGATTTAGCTGTGTCGTCGTGCATTTTGCCCAACACAATACACAATTATTGATATGTAACATTACCATAACTCTGTACTACCTATACCGAAAAAAATAAATAAATTATGACTACTGCTCAACTCCATCCTAATATTACTTTCCTAATAATCTGGCATGCATACGATGAGGATAAATTTAGAACTACGACACTGCTTCGACTATTTGCGCAGGCCAGGACGTCGCGACGTCAAATAAATGAATCGAGTATCGACCGATCCGCTTAGAACCACACAGCGTCGATCCTGTTATTTACCTTTATAAAAGCAAAACATGAACGAATTCGTTGCAACCTCTCCTCAGCACTCCGAAATTATATCAGAAGAAAACGATGTAAGTTCAAACAAAGAAACGACTCTTTTAGAACAAACTAATCGTCCCAAAAATAGTTTCAAGACCGCTTATGAGACTGTACAAAAAGAGCAAAGACCGATAGTACGAGGCCGAAAAACATTCGCATTTTGGACTTTAGTGATTCTGTTATTTCTATTAGCGGTAGGAAATTTAATCTTAACTATGACAATACTGGGTGTTTTAAGATTAGGCAATGGGATGCAAAGCATTGAGTTATTGCCCGAAGACAAATCTATCAAATTATTTGGCGACATTGATCTGGGTCGTATACATAAACAGAATGGCATTGTGGAAGGATTCGAGAGTGAAAACCTGGATATAACAGCAGACGACAGCTCTCTGCTCATTAATCTCTACTCTAAGTTCAATCGGGTGTTTAATAAAGTAAGGATCGACAAAAACAACACTTGTTTCAATGGCTTTAGTTCGTTTAACATTAAGAACAAACGAAAGGAATCTCTATTTGAAGTTACCAACCCTACATACAATAATTTAAAAAACGTAAACATTTTTAAAGCTAAAACTATGACAACCAATAAAATCAGAAGTAGGCTAGACGAAAATTTGAAAATTGAAGGTGATTCGATACACTTGAAAGGAAATGAAGGATCAAAAATTGAAGGTAATATTTAGATACACTATGCATAATTAACTATAACATAATCTAAATTTTTTAAAACATAAACCTGTTAGGTTTAAGTTATTCTAAATATATACGTGTATTCTTTTATGTCAAAAATAAAATCAAATAAGTAATGGAACACACACATTCAAATATACATTTTGACATCCGTACAATAATAGAATGGTCGCCGGTCTGGTTTGATATTCTATTAGTAATTTGTATTTTATTTTGCAAGGAATCTTCCACGTAGCCTTCAGCCACTGATTACAATTTCCAACCATTATCGCGTTTATAGGGGTGGTGATATCAGCCCCACTGTTTGCTAATAATATTGCCGAAGTACGCCAGAAACAATGGCCGGTATATAAATCTGGTTGTAGTAGGGTTTATATATTTAACTATCAAACTGGGGGGTAGCCCCTATTTTATTTATAACTACAACTTGTGTGGTACTTTTTCTGGTGATTAAGAAAAAGGCGCTTATTACTAACCTGAGGCGGTCTACGTTTAATGTACCTGCGATATATTTGAGAATAATCACTTTTTGTCGTCGTGAGTATTCTCTGTACCTCAGTTTTAGTATATGTAGCAATAATAATCAAATAATCAAAACAGACTTTTGACTTTTTAGTCCCGTACCCTGCCATTTGCTTTTTAAGAAAAGCTCCTATTTTCAAAAAATGTCAACGTATTGCTTAATGCTCCAAGTAGACCTAAGTATAGAATAGACCGCCCATAAAGTTGAGGATTTTAATACCTTTGCTTTTTCAAAAAAATATGCGAGAAGAACATGTTCTGGCGCTTTGCCGATGTTCTCCTTTCGATATCCATTTACCTACTCCGAAGAGTAACTCGTCAACTTTTAGCCGTTATTAGGGAAAAGCCCTCCGGAGGGTACATCGCCAAAGGCGGATAATTTTGATGGGGGTGCCACGCCGCCACGCCCAATTTTTACCCAAAGTGGTTAAAAACGCCTTCCACGAGCGGACGAAGCAAATTTTACCAAGCATTATTGACAAATTTCCCAAATCAATTAAACGTAAAAAAGTAGAGCTGGGCAACAGATGATATAATATAACAATCGTATCTGCAATCGTTAACACTCTTCGTCGTTTTCTTAGGTTAGGTGTGATTGAATTTAAAAATTGTATTATTGGTATACAAATATTGCAGAAACTTTTGAGAGCGCATGGGGGGGGGGGGGGGGGTCATAGATCCGCCTCTTGGGGCAAAGTAAAGATAGATTGAAACTAAATATTTTTATTGTCAAAATATATTTATACGGTTTCGGTTTGCTAGAGTTAAACTTAAATTAAGTTTAACTGTAGCGTAACTTTGACTTAAATTTTGTATTGGAAATATATCTACCCTAAAAAATATGCTATGCACTATTGATATTTTCCTAATAAGATAAAAGTAATAGCAGATTTCTTCTCTTTTATGAAAACCTATTTACTGCTTTCTCAATAACTGTCTTTATTATTATTCACAAATTATCTGTGAATGCAAGCATGCAGATACCAGTCTTTTATCAGGCATGGTTGATCTCAACCAAGTTTTTACACGTCGGAGGGTACTGCATTTTCTCATCCCTATTATGCATGTTTCCTGAATTTGAAATGTACTTTTATACTAAGCGTTATTTTAATAATCCAGGGAAGCTCCCCCCCCCCTTGATTTAACATTATAGTGTAGGTAATTTCAACTAATTTTTATTACGGGATAGTTTTCACCCCCATGCATTATACCCTCTCAAATATACAAAAAAGGTATTCTATGTAAAAACAATAAAATAAAATTGACGCGGTTTTTCAAAATAGCAAATAAGTTTCGAGATAAAAAATATTTCAATCTCTAGAAGGTTGGTTTAACCACTTGTTTAAAAAAAAACCCTCCACATTATCGATCCTCTATTCTCTAAAATCAACTAAAATAGGCTCTCTGTATGAAGCCGTTTGAGCTGATCGAATGGGTCAGTGCGTGATTCACGTCAACCTACCGCAATTTTGTGCCTTCACGCATGCGTACGTTCTAATCCATATATTTTTTTCTTCAAACGTCAGTAAATCCGTCATTACTCGACTGTGTAGGCGGCCGTGAAGTTTCGTTTTTCCTCCGCCGGAGCTTTACTTTTCACTTTTCCGCCGGCGGAGGTAAAAGTGTTACCATAGCAACATAGATACAATACAAACAGACAGCAAAATAAGCGTCAACAACTCAAGATTTATTAAACAACAATTTGTATTTATCACTCAATTTGCGACTGCATTTCTAAAAATCACTAATTTAGGAACAACTTGGTTATTATTTAATCGAACTTACTCAATAACTGCTTATCAATATGGAATTAAAACGCAATCGGAGACGCATTCTTAAAAAATAATTATTGTTGACAGTGTCCACTGACAGCTTGATGTTACATTTCACCGACACCGTTCTAGGCAAGGCCACCTACGACCGTGGTCTAAGCCGCCTTGCGAACCCATTTATCTTTAATAAGAATTAGATATTATTACTATTAAAAAGAGATGTTTTTGCATTAATTTGTCGACATTTGAAGAAAAAACAGCATATTTTATTTGGAGGAAAAGTTACTTTTCATGGCTTGCTCTCTATTACCAGCCTCACTCCGTTCGGCTGTTAAACACGAGCGCGCCATGAAAAGTATCACTTTTCCTCCATATAAAATAATATACTATTCAATGTTTTTTTTTCTTGATTTTGTGCATTGCCTTGGGGTAGTGAAAGCGAAATATTAGAACCCCGGGCTGTTGCCAAATGCGCAGGTCCGAAAATTTGCTGTAGGTAGACGCGACTGAGTTACATGGGTTACTTAAAAATGTGTTAGTATTGATTGACCTATACTGCTCGTTAGAACGTAATTTGCAGGTTAAGTTTGACAACATTGATTTATTTGTCTCCATTTTAACGTAGAAAACAATTAGACTTCAACATTCGCAAGTAAAAACATAAAAAAAAATGTATTAGAGAAACTATCGAAAAATCATTTAGATTCTTGTAAGTGCTGTGGCACTTAAGAAGTAGTGTTTTAGTGAGCAGGCTAGCACTTGTTTTCGTGTCAACGCCTTTATACTTTATGCTTATCGTTAATTACTTATTTCCTTTTAAAATTTTAAGAGATTAATTTTGGGCTTTATTAATCATATTTTATCTTTTTTTATTTTCTCAAGGATAAAGGATAAGCAATTAGTGTATTTTACTTAATTATATTTGTTTATGAAATATGTCATGGTTTAAAGATGAATTGATTTATTTTTGTTTTCATGTTATATCATTACTTTTTAGTATACTTTACCTTAAATAATATTATTACCCTCGCACATAAGACTGCCTAAAAGCAAAAAACTAATTGAAAAACAATAGTCATTAAAAAAATTGAGCGAGTCTGCTAATACTCGAGACATGATGTGTAAGCATATCTATCCTATATCGTCATCATCGACATGAAAATCTAATGCCACTTTAGGCCGCGTGACGCCTGAATATAGTCAACCACTTATTTGAAATTGGTTGCCTATATACTGGCGTTAGAAAGAACACGTTTTACACTAGCGGGTACAGACAGCCTGCAAAACACATTCCGGTCACAGACCGCCTGACGCCTGACGTGCGTTGTTTAATGTTTACATTTGTAACGTTTGCATTAGACTGTCTAACACTTCACGCATAGCCCTCCGCTCGCTTCGATCGCTACAGGGGCGCAACGAACATAGATTAACCAAAACTAACCCAAGGCATGCCCAAAATCAAGAAAAAAAACTTTATAAATATAACCTCAGGGTAATAAAAAAACACCATCGGGAATCGATGACCAGAGGTCTAGCATCTTAACTACTGAACCACCAGAGCACTTGTAAGCAATTCATTGCATCCTAAAGACATAGGTAAAATAGGAACGCCTTCCGACAAGTCGGGAATGTATTTTGCAAGCTGTCTTTATCCTTTAGTCATTTTACAAGGAAGCGCTGAAGTAGGCTGCGCATGGTTAGGATGTCACATCCGGGTTTCACACCTCCGTTCATTTTCCCGAGATTTACCCTCATACCGCCGCGTAAAATGTTTACACATCAAAAATAATTTGTCACATTCTGATGGTGAAGTACTGGATAGCCCCTCATGAAATTATTATTACCAATTCGTTTATAAGGACATTGTCTTCTGCTCTTCGGGAGCAAAACCAACAGTGGCATACAAAAATGCACCTTTTCTGTTACAAGGAAACGTAATTATTGTATGTGCAGTGCATTTTTTGATTCCATATTAACACTATTAAAACATCAATATTTCAGCAGCATTACAGCGTAATTAAGGAATTTTAACAACATAAAAAATATAATGAATAGTTTCAGCGGTAGGGTCCTTGTGAAACATCGTTGAATAATAATACTAGGGATATTTTTCTCTACATATGTTTCGGCTTGATAAGGCCTTTATCAAGAGTAGTTTGGGTTACTAAAATCTAAAATTGTTATACCCTACTAAACCACCTGACTGTATTTTGTTTTTATTGCACTGTCAATTATGCAGGTGTTTAAAGAGCAGGTCAGTTGGTCGTTCGTATTTAAGACGTCTGTTTTTTTGTGACTTTTGGATTTCTAGGTACTCCAAAAGGCTCAGCCTTTTGCTTTTTGTTTCCGTGTGTAAAAGTTTGACATTATTCGTATCTATAAAATGGTTATTTTCTATACAATGTTTTGCTATGCCAGAGTTTTGAATATTATGTAAAATCGTTTTTTTGTGTTCTTTAATCCTATTATTTAAGTTTCGACCAGTTTGTCCTACGTATACAGCTTCACAGTTCACACAATTTATTTTGTAATCACCAGATTTAGATTGTTTGTGTAATTTTGTCTTTATTGTTTATTAGTCCTCTCTCTAGATCATTTTTATTAACCTGAATTGTTTTACAGCCGAATTTATTTAATTTTTTTGAAACTTTATCTGTAATTTTCGGAATATAATTGATAAATTTAAACGGCTCCTTTTTTAAACAGTAGTTTTGTGTTTTGTTTATAATAGTTGTTTATACGACTTTTCATCGAATCTATTTGATTGATATCTGTCACAACTGAGGGAGCGAAGTTGAGGTCTGTAAAAACGGTAATATCACAATTTGTGATTCCGGGATTTTTTAAATCCACTTATAGCACTACTAGGAGTAGCGCTATTTAAGTAGGCTTCTACTTGACTATTTCACTAGAGTGATATTTACTGGTAAAACGTCATAGCAACTGCTCGTTTTCTACTGACAAAACTACTACCTGCCCGTTAATTGAGAGGTTTTTTTAGTGACAAAACGATGACAGGTTCATCAGAAAGGTGTCTGGTATAACTATTATTGTGAGTTTGACAAACGTCATTAAAGCTTTTTTAGTAAGCTTCTGTTTGTTAATACGGTGCTAGTTTTTCTCGTGAAATAGTCATGACGAATACCACTCGAGAAAAAAATGTGTAGGCAAAATTATTCTCAAGGTTTCATTCAAGTTTGTTGCTTTTCGGCAATTTCGCTCATGACATTTTTGACAAAATCACTCGCCTGACGCCTCGTGATTTTGATACCAAAAATATCATTCGCGAAATTGCCAAGTAACAAACTTTCATACCTTTCGAAAATTTTGCCGACAAATTTTTTTCTCTTGTGATATTATATATGAAAATATTTTCCAAATGGTCGTAAACAGCAACATCAAGTGGTTGGAGCTTATGGGTCGAATGGGGGATACTGACAAAATGACGAGATGGTTCTCTGATGCAAAATCTAAAACCTTTTATGATCGATGGGACACTTGATTATCTAGGATGAGAAGACATTTGTATACTCCGCCGTTAGTCTTACACTCCCTACAAAAAACTTAGCCATTCCAAAAAAAGCTTCAGAATTAATTCAATCCAGTCCTTGACCAGCATTAATGTTCCAGGGAGTGTCCCCTCAAGGTAACGGGGATTTTTCTTCTTTTGGGGAAAAACTAAGGTTGGAGAAATAATTTTTCAGGTCGCTGAAAAACAAAATAGCGGGATTATCAGAGTACCATGTTCAGATGATGAAAATGAGCCAACCGGCTTTTTGCTTCTTACAGATATAACTTTCGACGGTTTGTTGGCTGACGATGGCGTTTGTATCATCATCTCGTCGACACATATATTGCCCATAGTAATATGGCGCTTTTCCAGGATTTGCTTGGGATTAAAAAAAAACATTTCGGCTTGGATTTTGTTGAATCCGCAAACTCCTTAAACTTAGATCTTAGTTTCGCAACATAAATTTGGCGTACCACTGCTCACCTGCCTGATTGTTATCAGATGGATCGTGGATATTTCTTCCGCGTACTGATAAGCCAGTTGACCCAAATCCTTTTTAGTTGAACCGTATCAATTCTTTCAGCTAATCCGCCACCTCCTTTTCTTCGTGTTTCTTTGAGACCCTCTTAGTCTTAACAGATATTTTCCATGATTTATGTCATTTAATGCTAAGAACATTGTTCCTTCACTCCATGATTCGCAATCTGGCAGATTTTCGCTGATTCCTACTTAAAAACTATTTTGGATGCTGCAAAATAAAGCAGAAGCATTATGAAACATAGAAATAAATGGCGATTTCTTAACTCACCTCTATATTACCAAACATTAGCTAATACAATAATATAAAAGACAGGTAAAAGCTATAAACCCTACATTTTTGTAGTTACCGTAAAATCAATTATAGTCAAAACTGACTATCGGTCTTGCCCAGACGACACTTTAGTGTCGATATTGATATTTATATCAATATATTTTATTTAAGACATGACAACAATGCCTTCGACATTTTTTAAAGTTATGTGTACAAGAAACCAACCATATTACGATTAAAGCAAAAGCGTTTATATGAAATAAAATATTTTGTCTAAAATTCTTCATAACTATGGAAGCCTACCAAATATTTTACATCTTGCAATTATGCTTTTAAATAATTAAACACATATTACTTATCTATTCGGAAAAAGTCTGTGGGCGTTTTACAGTCTACGAGCACTAGTTCTAAACTGGCAAGGTTGCCTGATTTCATTCCTATCCGGGTTAGCAATATCCCATGTATTTTCTATATAAAATAATGTAATTGATTTAAATAATTGGATATTGATTTATTGACGCTAATTCAAAATCAGCTCATTTGTCCAGTCGCTTTTTTTACCACTCACGATTGCAAATTATATTTTATTGTTTTCAGAACTATGTTCAGTAATACAAGACTGAATCTTAACTTGAAAACTAAAAAAAATACAAAAATGCACTTTCCAAAACAATGCATTTCGAAAAAATATTTAAGAAAAAGGTGTGTTTAAAACCGCACGACAGAAGCGAAAACTCCAGCAGAGCGATATTAAAAACTATATAAAATTAAAAACAGTTCACACGCGTTAGAAGTGAAACCTTCATAAAACTAAACCAAGCGGTCACCCATCCTGCAAGTACTAACTACGCCCGCCGTAGCTTAACTTCAATGATCGGACGGCACTTACGTTTTAGCTTTTACTCTTGACAAACATGTAACACCTGTATACTGTGTTCTATCTCAGTCTCTCGCAGCCTATATTCTATGGCTCTCGTTTCTGTTTCATCCTTAGAGTATATAGTCTTTATTATATAGTCTAAGGTTTCATCCGTTTCATCGAGTCGAGTTAGCCGACTGAGAGGCTAATGGCGCTAAAGAAGTTTTGAATATGGTGCCGCATTTTCCGTTTTATCGAGTCTCAAATTACACTCGCAACGGCCCTACAGAAGTTTTCACTTCAAACACATATAAAATATCTGTACTTAACAAAGAGCCTTAGTTCTTCGAATCAGCTGAACTAATGAGGCGCAGATAAAACGCGATAAAATTTGCGAACTTTTGTATGAAAATTCGCTCGAATTTTTCAAAAAATATTCGTGTTCTAGGAAATATTCGGCTTATTACTTTATTCGATAACATTTCTGAAATATCTGCAATATTCGTGCATATCCTGATGAAAATATTCGTAACCACATCATTACTAAAAATACCTACAATATTTAATATTCAGTAGTAAAACTCATCTCGACCCACACGTTTTGAAAGAACACACAGCAAGGAAATTGGCATTGGCAGGAAAAACCACATATAAGCTGCAAAATTACTCAGAATTGAAATTAAATTTCTGTAATTGTTTGTGACCTTTTTAAATTTTACAAGATATCTAAATTTTATAAGTAGGTAACATAAGGTAATTTGACCTCAAATATTTCAATTTCAATATCAAAATGATTTCTAAAATCAGATTGACAATAGTTGCTTTTATTTGCAAATAACTGATTTTTAACATTTTCATTTTTTTCCAGCACGAGAAATCGTATGGAGCGCTGACCAAGATATCTATCTAAGAAGTATTAATGGGTCAATAATACTAAGTGGAAAGGAAGGAACCTACATAGACGTAGAACGACTACCTCTCGCTAAACTGGCGAAGACAAGTTATGTAACTGCACAATTTAAGATCTGTGTTTGTATGCCACAAGGAAAACTCTTTAGAGTACCTGTAGCAAATGCCAATGATCCCGTGTATTGTCATCAAGCAGATATGTCAGCTGAATTTAATCCTTGTATGTAATCCAACTTGCATGTCCAAGGCTAATACAGACAGCAGGAGTTATAAATAAATGAAGCTTTCGATGGAATAACGGAAAAAAATCCAGAAATACCGAATGTTTGATATCGTTTTTTTAAATTAACACAATGAAATTCTAGACTAAGTAGCCTATGTTAAATAGTAACTCCCATTACGATAAATTAAAAACAAATGTTTAATGGCGATACCATACTATATATACAGGATGTGGCATAAGTCCCGCAGCCTTTATTTTGAAAAGTATTATCTTTTGAAACACACTGTATATACAAATATTGTTCTCAATTAAGTTTGCTATTTGGTACTGTATAACTTTTCTTAACAGTTTATATGGTTGCTTAGTTACGATAGTAAGATCATTTTTTTTAAATGGCACCCCCTGTATATTTTTTCATTTTCGAATTCGTCGCTTCGAGACGATTTCATTCATGTCTAATTTGATTGATTTGTTTCATCCAACTGCTGTGAAATTAAAGAACTAGTTTTGAAGTAGTGTAGGTATAGTCAGTCATTGTTATTGATTTTAGTTGATATTGTCAAATTTTAGCCATGCATGTGTTAAAGTTGATACTGAAATTAAAATGCATTCTGAAAATGAACATACTCAAATTTTGCAAATAGTTGGTGTGGGAGCAAATAAAGAAACACATGGAGAAGTATGTAATGTGTTTCTGAATTCACGAAAATTTTCATGAAAATAAGTTTCAAATATAAATTCCAGAGAATATAGAACATAACGTTTATGGGATAATTTACCTAATTGTAGCCCATATGGAAATTGTATTAAAAGTAATCAGGACGTAGATCTGAATGCCCCCAGTAGGAAATTAGGTAAAATGTGTTTGTAAAATATACTAAAATACAAAATTATATAGGTATCATCCATAATTAAAGTTGGTTTGTATAGACGTAAAAAATATATTCGATTATTAAAGATTTAATTTTTCATAGAATATGTTATTATTATACAGGGTGTTCATTTTAAAACTTACCGGTGTCTGCGTAACCAGACATATTTGTAAAATTCCCCGAAACACAACAAATTTATTGAAGGGAAAAGTTCTGTTACGAAAAATCGGATGGCACCCCTTCTTCAACCCCCTAACCCCCAGGGCTACCACCCCAAAATTCTTAAATGAGACAGGGGTCGAGGGCTCTTAATTATTCTGTACATTTTGACGTCCCAATTCACCGTTGCAGAATAACATCCATTTTAATGTTTAAATAAAAACAGTAGTTACAAATTAATGAAATGTAGTTAGTATCTGTGATATCTGTCAAAATCACATCAATGTTAAGGTACAATAAGGATCATTCGACACGGGCAGTACAACGCGACGTTATCTGCCGCCTCTTCCAACCGAGAATATTGTTTTATTATTGAAATATCACATTCGAGGGTTTTAAACGATCGACTCTACTAAAGGCGGTAGCTAAGATCACAACTGAGCGTTTCAACCCAGTGGCGGATTTACCCTAAGGCCCGGTAGGCCCGGGCCTAGGGCGGCCAGATTTTAAGTTGGCAATAAAGTAATTTCATTATGTAGTCTATATGGTGGATGCTGAAAACGCCTCCTTCTGGGTTGCTTAAGAGGTGTACAGGCAGCAAAGCTATTATTAAGAATCTCATAGAAAGACTGACATGCGCTGACATCAGGAGATTCAAGAACGCGAGACCAGTCAGTGTGCAATAACGATGCATACAACCTGGGATAATCAGCTTTACGAAAGTTGACGCGGGGTAGTTGAGCGTTGTTCACAGGAAAGTTGACGGCATGAGGAAGTACCGCTTGAAAATCAAGAGACAGAGCAGCAGGATGATGTGGATCCCTCTCGACCAGAGGAGACAATTATTTAGACGCTTAAACATCAACAGCCTAATTGTGATGTGGTTAAAATTGTTGAAATGTGTTCGCAAATGACAAAGAGTCGGGCTAACATCTATATA
>MU182139.1:528752-544953 GCA_016904865.1 Pissodes strobi
GCCTCTTCAACTTTTCCGAATTGGCTAAAGTACGCTTTTACCTCGTCGGCTGATGTATCCTGACTTACGCCGCCCACGAATATTTTTTTAGTCTTGTTGGGTTGCTTTGGTCTGTTTTTCGGTGTCGCGTGTTTCGGGTCGATTTTCTTGCCATCCAGTGTGTGGATAGGGACCTTAAGCACTTTGTCTACGCTCGTAGGTTCTGAGAACGTTATAAAACCAAAACCACGACTTCGCTGAAATTAAAACAAAATATTTATTAAGCGAGTCAATATTTAGATAGTATACATAAAGTACAGTAAAGCTCTGTAATCAGATTCCACCAAAGGTGCGAAACACTATCATTTTCTCTTCAACCTAGTGAATGGTTGAAGCGTACGTACTGGTAAACGAACTACCGATGGGTTTATCACTGGATAACTGAAATAGTCCGAAACTCTTGCAATTCAAACGTTAATGTTGAAACTGATAGCTTGCCTCAAAGCCGATTTCCACTATCAGCTCACAGTACGCTCTCGGTCCGCTCACGCTCAAGATTTTTGGACAGTATTCACACAAAGGACTTGTGGACGATGAAACGAGATTTTGTCAATATTTTCGTATGACGAAATACGCATTTCATTGTATTTTAAATAAAATTTGAAGGAACTTGAGGAGGAAAACTACCACCTTTCGAGAGTACATCACACCACTGGAAAAGTTATGTGAAAATACCCATTTTAACAATTATTGTTATAAAATTAGTAGATAGTATTACACATTATAAAAGGTGAATTATAATATTCTTAACACCTGATCGCACAGTATTCACACTAATATTCTGAGAAAAAGGGGTCCATCTGAAGGCTTTTGATTTCATGAAAATCTGGCCAATTTTGAGAATTGAATGGCGCGAGAATCGACTTCCAGTCTTAAGGTATCATAAAATATATTTACGAAAATACATTCATTCAGTAGACAAAGATATAATAACCGATAGCATCTGTGTCGGAAAAGCAGTATGTCCAGGGGCACAATTTTCCTCAAGTTGTTCACTTTAGCTTTGGAGAATATAATAAAAAAAATACGGGGATTAACTCTGATGGATTATGACTCAATCACCTACGATTTGCAGACGTTTACGAGCTCCATTAGTAGAGTTCAAATATACCTTATCATAACCAAAATGATGACTCCGGAGTATATTGTGACAAAACCACTTACTACAGAATGTTTCCGAATACAAGTCTCATGGACATAACATTATCGATAAAATCCTTATACAAAGGAAACCATATCCATATTATTTCAAAATAGTAAAAATTGTGCATTTGTCAGAATCCAAGGGAAAATCGTAACAATATTATCTCCCTATTTATATATTTTAGTGTAGTCCCATTTTACATTTCTTTAAAGTAGATTAGTTTTTCTTTTAGTCTACAAAACATTATGTTCCAATGTATAGTTTTGTATTATTTTAAAATCTACTTTTGACTTGTGAGAAAAATTTGTTTTTATGTCACAAGTATACAAATTTGAATGTTTCAATGTTTTTTCGACCTTATGCAAAAAACAAAGACATATCCAGATGTTGTAATCTATACTAATACTTAAGTTATTCACTTATTTAGTTATTCTTCATAGGCCAGCTTAAACGGCTTCACATAGAGAGCTGAATTTTGATATTATACAAGATGATTTTAAAGTGTAACGGTTCGACAAAAAAGAGCATTTTTTAACACCCAAATTCCAAGGGGTTGCCGTAGAAGCCCGTTAGAGTCTACCTAGTCGAAAGATAATTAATTATTGTCGCCTCCAAAACTGCGGAGTGGCTAAACACGAAATTGAATATTCCACTTTTAATTCAAAGAGATCAATAAGCATTTATTTATATATCGTTTATAATAATTATTATAGTTACAATTTAATTATTTTTTTGCTAATATAATTATTGCTACATTTGAAGATTTTATTTAATTAATACATATTTTCTAATGCAATATTTCGGGTAAAATAAACTATAATCCGATAATGTGAATTTAGTTTTTCTTGAAACAAATATATAATTGAAACATATAATCGTTACTTAAATATAGTCAATAGAAAGAGAATCAATCACCTTTTTTTAAACACAATTGTATTATAATGGGTATATCTGCCTCAGTAATATATTTTTTGCTCCATCTATATAATTTTTCAATTTCAGTAGTAAATTTTTACATTATAGCACGCAAACGTAATAATTATTTATTTATAAACTAGCATGAGGTCTTTTCGGTATACATTCTGAACTACTGATTACCAAAATCAAAAACCAAATCTAATCCATTGTTTTAATAACAATTATTGAATTCATTTTTGTTAAAACATATCGATTTTTAGCAATAACTATTTTTTATAAAATTAGTTAGTGTGGAACAAACCACTGTGCATCGCATCGTTTGAAAAGTATTAACCAGTCCTAGAAAAAGGATTTGCTACTTTGAAAAATCACGAAACACATTAAATATTGATTGAAATTCCTTGCACTAGAATGTTAAATGTTGGCATACATATTGTTTATAGGGCGTGACAAAAACATCGAAACAAAATTTTGCAAAATCCTTATTTCAAGGGATTCAAATACCCTCTAAAATTAAAAATATTTTTTAATGGAAAGCTGAATTTTGGTATACAGGTTGTTTTTGGGGTGTAGGGGGGTTTGATCAGAAGAGATTTTTCAAAACTCAAATACTAATGGGTTGATTGAAATCGAGTTGGAAGAATGAAAATAATTTTTATATCAAGAAGTATTTGCTTCATTATTTCAGTGGTGTATCAAAGAAAGGGGATGACCAGGGCATTACCATGATTGACGATGTCCAAGTATAACTCGATCATATCCGAAGATATTCATTCATAATACATAATACGAGCTGCAACTGTTGGGTTAAAATCGGTAAAAATCGAAAACACAGGCATGGGAATGTATGGGTGTGTTTTCGATTTTTACCGATTGTAACCCAACATTTGCAGCTCGTATTATTTATTATGAATGAATATCTTCGGTTATGGTTGAGCTATTGCCTATACTTGGGCATCGTCAATCATGGTAATGCCCTGGTCATCCCCTTTCTTTGATACACCACTGGAATAATGAAGCAAATACTTCTTGATATAAAAAATATTTTCATTGTTCCAACTCGATTTCAACCAACCCCTTAGTATTTGAGTTAAGGAATTTGGAGCTATAATTATCTAGGTGTGCGAAATTATCAAAAGAAAACCAAAATTAAGCCTATTTATAATTTTCGGGGTAATTTTAAATAGAGTTTTAATAAAAAATTATTTTACTGGATTGATGGGCTCTAACTGCTTTTCTACTTATTGTTTGCTGAAAGTCGAGTTTTGGTTTAGCCTCTAATACATGTTTTATTGCATTTGCGAGGTTATTTTCGTCATTCCTTCTATAATTTTGACCAAACTAAATTGAATCGGTCATGATTAATGATAGGTCATAAACATTATAAGAGTAAGCTGTTTTGTCCCAGATTAAGTGACATGTATGCGGGAAGTGTGAAAAATATAACATTTTACGACCTAATAAAATCAAAAATATTTGAAATAAGTAGACACGTATTTCTAATTTGCTTTAAACCAAAATTCAAATGCCAACTACTCGGTTAAGTATCAAAGATTCAGGATTTAGTATATAGATATTTTCTGTAGAAGCATTAACAAAGTTAAATAAAAGGTGCTTAAGCGTATTCGAGAGCATATTTATTATGGTTTTATTGCTCGCCTTTAATATAATAATAATAATTATTAAAACATATCTATAATATTTTTGAAATGAACAATTCTTATCATCAAAAGTCGTGGATATTGAGGCTAGGGACTCCTCCAGAACAAAAAAAAATAATCGGTACATATCATAAGTGTTATGGAAATACTACAAATATCTGGAAATATTAGGAAATAAAGCAACTATATCTAAATCCTGGAAATCATGGTACAACTTTCCGATAAAACGATATCCAACTATCCAGATGTCAAAAAGAACAGCAGAAGAAGAATCGACAAATAAAGATAGCAAAAAATAAGAAACATAGCTGAAAATCACAATCTCAAAACAACTTTCAAAGCGAGAACTACTCGGGAGCATATTATAACATTACAGATCTACGGCATCGGCATGGAGTAAAAATGCGGAGCTGTTATTGGTGTTCTGAAGGTCAGGGGGCGTTGAAGTTTTTACCGCGGTGATTTCAGTTTTAAAAGCACATGCTTGGTGATATGATTATAAGTGATGCAAGCCACTATAGTGCCTAGTTAATTTTACCTAAAATTTTGATGGTTTGCGTTAAGAATCTTATGTAGATAATCTGCATACTCCTCGCAAGATTATGTGGTACTTTTCTCTTTTCGGTAGAAGACAATTAAAACTGGGGAGGCAACAATGATTGATCCCGAGAATTTAATAGAGTAGTGTGAACTGTTCACGTATGGCCCTCCGCTCGCTCCGGGGCGCAACCAAACAAAACTAACCCAAATGTTTAGAAAGAAACAAACATAACCCTAAAAAAAAAAACATGTCTTGCCACCAATGGGAACCGAACTTGGGTCCTCCGTATCACAATCACAGAGTATGACCACTGCACTACTATACCTGTTGGAATAAATTCACTGGACCGTAGACAAAGTGAAAGTGACGTTTACTTTAACACTTTAACGTTGAACCTACTAATCAGAAGCGACAAACACCAAAACCGGACGCTACACGACTGTAAGGAAGGTGTTTATCAGGTGGAGAATCATACGTATAACAAAACAAATAATTGATATAAAGGGTCGGTACAATACGGAGAGTAAAACTGGCGAAATGGAAGTTCAAAGAGACATCTTCAATTGAACAAAATAATTAACCTGGTATAAACCAGTGGCAAATAGTTGACTGACCATACTCGAAGCTAATAAGTGGAAATAGTTCAGAACTGCAATAAGGTTTTAACTCTGGTTTTAATGGATTAAGTATACACGGATACGGGATAACAATAGTTCAGAAGCGGAGAGCTAACCGGCGCGGCGCAGGCAGCCTTGATGATACCAAACCGTTCTTCATTTTTAGACGGATGCATACTGGAAACGGGAGGCGTGGCGTGTATTATGATTTGATCGCTGTTCGATTCACGATAATTATGCATTTGCCTACTCTTTCTAACTCATTAAAAGGTTATGGCCAGACAAATATTTTTCACACCTGTATAGCGGTTCTTATACAATATAAGGAAACCATTCGTTTTGCGTAATAGTATTTTTAAGTTGTCTGTCACCACAGAGGCTTCATACAATCGTTTTACGCATAGTTGCTGAGCTCATCAGTAAGTTAACTGATAGTTTCCGTTTTTAGCTTTCAGTTGATACAAGTAGGGATGCCCTGAATAGAAACGTAGTAAAAAAATTGTAATTATAAAGGCAAAGGAAGTCAAATTCCAGAATATTACGCAAAATCAATCATTAAAAAATATTGCAAAAATTATATCATTCTTATTATTGTATACAATAAAATTAAAATAGACCCGAAAATAGAGCAACTATTAATTAACAATAATTATTTAGCAAACAGTGTTCTCTATTTCGAGGTTTCCATTATGGAGTACCTATATAATCATCACGGTAATTGTTGTAAAGGATATCATTTACATATTGTATTACTCCAATTAGGTGATATAGATATCGAAACATGCGATATGCGTATCTAATTAATATGAAAGCAAGTCAAATTTACTAATTATCCGATCAATACTTATATTGACATTTTGTACAGTGTGATAGAAGTAATTAAAATAGTACTGGAGATTTCGAATATGCCATGACAAATACCCACTATACCAAACAACATATCACTTGACACACTAAAAATCCTAAACTGTGCCAAAATACGCTATTTAAGGAAAAAAGTTTGTATATACATAAATTATGTACTAAAATGCTGCTATATTGAGGTACAGGGTGTTAAATAGAAAAGGCTAAAAATGTTAAATTTCGCAAATGATCAAAAGTTTTTCAACTTTGTCATGAGTGTACAAAGAGGGTAATGAGGGGGGTAAGCATATCGAGTTTCCATAAGGAATTGATAATACGCCACCGTTTTTTTGACAGATTACAGATCTATTAGCAACCTTGTTAGCAACTAAAAATCGATAAATGTATTTTATCTTTTTTTTAACAGAATCAGTTCTTCTTGAGAAAAAGTGGAAAAAAAACTTTAATGCATAGTCGAATTTGAAGGATCTCATATTGTATTTACTTTATTTACTTTAAGGCTGAATTACGCGCAGTTTTCATGTTAGAAATATTTTGTGTATTTTAACTCCTTCCTTGTTGAAATTCCAATTTTGGACCATCCGAATGTTTTTGTGTTACTCTATACACCTAAGCTTGCCCCGTCTACGTTCTCCCGTATGAGTCATCTCCGACCGAGAAGGTTCGCGATATAGTGCGGCCGGGCAAGAATAATGCATACGACGGCCCTTCAGGATTAGTCCCGAAATATATTCTATACTGGATATAAAGAGCGCGCAGAACGCGTGTAGTTTTAGTTAATCAATGAGTGCTGAACTGTAAAGATCTATTACTTAGTTGTAAAGTTATAAGAGTAGTTTAGAGCGTGTAATTGTGTACAGTTATAAGGAATAAAGAGAGTAAAAGTTATGATTTTGTGAGAACCCACCGAAAACCTAACAATATAAATGCAATGTAGCAAAAGCTCCATGAGTATTTATTTCTTTATGCATTGCGAATACACTCACAAAAATACTATCAACAAAAAATAAGAAACGAGAGTTTTGATGTATCTAAGTTACTTAGTGGGGCAATACAGTTATTTATGCAACAAATGAGTAATGTGTGAAATGTTGTCGTACGAACACCGCAGATAAGTAGCAATTACATTAATAAAAAAAGGTTCTTTACGCATGAGTTACATACGATATTTTTTCTATTACGGCGAGAAATAAATAATAAATCAAAATAAAAACAATTTACTTTACGCAGTATGTACTGCGCACAAAAAAATTGAAGTTTCGTATTTGTCTCATTAGCTTGACGAGCGTTTTGATGGAAATATTACGATTTTCATTTCCATCATTTTTATGCACCAATATATAAAATAGATTACTTTACGTACTAGTGCATCAAAGTTCACTTTAGGCACTGTGAAGCATGCGTAAAGTGAGTGCTTTACTCACCGTAGTAGAAAATAGTTAATTATGCAACAAGTGTGTAAAGTAACCCATTTTTATGAATGGGAATATTGCCACAATCTCACGACTAAAAAAGGGTACTTTACACAAGATAACACACAAAGATTTTTCTACTAGGTACCGAAAAATGTGTTTAGGCACTGCACTAAATGTCAAAAAAAATGTTACGATTTATTTTACGCACTAGTACGCAAAGTAATTTATTCTACGCACTTCATTAAAAAGGTATATTTTACGAATCTTAGAGAGTGCGTAAAGTGAGTATTTTACGCATGGCAGTAGAAAGAAATTGCATAAATTTAGAATGTCTATGGCATAGTTCTCTGTTAATTGGTACGATATTTTACTAAATGATCTACGTTATCAATATAATCTCACTTTCAATGGACCATTATCATTTTCCTTTCCCTTATTCGTAATAGATAAGAAAAGTTACCAGTTGATCCATTTTGCCAACCCCGCCCATCCGTTTATTGTAACTGGAAATACTTTGTTACTTTGTTTTAACTTGATGTTTTTTCACCAGCGCATGATACTTGACACTGACTCATGTTAAAATATGTTGCCTGATTACCGCCTTATCCTCTTTTCATTCGACTAAATTAACCGAGTCATTTAACAAAACCTGGTAAAGCCCTCTAGGCTTCTTATATCAAGCAGACTTTTTGCGAAAATGTACAATCCTGTAACTAACCGGTTTTAACTCACAAGATCAGTAGCACATATTATGTGTTCAGATAAATATAACATTAAACCAATTCCAGAGATGCCTTCATCTTGCAAAAATGAATAATTCGCTGCATGCTAGAACTCGATCATCCTAATTTCATAAGCCGGGATATTTAACAGCACATTCTCTTTATTGCTTCGTTTTTGTCGTGTTTGTCGAGAGACATCTGAACTTATTTTCAGTTTTCAAATAATAAGGACAGGGGCAAAACACCACTTCTGGCACTAGGACCGAGAACCAACAGATCATTCCAGAATAGACATCATCAGAAGGGTATACGATGCAGGGGTGGCCAACCTGTCGATCAGCGCCTTGAATTTAGAATTACAAGGCAAGAACAGACCAATGTCAGAGATGACGAGTTTTATTGCATTGCAGCATTCAAGAATCAAGCAGAATGTATATCACATCTCGATTTGCTAACATTAAAGATTATTTAGAAAAAAATCCCACCTACCATTTCACTCCTGGTAAGTATATACCGGAGGAAAAGGCAATTAATTACGACTTTGAAAGAAGATTTAGTGACTTCAAAAAAATTGAGCAGCTGATGGAGTTTGTCAGTTGTCTATTTAATATTAATAGACAAATGTCATTTACGAATTGTCTTACAAATTAAGAGTGATGTTCCATATTGACCACATTTCACTTGAAAATTAAAATGTTACTCTGTGCACTGATGTGCTTCTGAAAGCGAGGTCAGGATCTGATCAGGATTTCTGGAAATTGGTGTCCAAACAAAAATACCCAAATATAAAGAATGTACCGAGGACATTCATTCGTGTTTTGTCTCCACGTATTTGTGAGAATCAGCATTTCCTTACTTGAAACTTAAAGTAGACAGCGTTAATGCTTAACGGATGCTAATACGTTTGATTCGTTACGGCCATTTCCAACTACATACCTGACTATGCTAACTTCGCAAAAAACATGCAAACTCAATTATTGCACTAATTTTAGTACTTCATATTATGTAAAACCGTATACTATTATTTTTAACTGTAGAGCATTTTTTTATTTAATAAAACAAAAATAAGTAATATTCGTTTTTTTTCCTTTACATTTCTATAACCCATCAAATTGAGGTTTTCCCGATTTTTTAAGGTCATGAGTAAAAAGAAACTCTGATTAGTAGATCTCAATGAGTTCTGAAAATAAGCAGTAGCTCTTGAGCCGTATCATTCGTAGCAAGTTGGCCACCCCTGCGATATAGGACAATTAGAGCATTTTTGAAGTTATCAGTGGAAATTAAATAGTTATTTATGCAACAAGTGTGTAAAGTGAATCTTTTTTTATGAATGGGAATATTGTCGCATGAGCCGTAGGCGAATGCGACAATCCCATGAATAAAAAAAGGGTACTTTACACATGAGTAGCATACAAAATTTTTTCTGCTATCGAAAACTATATGAAAAAATAAAAATAATGTTATATTACTTTACGCACTAGTGCGTAAAATAAATTATTTTACGAACTAGTGCGTAAAATATATTATTTTACGCGCTGCCCTAAACGTCAAAAAATATGTCAGTAAACGTCAAAAAATATGTCAGCTTTACTTTACGCACTAGTGCGTAAAATACCTTACTTTACGCACTGCACATTGAAAAGGCCTATTTTACGAATCTTAGAGAGTGCGTAAAGTGAGTATTTTACGCACGGTAGTAGAAAAAATATTTTAAAGTTCAAATTCCATGTTTCAAAACATATGACTTTTAATATTACATTGCATATTTATTATTTAATTTTATGTAATAGGTCTTAACGTGTTGTATTTGTAATTTATTGTTGATGATGCCGTGCCTAAACCTCAATGTATACCTAACTGAATAAATAAATAAATAAAGCCCATAAGGCGATGACCATCCTGTCTGAAAATTAGTCTAATTTTATTAACTTTACCTCTGGAAATCGGCCACTTTCAAAAAATGCATTGATAACCGGCTCAAAGCTCATTTTGTAAAATAAATTCATGAGTTCTATCATAAACCTAACTACTCCGAATAGACGCTCAGTAAACGGTATAAAAACGTATTGTATTTGGACTCTCGCTTGCCCAAGCGAGCGTCCAAAGCTCGATTTCGGCTTGCTTACTTTTGCTACTCGGTATGAGATGGCGCGCAATTCGACGGTAAAATCTACAGTGGCTTTATACAGGACAGTGACGACAATAGACGAGGGCCGCCATTTTGGAGCAAATTTTCTTAAAGCTTATATGGAAGTTTCGCGTTTTTTGCATTTTTTTAGCAAGAAGCTAACAAAACAAAGCGACTGAAGTATTATAATGGTAGGAATATGTTAACCGGACCGTTACCTAACAAAATTTAATAATTTTCACGAAATTAACAAGCAAAATAATTGAAAGTATTATACTAGCATTTGAAAATCCCGCATGTATAAGCGGCAAGGAACATGTTTCCGACTCTTTTTGAGCGTAGTACAGAAAGGGACAGAAACTCAACCGAAACTAGACACTTATCAGCTGAATGGACAATGTAAGTGGGGTTATGAACTCAAGATTGTGACAGATTGGTGTGTAAATATATATAAATATTTGTTTTTTATTAATAATAACGTTTTAATGTCATAATCAGAATGGTCGTCTGTGTTCACGGCATGAAATTTTAGTACTTTCTCCATGATTTGTGGTATCTTTCAGCAAAGTGATGTTATAAATAGTAAATATAATTTTTAGGTCCATATTTGAATTAGAAACCTTCCCAAAAAAATGTTTTGAAAGGAACAATACATAATATGAAGCAGGTATCCAGTTTATACAGCAGTTGATGCAAGAAAGGGCACTTTTCTTTAGAGCAAATAGGTGTATGGACAAGCAAAGCATAATATTTAAACAAGATATGATGTATATTTCCGTCATTGTCTAAACAATGCTTCTGTCTTCCATCACATGGAATTCTAAACTTTCGACAGAATTGATCAGTTTAAAAATAAAGCTGCTGCCATAAAATCATGTCTAGATTAAGACTTGTTTATGTTAAAAACATCTTATTTATTTATAATCAACACAAAGAATATAAAAGCTTATTTCAATTTTCAGCTTTCACCAGAGGGAAAAAATCAGATTTAATAAGGATGCTATCAAAAAATGGATTCTGAATAATGAAAAATTCATTATGATTTTTATGGATGTTGAATACGAACAGAAGTTCATTTCATGTAGTGTTAGGAAATAAAGTAGGTACACTATTTGACAAACCTGTAATTGATCTAAAATAAATATATTAATTTTACTCAACGTTGTTTGATTAACTTACTTCGATCTCTTCTCTCTTGTCGATAAAGCTTTAAGCTAAACGGCAACAATAAAAAAAATCTTAAATAAAATATGTTACCCCATGTTTAGATGAACTTTCTTTCATGAAATTACTTTAGGAATGCGCCCTTAAATTTAACAAGTTGAGAGTGAAAGCTGTGTGCATGTACGAAATATACTAAATGAAACACTCTTTGTATTTCATACATAAAATTTTAATCCAAAAGGACCTCTAAATTAGCGTAACAGAGCGCTTTCGGCCGGTGCCATCATCAGTGTTACCTGGAAAGTGAGTAAAAGAACCACCCAGTAGTGGAGAACGGTGAATGCTGGTCGAATTTTGGGTTAAGAAATTAAAATTTGCAATCGGCATTGTTATGTACATTATGGCATGAATAAAATTGTATTTTGAGTGTTAAATTTGAATTTTGAATTCTGAATTTGTTAAGATATAAAAGATGTTAATTAAAAATTGTAAATTAAGCCTGATGAGTTTTTGTGTGATTTTTTTTGTTATTCAATTTTTAGTTGCTCGTCATTATCGTTTTCACAATTTGCCTAGCGGGCTTTTAGAAAACTCGTTACAAATTGGATCGAATAGCATTTTCGAAACATATCTACACTGGGATTTATATTCCATCCACCATGTTGCCTAATAGTCGAGAAGAAATTTTCCAGGAAGTCCTGATTTAATCTGTCGATTTTTTTTTGGATCTCCGATTCAAATAAGGCATGTATTGCATTGATGGTTTGAATCATACCATCAAAACAAGACGGCCTTTCTGCCTTCGAGTTTTTTAATTTTGAAAAATATCAAGTCTTTTATATATTATGGTATTTTTGTCTGACAAAGCATAACCGTAAGGATTTTTTGAATAGACCCGTTTACTATTTAAAGAATCAAATAAATGATTCATATCTTCCAAAAAATTAGCAGTATGAATTTCATCCGCATGGATTTGCCCGTTTTTGAGACATGTTTTTACCGCTGCGGCAACAGTATGGGACAGAACCTGTAAGGCTAATTTAAAGGACATTTTTTCGAAACCATTTGGGTTAATATGTTTCTGAGAAAGCTTTGGCATGGCTCGTGCCGTATTCGAAGACTGATCTATTGCAAACACTCTTTTAATATGATCAAAATTTATAATGTTCTCGAACTAGGTAAAATTATTCTGTAGCAAGTTATACCGGATATTTTTGAATAAATGAGGTACATCAAATAACCCAAAAATGTTGTGTTTCTGATAAAGGAAAAATGGCGTTTCAGCACTTATTCCTAACAAACTAAAAACTTTTCTATTGTTTGAATCCTGATCACAAACGATTGCCTTTGGAAGAAATACAACAGCATTTAAATTATAAAGGACGTACAAAATTGAAGATTTAAATTTTTCGCCTTTTACCGATGTTCCGGAAACAAAATATGCCAAAGGCAATTTCCATTTGTGATACAGGCCTCGAATAGAAAAAACTAAAACTTGTTTAGCATATTTCGGAAGACGTCCTAAAGGACCAAGATCCTCGGAACCCTCAATAATTTCTATTTTTTTGGAATATTCCAAATCTTTTTTAATCGACATTTCGGCAAAAGCCAAAATACATTTCCGTTCTTCACTAGACATGGTAGAATATTTTTTTTGAAGGTCATTTTAGACCGTTTAGATGCATTCTCCAATCCAACCTCTTATACTAGAAACACTGGGGAGAATTAAACCTTTTGCCGCTTTAAAAAGCGGTAAGCTGAGGGAGATTTATAATAAAAGGAAATCTTTCTCCCGCGCCTTTTACCGCGAAACTGTATCCCCACAAAAATTTTTGATTCTAGTGACAAACACGCCATTGCGGTAATGAGCAATGAGGGGACATTGACCTTTTGTCTTTTAATTTTTGTGTTCAATCTGATGTTTTTTGTCTTAATTCTGCAAGCTTCCCGCATTTAATTTGCCTTTTCAAAATTTTTGTTTTGGCTTATCAGTGGTATTTATTTTTTGAGCTGGTCCTTTAAATCGTTTTGGCGTAGAAGGTGCGGAGGAGTTTAATTGATTGCTGTTTTAAAAATCCGCTTCCAAAAATGCCTTTCGCATACATAATTGCGGTAGATTTCTTCCTTTGGTAAACCAAGTAACTTCAGATTTCCTACAATATAAAGTTATTTATACAGAATGACACGCTAATATTTAAGAAGGTGATTCTTGGACCCATTTTAAGAAAAAAACTTCATATGAACATATCCCCTAAACGTCTTAACTACAGGGTGTCAACGAAATCGTTTAACAATGCACCATTCAAATGTTTTTTAAGGATAAATTTGTAACTTTGATTGAAGATATGGTTTATGAAAACTCAGATTTTTTCCCTAAAAAATAAATGAATATCACTTCCGGTTTGACCGGAAGTGAGCAGGAGGCAAGAATTTCAAATACAACACTGCATATATTTTTACATATATAAATAAAGCTTGAAATTGCCATTTTAACCATGTATCACAAGTTGCCATTTTTTCTCAAAATGGCGGCGTAGAGGGCATTTATCCCAAATTCAATATTGGTGCATTTTGACATCACCATTGGAGTTTTTGTCAAACTGTCGGTTGATATAGAAGACAAGATAGGTTTTCATGCAGATTTTTCTCACTGTTGGAAATTATAGATAATTGTTATAAAATTGAAGCATTTTTAGTTTTTCTTTAAAACGTCAAAATTTACGTCAATTTTTCTCGAAATTTTTAATAGAAACCTGAATATATTTTACCACATTTGGGTAGAGCTCGAAATTCCCTTTTGAGCGATGTATCACAAGTGGCCATTCTTTTTAAATATGGCGTTGTAGATAGCATAATTCAATATGGCGGCGCGACGCCATATTGAATTATGCCCTCTACAACGTCATCTTTAAAAAGAATGGCCACTTGTGATACATCGTTCAAAAGGGAATTTTGAGCTATATCTAATTGTTTAAAAATATGTATAGGGTTCGATTCAAAATTTCGAGAAAAATTTACATACATTTTAAGGATATACTAAAAATGCTTCAATTTTCAATTTCGATTTTCCAACAGTGAGAAAAATCTGCAAGAAAACCTATCTTGTCTCCGATATCAACGGACATTTTGACAAAAAATCTATTGGTGATGTCAAAATGCCGCCATATTGAATTTGGAATAAATGCCCTCTACGTCTCCATTTTGAAAAAAAATGACAACTTGCGATACATCGCTGAAAAGGGAATTATAAGCTCTATTCAAATATGTAAAAATATTTCCAGGGTTGTATTTCAAATTCTTGCCTCATGCTCACTCGGTCAATCCGGAAGTGATATTCATTTGTTTTTAGTGGAAAATCTGAGTTTTCATAAGCCATATCTTCAGTCAAAATTTCAAATTTCTACTTAAAAAAGCATTTGAATGGTGCGCTGTTAAACGATTTCGTTGACACAAGGTATAGAGGTCAACTTTAAAAAAATAATAATTATTAGCCACTTCTGGATTTCTCCTGCGTCGAATTGCTACTAAAAGTCGCAGGAGAAATCAGCAGAATACAGCTTAAAATTTTAAAACAGCGACTAGTGGACGCGTTTTTGATTTTTTTAAACGCGATGGAGCTTCATGAGAGACACACTTTTGTGAGGGTCTAGTAGTGCTAAATACTTCACTAGAATTTGACGGTCTCGTCACTGTTATAACAGTTAAAATATTATTACCTTGATTTATTGAACGAGTCCAAATAATATTACAAGACTTATTTCTATTGGATAACACCTCTTACCTGTGTAACTGGATCCTTCATGATAAGAACATCTGTGACGTTGCCAAACATTCCAAAGTATTCCTTAAGTTTCTCACTGGAAGTCTGCCAACTGAGCCCTCCAACGAACAGCTTGCCAGGGGCCGGGTCACCAGCTCCACCATTTTGTCCACTCGGGGTGCTCCTTCCACTGGATCCTGAGTGAGATCCATTGAGCGTTATAATTTCGTGGTGGTGAGTTTCCAAGAGACCATTTGCTTCGCCCATTGTCGCGCTGAAATGAAAAATAAATTTAAGTTTGTGTAAACAGGATATATAATATCATTATTCATTAATTCATTATTGAAAGAGGGGGATCAGTTAATTATTACAAAAGAGCATTATATTCTAATTACGAAACACCTTTCTAATTAATAACTGAGGTGATGATGTTCACTACTATTCAAAAATTAGAAAATCAAATTATCGTGTACATATGAAATTCTGGATGCGGGATTGATATCGAAACTTGTTGGATAATATTACCTTAAGCTTGCTTCAGGTAATTCCTGCGGATATGTGGTTATTTATTCAACAATAATTGTTGAAATTGTGAGTTGCTTCCTGCACAATTAAAGTTGTTTTGTTAACACGCGGAGTGCGGTGTGCTGCCTCTTAGATGACTGCACATGCGAACAGTAAATAATATACAGATGGTGTAAAATGAAACCCTAGTATTTTTGCAAAAGTTTGTAATTATCAAGAATTTACAAAACAAATTTTTATTTTCCTTTGATCTCACCAAAATGATCTTTGACAAAATACGGAAAAATAATTTTTAGCGACTTTTTATTTGTTCATTTTTTTGCAATATACCTACATGATTTTTCGAATATTTCGGCATTTACAATTACAAGATCAATAGTCGGAACTCCATAGAATTAAATTCCCTTGCTTCTATGCCAGTGCGAGTCTGGAGCCTCAGCACTCGACGAAGGAAGAAAACGTGCATAGGTTGGGAGAAAAGCAATTTGAGGTCACCTAGCCGAAGCCACAACTAAGCTTACTGGCTCCTGTTTGTGGCTTCCGTACAGTTTTTTTCCTTTCCCAGGTTACATTCGTTTTGTGTATATATGCCAATTAAGATGTATGAGTGCATGTATGCATGTATACATATTGCCTGACGAAGCCAAGCAGAAACACGTGTCGCCGGGTTACCTCCATCTATTTCTTCCTGCTTCTGTTCTGC
>MU182140.1:8026-19187 GCA_016904865.1 Pissodes strobi
CGCAGAATATTTTGAAGAAAAAACTTCCTTTTAAAATAAGTGAAGCTCGGGTCCTTACGTCCTTGCACGGTATTGGTGTTACGGATGAAGTTTCTTCTTTTTATGGTGGGGTTCTAGAAGGAACTGCCCTTAAATCAAACGATAATGCTGATGAGACAAGTCTGCTTGATGATTCTGAAGTCGATGTCTGAAAGAAACTCTTATTTTCGGCTCAAGGAGTAGCATTTTCTTTCAGCATTCAATATTTTTTTTTATTTACATTATTTGGTAATAGTACTTATCGAGTTTTATAAAAACTACGGATTTGCTTATTTTTTTAAAATCATAATAAAGTTTATATTAGGTAATTTATCTCTGCGTATCTATTCCCATTTAGTATCACTTCCATATTTAATTTTTTTCATTGAATATTAAGCATCATCGTAGCTGCTAAATAAAAAAAATGCTCTCCTGAAAATTCTTCATTTTGTACTTATCGAGTTTTAAAAAAACGGTCCTCAATTAATCTCCGAATATATTTATTTAACCTCAAGTAAACAGAACTTTATGCATTCAAACCATTGTAGTTCAGTTTAGTCATAACCTGAATTGTTGGTATGATAGAGTCCGTCATATGCAACAATTCTAGTAAAGCAAAATGACACTCCGTCAAACAAATCGTTTTGAATCGTTCCCAATTTAATATATCTTTGTCTCCGTCAGTGTTGTGTAAACAACAATATGTCAAAGAAAGAAAGAACATGCTTTCACCTTCTCAAAATGCATCCCGCGATTTTCCCACTCTTTTAGCCGACATTGCCGCGCCACGTAGGAAAAATTAGATTTTAGTGCCTTATAAACACTCAAACGTGATGCGTCGGTCTGGTCACCGCTTAGCATAAAAGTTGGCGCCAAAAAACTAGCCCTGTTTGACGCCAAGATTTAGTTTTTCTCTCATTTTGTTAGTTACTTTAAGTGTCTTACAAGCACTCAAACGTACTAGATCGGTCCAGTCACCGCTCTCTAGTGCAGTTCAAGCGTTCACTCGAATAGCAGTAAAACGTGATGTAGCTCCCTCAGGCCAAAGGTCAAGTCCCTTTAGGCCATTTTCTCCTTTTGTATGCACAGATCTTTATAGAATATCTGATGTACCTCTGTTCTCTTTGTCCAAGCTTGGACAAAGAACTCTTTTAGGCGTTTTAACGCACTTCTGGGACAATACAGAATCGTAGCGTCTCTCGTGAAGAAGATGTAAAATGGTGCCTGGAAATTGGCGGTAGAGAAATCCATTCCATACCAGCAAATGGAATCCAATGTGTAAAGTTTAATAGGCTACCCCTGTGTACGATAACAGTAGAAAATAGACGAAGGCTTACATCGCATCGCAAGGTCTTTGCAGAGTGAAAGGAAAATTGATATTTTAAAGACAAACGTTCTATTTTGAAATTAAAGAATCAAGACTTTTTTTAGTAGATACTTAGTAATAAGTAACTTGTTGTATATCTAGGATTATGGGAGTGAATGCGTGATAGTAGTATTTAGAAATTGTACATATTTTTCATATCAAATTCAAATGCATAATTGCATTATTAAAGTACTTGACAGTTAACATACCTACCTGGTTTCAATTCACAACCTATGTGTAAAACCCCCACCGCCCTATTTTAATACAGTCAACAAATTTGATTGTGGTTAATTATACAGTTAATTGCCACCCCCACCTTTATGGTAATAAATAATTAAAAAATTAGTTGTTTATCCCGACCACTACTTTAGATCATGGGATGTATGTAACAGCCCCAAATGCAAGCAAAATATTAAAGTTTCGTGGAAAGAATCTTGATTCGGTCAGTCAAGAGTGATTCAACAGGGCAATATCGGGGGCTAACTATGCGCTCATCGTTCTGACATGGTCGATAACCCTACGTGTAAATTTTCTTCTTCCAAAAACTCACGACAAGACTGGAAAAATGGAATGAAGAGAGACAGTACAAACCAAATCTTGGTCATTGTTTTTTTACGTATATGGTCTTGGTTCACTTCATATAGCGAGCACGAAGGGACGAAAAGAACAACGTTGTTTTAATGTGATTTTCTTTTACTGGTGACTGGTGGTAGTTGTTTAGCAAAACAGGTGGAAATATAAGAAAATATTATGTTTTTGTAGGTATGCTCCGCCACTATTCAACAGTTGCCTGTCGTTCTAGACATTATAGCTATTTTGGTGTATCGATTAGAAAAATAATGTCGTACTATTAGTTATTAGTGACTTGGGCTTTTACTTGATTTTTTCTCAAATTGTTAGCTGCGCCATCATTTTGGCTTAACAGGCTGTTGCCTGGGCCTAAAATCGGCCCTGCCCATTGACCTGAAGGTGCTACAAAATTTTACTTTTGCTTAGAAAGTCAAGAATCCGCCATAAAGTAGCAAGAGTCGAAAAATGTTCTTTATAGCCTTGGAATAATGAGCATTTTAATATCATTTACAGTCCTACGGCACTATGTTATATTAGCCGCTTCTGATTGGTGGGTTAACGTCACTTTCACTTTATCTACGGTCAAGTGAATTTATTCCGACAGGTCTAGTAATGCACTAGTGCAGTGGTAAGATTCTGTGTTTGTAATAAGGACGGCCGGCGTTCGGTTCCCATAGATGGCAAGGCTTTTTTATTTTGTTTTTTTTTAAGATTATGTTTGTCTTTTTTGTAAATTTGAGTTAAGTTTGTTTAGTTGCGCCCCGGAGCGAGCGGAGGGCAATGCGTTAAGAGTTAACAGTACTCTAAAGTGACGTTAACCCGCCAATCAGAAGCGGCTAATCATAGTACCGTAGGGCCGTAAAGGATCTTATAATGCGAATAATGAAATATCACACTATAAACTTGCTTTCATCAATAAATTTGTCACTTCCCCTCGTAGTTTCGCACCTTATAAACATCCCTTGTATGCGAGGATCGGCTAATTGCAACCCTCATAGCCCCTTGCATACGCTGTTGCCGAACATTCTAATATTTCACTTTTCGCATGGCCCTCCGCTCGCTACGGGGCTCAAGAAAAGGACACTAACCAAAACTAACCCAAGACGTACCCAAAATCAAGAAAAAACCGTTTAGACACAACTTAAAAAAAATATATATATTTCACTTTTCGCATGGCCCTCCGCTCGCTTCGCGCGCTACGGGGGCTTAAGAAAAGGAAACTAACCATGTGCTAACCAGAACTAACCCAAGACATACCCAAAATAAAAAAAAGCAACGGGTTCGAACTCGGGCCGCCGGATTGAGACCTAACCATCTAGACCCCTCGACCACGAGGGTCCTTGCAACAAACTGATTGCATTGCGAAGACATGGCGCGATTGCAAGTAAAACTAGAATTTGGCAGCAGCGTATGCAAGGGGATATTACGGCTGGCCGCTCATTGTATGCGCCGTGTATGTGTTTATGTGGTTGCATAGCAAAATTATTGTTGACAAGAATCTAGGGACAGCCGTTCAACTCTGAGCAGAGTAATGTGAGTTGTCTAAATTCACTTTTCGCATGGCCCTCCGCTCGCTACGGGGGCTCAAGAAAAGGAAACTAACCAGGTGCTAACCCAAGACATACCCAAAATCAAGAAAAAAAACGGTTTAGAAATATAACCTTAAAAAAAATAAAAAAAATCGATGGGGTTTGAACCCGAGTCGTCGAAGTGAAAGCCAACCATGCAGTCCTCTAGACCACCAGAGCACATACAGACGACTGGTTACTGGTTGTACAGGGCACCTATAGGTGGCCGTGGGTTGTATCGCGAAGTACATGAAAACAGTTGGCGGCTCAAAGTTACACGGCTGTCCCCAGACATAAATTTATTGTTGCTATCTTTGTCTGTTACGTTATTAATTCCAACATGGGATTCGGTGAATTTTTAAAAAACTATAGGGCGAATTGTATCGACAAATGCTAATTTAAATATTAAAGATTTTTGTATCGTGAATATTTGTTTCAATTCTTTTATTTAATGTACATGTACCACAAATTTAGTGGTTTAGAGTTTCAATATAAAGATATTTAAAAGTACTTGGTTGTTTAATTCGAACCACTTGTGCATGTTCGCTTATTTGAGACCGCATACGTTCTAGGTGGCGTATTTAGGACGCATCCGCGTTACAGAACCCCAGTTAAATAACGACGCCTGATTGGCTAGCCCTCCGCTCGCTGCTGGTCGCAACCAACAAAGACTAACCCAAATCATCTAAAAAAAGTAACTAATTCAAAAAATGAAATGAAAAAAACTTGCAAGCGCCGGGCGTCGAACGAATTACTTTGTATTCTAAACGCGAGAGCCTAACCACCTGAGCCAGGCGTTCACATTCCAACTTCTCTCGAAAAGTCTCATACAAATGCGTGGAGTGAACAAACGTAAACAACATGAACGGGCGGGGATGGAGTTAGCCAATCAGGCAGCGTTATTTAACTGGGGATCTGTAACGCGGAGGCTTCCTAATTACGCCCCCGGTAGCGAGCGGAGGGCCATGCAATGCCATAATAATACCCCGGGATAGCCAGTTATCGGTATACATCTAGCACAATCGCGTCGGGAACGCGCGGATCGCAACTTGGGATTTAGTCGCTCGTCTCCCCGAAAGGGGGGCACTGGAAAACAAAACCAAATCAATTAGGTAAATATATGAATTTAAAAAGGATATTTTGTTATAAACGAGTCTTTCACATCATATATAAATTTTTAATAATATTTATGAATAATTTTTCCTATTTGCACTGGAATTTAAGGTTAAGTACTTAGTTACAATTACTATTAAAAGCTTAATATGAACACTGAAAGCAGTAAAAGGCGTCCGCATCTTTTTAATATGCGGCGGGAACCCTCCAGCCAATCAGAGGGCGCGATTCGTGACTATGTGTGCATATTTATATAGTAATTTTTTATCATTTCACTAATATTTCACTTTACGCACGGCTCTCCGCTTGCTCCGGGGGCCAAGCCAACAAAAACTAACCCAAAACATGCTGAATGTCAAGAAAAAAAATCTCAACTGAAAACAACAGTGAGACAACTGGACCGCATATAACGACCATTCATACAAATTACTGGTTATGTTAACGTATTTGCATTTAATTCGGACGGAAAACGGCAGTAAGGTATTGCAGGGATCAATTTAGTGGCAGTATTAACGGCTGGTTCTGTAACACGAAGGCTTCCTAAATACGCGTACCGAGGCTCAATCAACAAGAACTAAACAAGTGCTAACCAAAACTAACCCAAGGCTAACCCAAACTAACCCAAAATTGAGAAAAAAAGGAAAATTAATAAAAAAACAATAAACAAAACATCTGTCGCGATCGACGGAAATCGAACCCGCAGTGCAGGTATGACAGGCAAGCACTCTGCCTACTACACCACCGAGGCGTTGTAGAAATTTTGCTAGAACGTAGATACATGGATTCGTGTCACATCGCGCGCAGTATTTTCGATCGCAACTTGGGATTTATCCGCTCCTTCGGGAAGCGGTTGGCTTAGCTGCAAGGCAATCCGCCAGCACACCCCTCTTCCGACGCTTAGTTAGAGGCAGTGTGACTCTCCTGCAGAATTTACACGTTGATCCATTGGGAGGGGACTATTTGATAGGAACTCCCAGTAAGACGGGCCTGTGCCCCTGGTGGTTACCGACTTTTGCACAAATATAAGCTAATGCACTGCACGACTGAGTTCTTATGCAAGGAGGTTTCGCGCACTATATGTATAACCACTTTCTTTCAGAGACTCCAAATCCCCGCAGGAAATACCTCCGACCGACCTCAGGCCACGCTACCGCGTACAGATATGAAACCTGAACCGCTAGTAGGAATCACCCTCCACTACGCGAGCCACCCCTTACACTTTCCAGACGGCACGACTTTTCAGACTCCCCCCGAAGGACTAGAACTCGATTTCTAAGCAAAAAGCTTCCACTACCTGTGCCGAATTCTGTAATCCGTTTTCCAACGTGTTCGTCCCACGACGGCAGGACCGGAAGTGTATTTACCTAATTAATAGATCAAACGATAAAAGGTTTATGACTGTTTATAATCAGCTGAAACACGACGTCGGCAACCCAACCAGGGAGAAGCGTCTGTTCGCCGGTAATAAATCTGACCAATCACAGAGCATCATTCGTGACTGGTTCTGTAACGCGGAGGCTTCCTAAATACGCCGTTCTTACTGCCAACTATCAAAATGTAATTTAGGATATTGTAGACATTAGGCGTTAAAAATTTTCGACTATTTTTTGCGCCACATTTTTATAGACAGCGTAATAGTATACTAGCGTACTAGTTTTATGATATACGTATTTAGCGCACGCGTTTAGTTTTAAAAACGAGCCAGGATGTGGCCGTTTTTTTAACGGACAATGGCGCTTAAATATCTTATAGAATGAGTGCTCGAGAAAATTATTTTCTCAAGAGTTCTGAGTTCGTCACTTTGGGAACGTGAACAAACAACGACGATTTTCTTGGTCGATAAATCAAGGATCAGAAAATATCATTTTGCTCAGAGAGAAATAAAGGCAGAGCAAAGTTTGAGAAAATGCAAAATGAATGGGCCACCTTGCAATATTGCTGTTTTGTCCTTTTGTTTCCACATAACTACACTTCTCCAATAAATTAACGCACCACCAAAAAATAACCAAAAGTTTAAAGTAAATTTTTATCCAAACTACTTGTCCGATTTGAATGAGTTTTTTTAATGACAGGTTGACTCTTCCAGAAAGTTAGTGTACTTCTGTATTTGCATAAAAACCTATTTTTCTATAAATACAGGGTGTTGCAATGATAAGAAGTTTTTTTCATAAAATTTGTAACACCCTGTGGAGTTCAACAGTTACAATATCAACTTAAAGTTAAAATCAAAATGTAGCGTTATCTTTTTGGAACATTTTTTTTTATTTACTCTATTATCTTGGTCACAACAAGAGACACACAATTTTATAGCATAACATGTTTTTATTAATTTAAATTTGCATTATTCGCACTAAAGTGAGTAGCAGGCTATGAAAAAACATAAGTTATAGTAAATTGTCATTAGCTAAATACAGGTGTCAAAACGCATTTCATAGAAGTGTATTTTCAGTGTTAGTCCTTACGTTTTTTCTTTGCAAAAACTGCAACGTGAAACACGAAATCCTACTCGCGAAGAATGTGCTCAAGCATTAATATTGTTTGAGGAAGGCTGGAATTACCGAAGATTTGGTAGACGATTTAATGTATGTCATACAACCGTTTCGCGGGTTATACAAAGATTTAGAGACACTGGAAGCCATGGTCGCAGACGGGACAAGGAAGGAATCGAATAACAACCCCTATACAGGACCCGTTTTTAAGACTAGCAGTATTAAGACAACGTTTTGTAACAGCCCAGACCCTTCAAACCAACAAACAATGGTTTACAAATTTGTGGTGAAACAGTTTGTCAGAGACTAAGAGAACACAAATTGAGACCTAGAATTGCTGCTCGGAGGGCAGCGCTAACTAGAGATCATCGAAGAACCAGGCTGAATTTTGCCAGGGAATATCGTAACTGGTTAGAAGCTGAATGGCAACAAGTATTATTTACGGATGCGTCAAGATTTTGTTTGTATAATAACGACAGGCGGATGCGTGTATATCGATGCCCTAACGAACGATATGCTCAGTGTAATTTTTCAAATACCACATTATTTGGAGGAGGATCTGTGATGGTCTGGGGAGGTATTTCTTTGACTGGTCGCACAGAACTTGTGGTCATTATTAATGGAAGCCTTAAAGCTGAAAGGTAAATATTGGAGGTTTTAGACCAACATGTAATTCCATTCGCGCCATATATAGGGCGGAATTATCTAGAGGAAGTTGGCATGGCATTGATACCATGGCATGGCCAGCTCGAAGCCCGGATATTAATCCCATAGAAAATATCTGGGACACTCTTGGCAGGAGGTTACAAGAGGAACGGAACTTGAACACTTTGGAAGACGTGGGGAGGCGGCTGATTGAAATATGGGAAGAACTTGATCAAAACGATATACGCTCGCTTATTTTAAGTATGGGCCGTCGTTGCCAAGCAGTTATTCGTGCCAGAGGCGGAAATGCTCGCTACTGACATTTTTTTACATTTTGTTTCTTTGTTTTTCGTTGTTACATTTGGATAATAAATTTTAATTATAACATGTTCTGCTATAACATTGTGTTTCTCTTGTTGTGACCAAGATAATAGAGTAAATCAAAAAACAAAATGTTCCAAAAAGATAAAGCTACATTTTGATTTCAATTTTAAGTTGATATTGTAACTGTTGAACTCCACAGGGTGTTACAAATTTTACGAAAACAACTTGTTATCATTGCATTTATGCAATGCATGTATTTATAGAAAAATAAATTTGTATGCAAATACAGTGGTACACTAACTTTCTGAAAGAGTCAACCTGTCATTCAAAAAAAAATCATTCAAATCAAGCAAGCAGTTTGGACAAAAATTTACTTTAAACTTTTGGTTATTTTTTGGTGGTGCGTTAATTTATTGGAGAAGTGTAGTTTGCAAAATAAGTGCGTATAAATATATAATATATTAAAAAGATGCTTCCTTCATTCGCGACGCGTCTAGGAAGGTGCACGGCTTCGCACATGCGCATAAATTTCGTTATTTTTGCAAGTCACCTGATCGATCCGCGGTTAAGGTAAAATAATAAATCTGGGCTTATATTCCATGCTTTTATTGATCGACACCGATCACATGTGAATGTGAGGATATCTAAACTATTTTGTCGTTTACGTAATACTTTGTTAGGTGTCTTCAAATATTAAAACACCTTGCTCCTCGCTCCGGCAGCATAACCAACAAAACCTAACTCAAGACTCAACAGTATGTCAATTGAACCGCACACACCATCTAACGACAATTCGTGCAAACTGCTCTATACATTTAGTAGTTGTGCTTAAATTTCATCGGGAAACGGCTGTAAGATGTAATTATAGCACTGATTAGTTAATACACATGCGCGAAGCCTCGCACATTAATGTGCTTAGACGCGCGTGCATCCTGCTTAATCTATCTACTTCACCACCAGTGTTATTTTAATTTGTATTTAGCTTGTTATTTTTCTTTTCTCTCTATTTACAAATGATTGCACTTATGCCCGACATATTTTTCAATTAATGCCTAGATTTTATTTTAAATAAGTATAACTCGATACCTTTGGCTATCTGGAATTACGCCTGCACACAGATCCTGTGGGCACCCATTACGTATAGCAGTTACTTTTTTCTGGTTGATCGTGAATTCTTCAAGCTAAAAAACGTATAATATCTCTAAAAACCCTTTTCGGCCTAAAAAATTACCTTAGAATTAATCTCTTTAAGGCTAAAATTGTCTTGCAAAGCGGAAGAGTGTTCGAAACGGAGTCTTTCGAAGTTGTCCAAGAGTTGTTTGTAGGTGGTTTCGCATTTTTCTAAACGGTTCTGTAGAACGGTTATGACGTCGTCTCTACCTGAGAGAGTCTGCTCCACTTCTTCGATTTTCCGTAAATAGTTTTGGCAGACTGAGCATTTTTTCGCCTTGGTTTGTTCTAACATCTAAAAAATCAATACGATTAATTATGTAGCGTATTTTTACCGCCCTTCTCAAAACGCTAAAGATATATCCCGAAAATAAAAATATTTAAAAGCCCCTACCTTGTTCCGTTCACAGTTGGAGCTTTATATGACTATGGTTTATATATTTACATGATAAGTTTTTTGGTAAAAGAGTGAAATTTTGATTTTTTTTTCTGACAAAAAGCAATGTGACGCTGTACCTGTCAGAAATTAGAAAACTTTATACGATCATGATGACAGTGGCGGCTCGTGGCTTAGGCCATAAGGGAAATTCTCGAATCGTTCGAACAACTCTCACGAGGGAAGAGGATATGTAATAGGGACGTATTGTATTCTTCAAACACAATCAAAAAACCAGCAATAAACTTTCGCAATGTCCCAGTGGCTCCAGGAATTTCTGGTCGGTAGCAAAGGCAGTAAGTAATAACTTTACAAAAATGTCTCTTCCACCTTTGACGGCGTCACGGCAACTACAGCTAAGGAAAAAGCAAACATGCTCGCCGAAATGTTTTCATCGCACTCTACCTTAAACGTCCCCCATGGCAAGGCTCTCCCCACAATATCCAACATCAACACTACCATGACAGAAATTAAGTTTCACCACCGCCGTGCCATTCGTAAAATCATGAAATAACTAAATACGCAAAAGGCATCAGGACCGGACGGAATACCTGCCATCGTGTTAAAGAACTGCGCCAACAAACTAACACCCATTTTTTCCAGCTCAAGTACAACGTTTTCCAAAAATAGACCAGAAAACCACGCCCTCAAACTATCACCCTTGCCTTGGCCTTGCTTCCAATAATCTCCAAAGTCATGGAACGTGTAGTCAATCAGCAACTACTCAAGTACCTCGACACTATGCCACTCATATATGGAGTAGGACAATTGGGAACTACGGAGAATCTCGAGCGGTTGCGTTGGATATTTCGAAGGTATTTGACAGAGTTTGGCATGATGGATTGCGCAACAAACTGCAGTCCTTCGGACTGCCAGCGTCTGCCTGCCTTAAAAACCAATCCCTGCACGTTGCACTTGATGGACACATATCAGACATATTCACCATTAATGAGGGAGTACCTCCAGTCCCGGATTTACCTTAGCTACCGCCGGGTGCTAATTTTAAAGAACGCCTCCCTATTATCAGAAACTTTTTAAACACTAATTTTTTTAAGGCTTAAGATCGTCATAATTTTGCATTATTATCATACCATAAGCATACGAAAAAAAAAGATTAAACAAATAAGTTAAAACCTTAAATTTATTATTATAAAAGTGTAAAACACGTACAACTTGGTTTTACGGTAAGTATAACAAACTGTGATCTAAAATATTTTACATATAAAATATAAAATATAAACTTAAAACATCAGTGTGAAGTTATCCATAAAGTCTCAGCCATAAACGCGAGTCACAACGCTTTGGCCTACAATTTTAAGGCCGGCCGAAAAAAAAAAGATAATTAATTGAAGCGAATGCCATAAGAAAACCTGTGAAAACTTAAGGAAATGTCATAAAACTATACTAGTGGGAGCAGAATGCATTTGCATCCCGTCAGGGTGTCTCAAAAAAATTAAAATTC
>MU182140.1:45874-100008 GCA_016904865.1 Pissodes strobi
TTAAAAATTTAACGTTCAAACTTGATATTGGAGCTTTTGTTGACATAAGAAACAACTTTTTCCCATAAGATTTTTACATATCTTTCAAATAACATGCACTTCATTCTTGACTTGGATCTACGTTTTCTTATTTTTTAACCACCCTGTATAATATTTCGAAATCTTGAAGACGGCTATGGACTTTTCAGACTAAGCAAAACTTCTTATGAAGAATAACTTTTTTTGCTAAAATGCAAAATAAGACGATTTACTAGTATAGTTAGGTCCATCCGGGGACACACTGTATATTTCCTTTGTCAGGTCAATTTTGGAGTTTTCAAACATGGTTTGGTCACCATATTATCATATTCACATTAATAGACTTGAAAATATTCAACATAAATTCATTAAATTCTCTAAATACCATTTGTTCCGCTCATGAATCAACTTAAATGATAGCCAGACTATGACCTACCTTAAACTAAGTACACTTGCTTGTAGAAGGAAGTACTACGACGTTTGCTTTTTTTACAAAGTAATTAATAATATCATCAAAAGTCCAGACTGTCTTAGCCTGTTTTCATTTCATGTCCCGATACATCAAACTCATATTCACTCCCTCCTACATGTCCCTCATTGTCGTGCATGGTATTTGCTCTACAGCCCTACAAATGGGGTCTCAACCACGGTCAATAAATATTGTGACAGCCTAGACCGAGTTGGTGCCTCCCTAAACACCCTCAAATCCTCTGCTAGAAGGGTTATTCTAGGTTAAGTTTCTGTATACTGTAATATGATACTTGCAAATGTTGATAACGTTAATAAATAAATAAATACATTTCTAAGTTAGTGTCTTGTTGTAATGTTTGCACATACTTTATAGTAAATTATTTGACGTCGCTGGCAAGAAGTAACTATAAAATATATGAATATCTGAAAAGTGTGTTAGTATTCATTTAGTTCATTCAGTATGCAGCGACTGAAACTGTTATTTGTTTACCTTTTAGCCAACCATACATTGTCGACCTTTACATGAACAAAAAAACAAGCATTTTATTAAAGCTTATGCCAATCCTAGCTTAGTTTTTAAACTGTTTATTCTATTTAGAGCACATTTGTTTATTTTCTGATGTGTAACATTATTCTTTTTTGACGTATGTAAACTGTTGCCATGAATAAAGTATTAAATATTGAGTGAATTTTCAAAATATTGTTGGGCTTCTGTCTCAGGTCTCAGAATACACCTCTTTTTGAATGACAATGATACAAAGCTTCTAAGCTTATAGTACTAAGAAATTCTCTTGATATTAACACATCTATGGAAACTTACTCTTTAATTCTATTAAATACTTTTATATATTTTTTTCTTAATTTGAATGTGATCAACTGAAAATAAGATTTGAAATGTTTGTCTTAAATATTAATAAAACTGAAGAAAAGGCTAGACTGAGCCTCATATTTAAAAGTGCTTTCCATATTGGAAATATAAACTACTTACTTGTATTAACCGAAAAAATTCGTTGAACAATTTGACGATTTTTGTCTTAGATGCAACAGGGTAGAAGAACTGCTAGTCTGAAAGCGTCTTACGAGGCGATCAACATTAGCGGGCACGAGTTTATCCCCAGAGAATTGGCGGGCGCCGCACAGACTGCTATCCAGGCCATCCAGCAGGACCATGCCAACAACAAGAAGAAACAGAAGTGAGTCATACATAATTTTGTCGTAAATCCTGTTTTTTTTTGTAATGCATTGCTTGTATAATTGTCTAATAAGAAGTTCTTGTGGTAATATTAACTATCAGTAATCAGCCTTGAATGTAAAAAGGAGGATTACTTCTTTGAGTAGACAATTCAGGCAAATAACGTTCGCTCAGTGCCACATCGCACGGCCTTTGTTTCAACTGCTTTTCTGCTCTTAGCGAGGGTAAAGTTAGAAAAAATTAAACGCTTATCAAAGTTTAGCGGTTGTCAAAGTGAAACGCCCCTTTAATTAAACATGTTCCAATATAGCTAGAGGCTTGACATTTTCAGGACATATAGCCGGGGTAAAATGAGGATCCTGGACCCCGTGCCCGGGGGGTGGGCTTGGCGTTCGGCCAGGAGAGAGAGAGAGGAGAAAAAAAAAACAAACAATTAATTGCGGGAGAACGGGAAGAGCTACGGGATCGAAATTTTTATGGTAGGTGCGCCTCATGGATGGGGCTACCTTTGACCATATGGGGGGGACCGGGGCTCTAATTTAATGGTGGATTTTGGGGAAAACACCGTTTTTATGCCGATATCTGCAATGGAACCTCAGTATAGCTAAAGGGTTGAAATTTTTAGGACATGTAGCCGGGGTAAAATGTATTTATTTATTTATTTTATTAACGCATTCACATTTACAAGAATAAGTGCAAATAAGATACAAACTAAACTTAAACTAGAATTGCCTTTTTGGCAGAAGTTTTGAATTTTTCTTTAGAGACATTAAAGAACTCCAGTTGCCTAGAAAATTTGTTTACATTTCTGCTAATTCTGTTAACTGGATTAAACATAAAATAATAAGTACGACACTGTGGAACATGTAACAGGGGAGTATTACGAGTTATGTAACCTGTAACATGCAATTTTAAGATGGAGAGACATTCTGGACTACATACAAAATTATTTATAATATTGAATGCAAAACATACATCATAATACTCCCTTCTGTCCTTCAGAAGACTCAATTGCAAATACTTATATGTATCCTCTATTGAGAGAAAAATTCCATTCATACTGAGTTTATAACATGCAAATTTTATAAATTTACGCTGAATATTTTCTAGTCGATCTATGTAAACATTAAAAAAAGGTGACCATATGATGTTGGAAAACTCAAGAATCGATCTCACAAAACTTACAAATAGAATTTTTAGCGTATTTACACTTGTAAAATCTTGGCAGGATCTCTATATAAATCCCAACATTTTATTTGTACGGCCTATGATTTTTTCATAGTGCTCCGAAAATGACAATTTTGAATCAAGATATACACCTAAATCCCTCACAACAGATACCACTTTTAACAACTTATTACCTCATGTGTAGGTTATATGAAAATTATTTTAAATTTCATAACTAGACCTTTTCAGTATTTAGTGCCATACCATTAAGAGTACACCACCTACCTATTTTATTTAAATCATTCTGTATTTTGATTTGATCCTGCTCTGATTCAATCGTACCATATAACTTCAAGTCATCACCAAATAATAGGCTTTCAGCCTCCAAAGAAGAGAAAATATCATTAATAAAGATATTAAACAAGGAAAGGCCCAAGTGTGACCCTTGGGGGACCCCTGATGTTACTGAAAACATATTGGACAAATAGCCTTCCACCATTATTGTGTGACCTGCCTGATAAATAAGATTCTATCCATTTCCATATCGGACCAGTAATGCCATATTTACTTAATTTTGACATCAAAACACCATGGTTCACTCTATTAAAAGCTTTGCTGAAGTCCAAGTAAATAGCATGGACCTCAACACCTTCCACCATTGCAGTAGAAATAAAATTCGTATATAAGAAGAGATTGGTGTCAACAGAACGACCATAGGTGAAGCCATGCTGCCTCATTATCACAATTCTCTCAAAAAATCCCTTAAGTTTTATCTCAATATAATGTTCAAATAATTTAGGAAGAGCAGAGTGAATACTGATCGGTCGATAATTACTGACATTTCCTTTGTCACCGGATTTGAAGATTGGTACTACAAATTATTTTTTCCCGATAACAGGAAACTCACCAATTTCTAGTGATTTATTAAACATTGTTTTAAGTGGTAAATAAAGAGATTCAGCACAAAACTTCAAAACAGCTGGAGGAACTCCATCCGGGCCTATAGGCTTTGACACATCAAGCGCATTCAATGCTTTCTCTATTTCAGATGCACTGAGAAACGTATGAGAATGATCTTGAGCAGATTCAGGAATCGATTCAGAATCATATAAATTTTGTGAATGAGAAATATAAACAGAAGAAAAATGTCCAACTCTATCACCAAGCTTCATATTCCTGCGACAATCACTGTCAGCTTTTTTAGTTTTAATGAAATTCCACAAATGTTTAGGATTGCCATTAATGAAATTCTCTGACTTGGATAAATTTAATTAACTTATAATCAATTTTAGTTAACGCTCGGCACCGTTGTCTCAAGGAAGAAAAAATATTGTAATCCTCGTGCCTTTTAGTAAGTTTGAACTTTTTATGTGCTTGTTTTTTGCTAAAAATAAGATTCTTTAGCTCTCTCCAAAACCAGGCAGTAAAAGTACTTACACTTTTGTATTTAACAGGTGCATATTTTTCAAAACCATCAGAAAGAATACAATAAAACCTGTCAACTAAAACTTCCACTTCACCAATCAGGAGAGAGTGCCAGTCAAAAGTTAAAAAATATTGATTTAATCTGTAATAATCTGCATAAGCCCTCACTAAAATCTGTGGAAATACATATTTCTAGTGGAGGATGATGAACATTTGGTACAACTAATCCTAAAGGTCCACCAACTGACTGAACTTTTAATTCAGAACCACCACCAACATTGCCAGGAAGTAATCCAGTATAATGCTCAGATAGGCATCACTTTAACTTTGGTTGATTATAGTCTCTTACAACTAGAATGCCATTAAACTGATCACGAGCCTTCCCCACAGATTCAATATGAGCACTATAAACAGATGCGTCCATGCCAGGAGGAATGTATACTGTATCAATGCAACAATATGACTTACCCACCAGTACAGCCACCCAGACCTCTTCCACTTCAGGGTTATTTATTGCAACTACTCTAGACTTAAACTCACGTCGTACCGCGGTGAGCACTCCGCCCCTGGCCTTCTTAGAACTGTTGATGCAATCACGATCGTACGGTACACTACGTAAGCACTGGGAAATAGTTCAGAGTCATTAATATTAGGATCTAACTCAGGGTTATGCCCTCACCTCCACGGATACCCAAAAATTTTCGAACAAAACTTTAAAAAAACGTAAAAAATTGTTCGGAAAATTAATAGAAGTGTTATGAAACGAAATAAGAAAAAAAAATTGCGAAGGAGTTCAGCTACGAGGTCGGGGATGGCAAAAATGGGAACAGAAAAATGGTTTTATGAAAAAAAAAGAAAAATTTTTGAAAAAATGAGAAAAAAAATTAAAAAACGTAAAAACATGTGCGGAAAGTTAATAAAAGTATTATAACACGAAATAAGAAAAAAAATAAAAAAGAAAAACAAATGATTGGAAAGTTAATAAAAGTATTATAAAACAAAAAAAAAGGAAAAAATTGTTCGGAAAGGTAATAAAAGTATTATAAAACGAAATAAAGAAAAAAATAATAAAAAAAAAGTCAGAGAAACGCGGTGTTCGGCGAAAAAAGTTGAAAAAATAAATAAATAAAAAAGTCGAAACTGGGGGCTAAAGTTGAGAAAAAAACTTTAAAAAATAATAAAAACACAATTCTTAATATCTCTTTCAAACGTTTCACTTCAGTTGTGTGCTTATAAAGGTGAGGCACATAATTATTTTTTTATTTTTTAAAGCATGTTTCTTATTGTTCTGTTTGCTACTCCTTTTTGAATTTGTCTTTTTGTTTAGAATGTAGGCATGGCAGTAGAGGAGCAGCAAATGAGTAAAATATTTGTTTTAGAAAATACAGTAGCAGTAATACCTCCTCGAGTTCCTCTTCGACAGTGCAGCAGATAGGGCCTACGCAGGTACAACAGCCGATCGCTATTCAGGAAGTGCTCGCCGCTGAAGTCGATCCTGCAGCAGCGGAGGTAGCGGACGGAGAATGGGCATACGACCCCAACGAGCCGCGATACTGTCTATGTAACCAGGTGTCGTATGGTGATATGGTAGCCTGTGATAATGAGGAGGTGAGCAGTGTTTTTTTTTTTAATTTATTTAGTAATATGCCATTTTCATGACATTAAATCAGTCAGAAATAATTAAACTAGGTTAGGACATAATTTAACCCAGATAATTAAAAAACAACCAATGCATATCATGAAATATAAGATTCCTAATAAAGCATCAAGTGTATCCAGGAAGTGTCGGTATGAGTAGGAAGAAAGCATGTTCATGCAATTGAGTCTTTAAATTTCTTGACGATTGCCAGGCCAGGGATTTATTTGGCTTTCCAGAGGCACTCGATAAGTTGTTGAAATATTTAACACATGCATAATACGGTGATTTTTCATATAGAACTGTTGTTTGCCTTGGGGTGACAAAGTTGTTTCAGTTTCTGGTGGTCTCGCAGTTTTTGATGAAATCGCCTCTATTTTGTATATTGCATATTTATTCAGAGTGTAAATGGAGGGCGACGTCAGATGTATCTCACCGCGAAATATTGGTTTGAAGTCAAAAATTAGTTGTACCATGCGTTTCTGAGGTATAAGAACTTCAGATTTGGCTTCTCAGATTAATAAATATTGTAATTAAGATGACAGTGTACAAGTGTATAATATGAAGTTGAGAGTGTTGCTTAGGCTTGAGAATTACAAAGTATGCTTTATTTAGTTTTGAACATACATATATAGTCAATCTGTGGTTTCCAATGAACAGAAAGTGCTCAAGAACTTCATAGTTCGGACACCGCCATCAATATATCGACTGTATAAGATCTGCTTTATAAACATGTAAACTCACTGCTTTTGTTTCATTGAAAATTAGGTGGTTAGCAAGGCACGACTTGCCCATGCTGGTACATACACTCTATATCACGGAGTGCATTCATTATTGTTATGAATAGAAATTGCCATTGCCGTATCGTCAGCAAATTTTATTTTTAAACAGGCAGTGTTGGATCGTCGCAAGGGCGAATTTAGGGGCCGGCGCAGATAGACCTAGATACATTTATATATTTTTTAACATCGCAGCAACATTAGTTCTATCTCAGATTTGATTCTCTAGATTCACTTTTAATTTTACCAAGGATCCTTCTGGACTGTCAACTACTTCTTTGAGGATGCTGATATGAAATGTGAGATTCAGTCACTCTACAATCTGACGTATATTTCTGGTCATATAGTCAATGGAAGATTTGGAGGTGTCTTTTTTGTTGCGGACATACATGTAATTTCTTGGCTGTAATTATCCCAAGTGATTTAGCATGAGAAAGCACATCAGATGCCTGCACAACAAACAAGCGTTCATCGCCCAGAAGGTTCTCTGTAAATGGCTGCGGGCTGCGTTAATTTCAATTTCATAACATTTGAACTGTAGTTCTGTACTAAGTACAGGGTGAGTCAACGATAGAGTAAACTCTATTATCTCATTAGTTTTGGGAACTACAAAGGTGCTTCAAAAAAGTGACTGATACAACATATATTTTTTAAATGGAACATACTATTTATTATTTTATTTTTGAATTCTGCATAAGATTCAATATATTTTTTATTAATACTGTTATATACCTAAACCTATTAATTGTTCCAATATTCCAATTTTTCTAAAAAAATCGACTTTTCACTAGTGTAAAAACTTGACAATGGCGCCTTTGTTTTTAAAGGTAGAACATGCATATTTGACATGAATGTCGTTTAGGAATGAACCAAAAGATACATATAATAAGATTCGAGTTATATGTTACAGGGTGTTCAAAATAGACAAATTCGTATTGCCCATTTTAAATTGAAAAATCTCGATTTTTTTAAGTGGCACACCCTGTATAATATTGTACTTTCTGATAGAATTTACAAAATCCTTCAACTTTTATTGAGTATGTCCTAAACCTATTCTTAATACTTTGCGATTTATTTTTAATTTTTTAGTTTTAATAGTTACGGTATTGTGAATAACATAAAGAATGAAAAAGTTATCTTACCCTAGGTACCTATTTCTAATTATTATGGCGCAATAAATGTTGAAAAATATGCCCTTCGACTTCGATACACATGTTTAGTCTTTTGACTATATTTTCCTGCACGTTTCTTAGCATAAAAGGTGTTATTGTTTCACACGCAATCCGTATCCTGTTCTCCATATCTTCGGGTGTTGTAGGGTAGGGGGATTAACATAGACACGATCTTTAATGTATCCCCACAAAAAGATGTCCAGTGGTGTCAAGTCACATGATCGAGGAGGCCACCCGATGAATCAGCCTCTACCAATCCATTTTTGTGGGTAACGATTATTTAAATATTCCCGAACTTCCCGATGATAATGAGCAGGAGCTCCGTCTTGTTGAAACCACATTTCGTTGTTATCAACTTCTTCAAGAAGCTGGAGTAATTCGACTTGCAAGAAGTTCAAATATCTAGGCCCGTTTAGAGATTCACGGAAAAAATATGGACCAATGATTCGAAAGTGTTTGATTCCACACCATACATTAAGAAGTGACCAATGGTTTTGGTTTTTCACTTCGCGGACCCAGAATGGATTAACTGTGGAATAATAGTGCATGTTATGGCGGTTTACTGCTCCATTACTGCGAAAAGTAGCTTCATCGGACCACATTATTTTTGACAAAAAATTTGCATTGTTATCTATTGCTTCGTTTAAAATGGTACAAAAATTTACGCGTTGTTCGAAATCACGGTCCAGAAGTTCTTGATGTAGTTCCATATGGAAGGGATGGTATTTATATATTTTTTTTGTGGTGGAATTAACTATTGATTGGGATGTGTCACATAAGATCGCCACTTGACGGCTACTAACCTGAGGTTATCTTGAACATGCAGTATAATCTCCAGTGATTTTTCCTCGCCAGTAGCATTCCGGATTACCACTTACCATTTCTCGTATTCGACGATGCCACTAGCATCAAACCATTCCATTAGGCACTGAAAGGATTGTCTAGTTGGTATAATATGCGCCTATTGGGATACTTTGCTCCATAAAGCCTCACTGCCAGAAGAAAATTTTTTTCCGCCTCGCCAAGTATATAAATCATATCGATTAGTTCATTTTTAGGACAATCCATGACTAATTTTAACTTTAATCGTCAGATGCACGATAAAAAATTAAATTATTTTCAATCACTTAAGTGACACGTCAAAATTTGACAATGACTTATTTGTTATTTTGCCATCTTATAATGTTGCCATGAAAATAAGAGTAAAAATGAAAAAAGTCAAAATAAATCCCAAAGTATTAAGAATAGGTATAGGACATAGTTAATAAAAGTTGAAGGGTTTTGTAAAATCTATCAGAAAGAACAACAATATATAGGGTGTGTCATTTAAAAAAATCGAGATTTTTCAATTTACAATGGGCAATACGAATTTGTCTATTTTGAACATCCTGTAACATATAACTCGAATCTTATTATATGTATCCTTTGGTTCATCCCTAAACAAGGTGACACTCCGTTTTGATCGCTAACTAGAAGTGAATTTCTGGTACGCCCCTGGTATTATTTCGGGCTTACATTTCAGTTCGACATTTAGATCCGCGATTTAATGTTTTGTTGGTTGCATGATGTGAGGTTCTGCGCGTCGTTCTAATTTTTCTTGCGCGAGACGACCCCTTCCTTCGTTCTCCGCCTTATACGGGGCCTTTGCTAGCCAAGCTTTTCGGTTGTTCGGTCGATTGATTTAAAAATCTGGTTTAATCCCAGATACCTTAGCTGGATTTTGTCGACCGACAACGTAGAAATTTCCGCATCGGCCATTTCGATTCGTTCTCGTTAGTTTTAGTGCCGTAGATGCAGGAATAACTCGTTGAACGAGGTTTTTGGTATTGGCTCTGTCTAGTTTCGGCCGCCATTGTGGTACTTAGTTTTTTTTTGTCGCGAAGTGTGCCCTCATTTTAAGAGGGAAGTTTCTTTATAATTGCAGATGTTTTGCGTTCTCGTGTCTTTAGTATCTGCATGGTTGTGCTATTTCGCTTTTCATTCATTTCGGATTCGTTTTAATAAACTTAATTGATCGGCGTGACGCCATCCCAATTAGACATTAATTAAGGTTGAGGGTTTCTTTTTATTATTCGGATGGCCGAGTTTATTTTCTAATAATCATTAAAAATAACCGTTTTTATTCATATCGGATTCGATTCAATAGCTTGATTAATCGGCGTGACGTCAATTTCATTAGAGCTTAATTAAGGCTTATAGGTTTTGTATCCGGATGGCTTAATCATTTGTATTTCCTCGCGGAGCTTCGCGCTTGATTCGATTAATCGTGATCTTTCATTTCTGTCTTGATTTATTATCTTAATTGATTGGCATGATGTCAAACTAATTAGAGATTGTTTAAAGCTTTTGGGCTCTTGTATTTGAATGACATAGACATTATTATTTATTCGCGGGGTCTTGCGACTAGTCAAATCAATCGTTTTTATTTTATTTCCGACGAAATATAATGTAGTTTTTCGATAATTCCGTAGTTTGATTTATTTGACCTTTCCGTAGCGTTTAGCCGCGAGGGTAAAATTTAACTGTTGATTATTAGGCTGCTTTATCAAAGGCATCTATTATTGCAGCCGTAGGTTGTTACTAATGCCAAAAAAAAAAACTAATTTCGTGGAATATATTTTATTAACGAAGTCAGAATTGATGCAATGGGGAATTATTGTTTTTATCTTTAATTTTAGTGATTAATCTTGCCTTCCGACCTGCCGGGTAATTAAGTTCGCGGTGGATAACTGGTCGAATTCGGTAAGTTTACACTAATACTAATCTCGGTGGAACTCGTCATGGCTCCACGAGCATTGAACATCTTTTAAATTTTCTTCTAAAATAAAAAAAATATATTATTTTTATTACACAGAAAGCGCGTCGCAACAACATTCATGCCAAATATGAATGTTCGTCCTTCAAAAACAATGGCGCTATTGTCAAGTTTTTACACTGGTGAAAAGTAGATTTTTTTTTAGATAAATTGGAATATTGGGAAAACTAATAGGTTTAGGTATATAGCATTATTAATAAAAAATTTATAGAATCTTATACAGAATTCAAAAATAAAATAATAAATAGTATGTTCCATTTAAAAAAAATTATGTTGTATCCGCCACACTATTTTGATAGCTATACTCCTTCAAGTTACTTGAGCCTTTTGCACAGTTGAGTTGAACATTGGCAGAGTAGATGTTCTGCGGTTTCAGTTGCATTATTGCAAAATCTGCATTGGTCTGCATTGGTCGTTTTCTGCTTTGCCTATTGTCTTTAGGTGGTATTTTACCGGGCAGTGTTCAATGAGCAGTTCGGCGACAGCTGTAATATCTGCTCTGTTCATGTCTAACAGATGTTTTGCTCTTTTCGCAGGGATGGTGATAAACCTTTTCGCCTCTCTTAGTCCTGAGTGTTTCTCCAGTAGGAAGACAGTTGGTCTTTTTCCCATTTGTTTAGTTCTTCGGTGATGTCGCTCTTCATAAGGCCACAGTAGGGCTCTGGACCATAATATGGTGTTCCAGCTCCTTCTTTCGCAAGGCAGTCTGCTTTTTCGTTGCCCTCTATGCCTCTATGATCAGGAACCCACATTAAAGTTACCTGGTCGCGTGTTGCTAATTGTTTTAGGGTTTGCTTACATTCCCAGACTAGCTTTGACACGCACTTGAAAGCTTTTAGAGCCGCCTGCCTGGAAGTCCTTGTGTGAGGCACTCTTCTGCACATATATTTATGGCAAGCACTTCCGCTTGGAAGATAGTCATATATTTGCCTAGCAGTTTGGAAAGCTTACAGTTTGGACCTGAAATGCCCAATCCTGCTCCTTGCGCCAGTTTTGAACTATCTGTGTACCACAGCGATGCGCTGTCGGCCTGAGGTGGTTTTTTACTCTCCCATGATTGGCGGTCATCAATAACCACTGTGAATGGGACATCTAGGTCCAACATGACTGTCATTTGGTCACTTGGTTTGCTGGCATTTTCCAGTTTTATTTCCTCAAAAATGCACAGGAGGTGACCCAGTCAAATCTCCAGGCTTGAATTTGCCTATTTGGAATAGCCTGTGAGCACTGATAATTACCTCCCTCTTCACACTGAGATGAAAAGGAGGCATGTTCAGCATTACCTCTAAGGCTGCAGTAGGGCAAGTTGACATTGCCCCTGTTATTTCCAGGCATAGCAGCCTTTGCACTTTATTAAGTTTGGTCCGAGCGATGACCTGCTGGGTTTTGGGCCACCATACCAGTGAGGCATAGGTGACCATGGGCTTTATTATTGTTTGGTAGATCCAATATACCATTTTTGGTTTTAGGCCCCATGTCTTGCCAATACGAGGGTATAAAAAATGTGTATCTTTTACTGTTTTTAATAACACTGTTACAATATGGTCTTGTAATGCTGAGCACACAATTGAAACTTGTCGGCTGTCTGCTTATAAATAAACTAATCCGAACTTTCCTTGAAGGTTCTAAAATTTTTGAATAAAACCAATTTTTTCAGTGTCCTTCTGAATGGTTCCATTACCCATGTGTGGGTATTACAGCTCCTCCCAAAGGCAAATGGTACTGTCCCCAGTGTACCACAACAATGAAGAGACGAGGAGGTAGAAAAAATTAGACAAAAATGTACAATTTTGCTATATAGGGACCGTAGTTTGTTACCAAAGTTCGTACATATAATTGCTCTTTATACAAATTACAATTATGTCTTTAAAACAAATCTCGGACGTCGTCATTAATGGCTGAATTAAAAAAAACTCGCCGTCAGTGTCGCATCACTATCACTATAAATCGGCATCGATATTGTTATTTATCGATATAGCGGGCGTAAACAAATCGAGAAAAAGAAATCAAGAAACAGCTATCAAATTGATAGTAATATTCCTAATCATTATTGAAGCTGTTGTTGCATTGTTCGTCAGTTTCTGTAAAACTAGTTTTAGGGTGTTTTATAGAAATGCTCTTATTGGCCATAAAAATCATTTGAATAGACTTTTCTATCACATGCTTTTACCTTTTAATCAATTCACTGTAACTTTTTCATCATCAAAATAATTAGATCAAAAAGTGCCAAATAAAATAAGGAAAAATTGAATATTGTTTGTTAGGTACATAACTGTAATGGAAATTGAGATCTAATCGGTAGTATTTAATACACTGAAATACGAGCATTTTTTTAAAACATCCTGTATAATCTTGTGTATAAAAGTCGCTACTTTGTCAAACAAAAAGGCATTGTGTTCATTTCAGTCGGGTTAATCTGTTATGTAGGTAATAAATATATACAAATAGTAAAAAGTACAAACCATAAATAATTAATTTGGGAAATGTATATACTTCTGTCGTCTGTAATCAGCACTGCAGGAAATTTTGTTGGTATATAATATTGGCTATCCTTTGCAGATTTCTAAAATTTTAAATACACGGGTAGCCATATTACAACCATTTTTGCGCGTGAAAAATTTTTTCATTTGTGTTTATCTCTATTTAGAAATATTGATATCATTTTAGGTTTAGTAAAATCATATTGACTTGCATGTTTTTATATGTTTCCAATAATTCATGCTAAGAATTAAACAAAATAATCATTCACAAATATAGTGATTTGCCTTATTGGGATGTTTTATAGGGTATTTTCAACTTAAAAATATGGGTAAATGAACTCTATATAACTATTACCGCTAACAGAGCGCGCTACTGTGAATGTAGAAGAAATATAATGAGTGGCGAAATAAATACACGAACGCCTAATTGCAGCGGAATTATTAGATCAATTGCGTAATTAATTTTTCTGATCAAAAGCAAGCAAAGGCATATTTGAACCTAAAGGGTAAATTGCTTCTCTACTGGCTTTATGTAACGCTCCTTAAGTATCGAATGTGAAAAAGAGGAAGGTATACTAGGCTTGGAAATTTCATTCGGTAGGCGATAAATGACAGCAACGATTGAGTTGTTTAGATACCATGTGAACTTGGATATCTATACATGAGAGAAATTATAATAAAAATTAATTCAAAACTCATTGATTTTCAAAGAGGTGAAACGTCAACATCTCCCGTGTCAAAGGGTACATTTGGATGAAAGATCCAATAGTTATGATCTAGATTCTAGACTATTACATAAAAGCAAATTTGGCGATAGAGGATATTAAAAGAGGGTGCTTTCATTCTACGATAAAATATTTAATGTAAGAGATGTAAAATGTCAGTCATAGCGTTAACTTTTGTAATTTTGATTTAACAATATTCTGACTGAATAATTTGAATTGCAACTGAACACCAAATATAGGCAATATTTAGTGTTCAGCTTTAGAGTAACGATAATTTAGGTTAATTCGGATTCCATACACTTGATCCTTTGCAGACAGTTGAGTGCTCTGTCGGCTGTGCACAACTTATGTCCCTCACTAAAATGTGTTGTAATATTTTTCCTGCAAAAACCTACAACTTCAAAACTTATTGCTGTTTGCCATTATTAGGGTTGTCGCTGCACAACTTAACCAAAACTATTTTTGTATTAATTTGGTTCATTGATTAGTTAATATATTATAAGTAACAACTTAAAAACTCTTCTATATTTTCTTTTAACAGACGAGATGTGTCGGTTTTAAATAGCAATTTTGTATTTTTTTTCTAATGACATATACGCTTATTTTTCTGATTTTAGTATGTAGAACATTACTGTGAATATTTTTTATTATTGTACAATAAATAAATATTATTTTGATTGTTTTTTTTTAATTCATCGAATATGATTTGAATAATATATAAATAATTGAATCACTGATTTTAGCAACAGAGATCAGTAATTTCACGTCAGTGTTATGGCAGTTATTGACTAGCTTAAGGCATATTTTCGCGAAATCACGTCTTCAAAGATGTCTTTAAGCAGCTTAAAGCCTGACGTAATGACTTATTTGCTCGCAAAAATTAATGTTTTACAAGCATGACGTAATGGCATTTCGTCTAACCTAAAATTTTGACCTTGTTTTTTGAGTAATTGTAGGAATGACTATTATTTATTATTTAAGGTGCGTGAAATGAATAATAGCGAACTATTATTTATCGTAGATGAAGATAGTCAATATCTATAGTTTTCCGTTTTGATGCACGTTCCAAAAAACGATATTGTTTACCAGTCTAGCAGATTATTTCTGTATATGAAAGAGAACATCATTGTCGGAGTATATATTGTCAAGAATGAATCAATAAATACTTAAATGAGGATTTATTTTGCTTTTTCGAATATGAAAAGAAACATTTTACAAACTCACAACAGCATTAAAAATGTGTCAATATGTGATTTCCCCTAGCCCAAATCACTAAAAATAAACATAAACAAACTATTAATTCAACTGTCATCACTGTCATTTCCCCACTTCCGAGCGCTAACAAATTATCTGGCGTCCTCTTGAGGCCGCGAGATTTCGCTTTAAGCCTGACGTCGTGACTTATTCTTAAAAATGCACCGCTAAGCTGCTTATCGTGTCCTATTCGCGAAAATTTGGTTTTCTGGTTATCAGCGCTCAGTTAAAAATATAAAGACAGGCTACTTTGTTTTTTAGTTAATTCTGGAATACATTATGTTTTAGTTATTAGCCTGTTCATTTAGGCATAACAAGACATAAATATGTCTTCTAGATGAGATATTTCTTTATTTTATTGTGTTTGTTTTTCCCTGGTTAGTTTTTTCAGATTGAAATCAGTGGCGGACATATCACCGGGCAGTTCGGTGCGCCGCCCTGGGGCCCAAGGTTCAGAAGGGCCCCACGATGCCGCGGATCATAAAGTATTTTTGTGGTAGGGGCCCATAAATATATTTTGCCCTGAGGTCCACGCGTCCCTAGATCCGCCGCTGATTGAAATAGATAGTAATGAACGCCGATTTCACCCTTTTATGTACTTACTGTATTTTCGGCCTTTTCTTCAACTTCTGTTCATTTTCTGAAACCAGGTTCGCAGTACCAGTGTGTTGACACCCTATTTCGTTGAAAATAATTTATCTAGGCAACTTTATTCCACTTTCCAGTACTCAAATCTAACCTTAGTTATAATTAAATGAGCATAGGCCAAATTACTTTCCGTTTAAAATAATAATTGAGATTTCGAATTTAAGGGAGCATTTTTATATTTAATCAGTGGTTGGCTCAAATTTGTTCAGATAATTTCTGATATGACCTAGGTCTTTAAAGTTCGCCAGACAATCAGTTGTGGCACAATAAAAAGAAAATTTCATTAGCATAAAACTTAACCCGCTGGGTTTTACTTTGTATCAAACTTTCCTTGGAGCTTAAATTTATTTATTTATTTATTTGTCAATTTAACGGGATAAACCCAATCGTACAAAGTACTTACAAGTCACAATCAATAAAACTTAAAACTAAGAAAATAACAACAATACAATACAGTCGAGAACATGACTTATCAGAGACAAATTACATATTAAACATAATAAAATAATTGGAATAATTGGTGTAGCTCAAAACAATTATACATTAAAAAAATAAAAAACAACAAGCAAGTAAACATTTAAAAAAAACCAATACAAAAATCACATTGAATCACTTCGAATTTAAACAGTGCGTACTACCGCAGCGAATACTTAATACGACTAAAAGGAGTACCAAACACATCCACCTTGATTTCATTGGCATATGCCATAGCACGATTAATCGAATTAAACTGCCCATAAAGAGTGCGATGATATTCCAAGGTGAATGTGTTCACAACCCTAAGGTCTCTTACAGGAACATTTATGTTTAACGATGCCAACAATTCAGAACAATCCACATAATTATTGAGTACTTTGCACACAAAAAGCTGATCACTAATCTTGCGCCTATCACACAAGGACTGAAGATTTAACATGCTCATCAGGGAAGGATAATCAATGGATTCTGAGGGTATGCGCAGCTTGAAGCTAACATAGCGCAGGATTTTTTTCTGTATGCGTTCGAATGCATTTATATGCACCGAAAAGTGTGGTGACCATACACAGGTGCTATCCTCCATGTGAGACCTCACCAAGGCAGTATACAGAGTCTTCAGAGCCCACAGATTATTGAAATCCCTCGTATGTCGCTTGACAAAACCCAACATTTTTAGCGCTCTATTACAGCATGTGGTGATATGTCCAGCAAAGGACAACCCTGTATCAAATACTATACCCAGGTCACGAATGCTCCCAACATTATCCAACAATACACCACCCAAACGATACACATTAATCTTAGGGGATATTCTTCTTGAGAACTGAATACATTTACACTTTTGAGCGTTCAGCATCATTTTGTTTTTATCACACCACTCCTCAAATCTCACAAGGTCATCCTGCATCTCCCTGCTCGCTCCATTTGAGTCATGTTACTTATATATTTTGAGATCATCTGCATAAAGCAGAAATTTACAATGTTGAAAGCATTCAGTTATATCATTAATGAAGAGATTGAACAAGAGAGGTGCAAGATGGCCCCCCTGAGGAACCCCCGAGGTAACAGCAATCACATCGGAGCGGTATGACTTGACCTTAACAGTCTGTCTGCGGCCCACAAGATAAGAGTACAGCCAAACAATCAACGAGCCACCCACACCATACTCTGACAGCTTATCAATCAGCAGACCATGGTCAACTCTATCAAAGGCCTTGGAGAAATCAGTGTATACTGAGTCAACAGACACTCCACCCTCCAACGCCCTTGACAGAGCCCTTTCATATATTATTAGGTTTGTTGTTATTGAGCGACCACCAAAAAAGCCATGCTGCTCAGAAATAATGACATTATGAAAGATTTTTGTTAAAAAGTCATTCACCAGTGACTCAAAGACTTTAGGGAACTGAGATGTCAAAGTGATAGGACGATAGCCTTCAATATCACTCCTATCCCCATTGTTCTTGAAGATGGGGCATACAAAAGAATACTTCCAGGTCACCGGAAATATCCCTGAATCGAACGATTTGTTAAATATAAGCCACAACGGCCTAGCCAATGCAAAAGCACAGCTTTTCAAGAATAGAGGAGGTATCCCATCAGGACCCGGTGACATATTCGTATCCAACTGAGACAACTTTCCATAAATATCCGAAATCTTCAGTCTTCAGCACAAGACTATTAACATGAACAATATTACGAAACTGGTAAGGAATATCCGGGGTGTCCGGCACCGATGCTGAAAAGTCAACTGGCTTATATACCGAAGAGAAGTGCGCAGCAAATGCATTCGCAATGCTCTCACCATCGGTCAGTGTTCTCTCCCTATATCTCATTGTTGAAGGCAGCTCATTACTCTTAATTTTGGAGTGAATGTACTTCCAAAAACTCTTGGGATCCTGCAAAACATTATCCTCAGTTCTAGCAATATACATCTTATAGCATTCATCAGCCTGACATTTACATAAAGACCTCAAATCCCGCAACCTATCATAATCAGACATACTAACAGATACCTTATACTTCTTCTGTCTTCTGTGCAATTTTTTTCAGGAGAATATTGTTCTTAAGTTCGGTACTAAACCATATAGGGAATTTAAAACTATTTTTGATCTTAACCTTAGGCGTAAACATCTGAATGACATCATTTATTACATTATACACACAGTTAACATCACTGTCAACATCCGAGATCAGAATACTATCCCAGTATATATCTAACAATAGAATATTTATTTCATTAAAATTACATTTCTTATAATCATAAATTTCATCTTCAAAAACTAAAACATCATAGTTAAAATCACATTTTATTTTAATCGGTAACGCTGGATGATGCATATCACATTTTATTAAAGCCTCATCTGCACATAGCACTTTATCACACTGGTCATTGGTAAAAACTAAGTCTAAAAAAACACCATTTGCATTTGGGACGTCATTAATTTGGGCAAGGTTCAGGTACGGGAAGGCTTCGACAATAGATTCATCTGAGAATATGATAATTAAAGGCTAGCCAGTCAATCAGTTATGGCATAATAAAAAGAAAATTCATTAGCATTAATACTTAACCGCAGTGATTTACCATGGAGCTTAAATTCAATCAAAGATTATGGTAGAAACAAACTCTACATTCTCTAATAAATAAAATACAGAATGACGCTAGCACTGAATTTTTAATGGGATACTCTTGAAATTCTCAAAGACATACAACAATACAAATACAAATAGTTTATTTCCATAGACATAATTACAATGAATCGGAATTGTCAATGAAATGATAAATACAAAAAGTCTTAAAAATACAAAAAGTCTTAAAAGTACATTAAAATTTCAAAAACAAAATTATCTAATTAAAATTACAATTAAAAAATTCAGTCAGCGAGTAGAATAGATGTTCAGCTAGCATAGTCTTTAATGACCTTTTAAAAATTGAGAAAGTTTTAGCACTTTTAAGATGGTTTGGCAGTAAGTTAAAAAATTTTATAGAGGTAATCATAGGGCCATCCTGAACCTGCGATAAGTGAGTGAAGGGAATATATAATTTGTCTGCATTTCGAGTCCTGTAATAATTAATATCTCCAAACTTAACAAGACTCGTGGATTTTTTGAAAATTTCACATGAACACTGAAGGATATATATGTTTATGATTGTAGGAATGTTTTCCTTTCTAAAGGTTTCTCGACATGACTCTCTATAAGGAACTCTAAACATGGTACGGATAATACGTTTCTGACAAATCAATGCCCCCTCAATAGTGCAGGAGTTCCCCAAGCTAACAAACCATAGGCCAAAGTAGAGTGCACTGCGGCATAATAAACGGTTTTAAGGGTGTAAGTATCTACAAAATCCCTAAGCTGAAAAATGGCATAGTTACTACGAGCTAATTTGCCACATACTAAGTCCACCTGTTCATTCCAGGACAAATTGTATCAACGATAATGCCCAAAAATTTAGACGAGTCTTGTTGAATTATGGTATTTAAACCCTCCCTGAGTAACAAGCTTCTATCCTGGACAACTCGAACAGGTGTGAAAAGGATAAAATTTGTCTTAAGACTGTTAAGACAAAGACCACTTCTTTGACACCAATAAGAAAGATCAGCTATGCATTTGCTAGCTCGCACATGAAGAGACTGGTAGTCGTGACCTGAGACAATTGCCGACGTATCATCAGCGAATAAGGTGATATAACTGGCATCAATTAAAAAAGCCAAATCATTAATAAAAATCAGAAATAAAATAGGACCAACACTGAGGAACACCAGTTTTAACCTCTATCCAGTTAGAAAATGTCACCCGACCATTTGCCCTTAGCTTTACAGCCTGGATTCGGTTCAACAAATATGATTCAAGCCATTTATAGGCAGATCCTCTTACACCGTAATGAAAAGCCTTACTCAGAAGCATAGTGTGATTGACAGTATCAAAGGCTTTAGTAAAATCAAAGAAAATACCGGCAGTTTTCAATTTTAGATTAAAATTGTTTAAAATAGGGGTATAAAAGGAGATAATAGCATCTGCAGTTGAGAGTCCAGCCCTGAAACCAAACTGATGGCATGATAAAATGTTAAATTTTTCGAGAAATGTGACAAGTCTTTTTTATAGGATTTTTCAAAGATTTTTGAGAACACAGATAATAAAGCAATAGGCCTATAATTGTCAACCAGAGAAGTATCACCCTTTTTGTGTAGAGGTACAATCAATAAGTGCTGTTTTTAATTCTTTTGGAAAATATCCATACTCAAAGGACAAATTGATAAGATGGGTCAATGGAGAAAGAATATGAATAACACATTTAACCAACAAATTACAAGGGACCTCATCTGCTCCACTTGAGCTTTTGCATGAGACTGATTTTACAAGCTCGAGTGTTTCACTCTCAGTCATAGGAAATAAGAATAGAGAGTGAGAGAGACTACTGCCAGGCATGTTTATGCTTGTAGATGCATGAAAATTAGCTGTAAGTTTTGCCACTGAGTCCACAAGGAAGTCATTAAATTTATTCGCTATATTTTCACTACCAGTAATATTAATTCCATTATCTGTGATTAGATCAGGAACTGAATTTGACCTGCGATTTAGAAAGTTAGTTGTTGTATTAATAACATTCCATGAAGCACGAGTTATATTTGAAGAATTTAATATTTTTTGAGAATTATAATTTTTTTTTGCAGTGGCAATATTTTTCCTGTGTATCTTCAATCAGGCTTTGTAATATAACATCAATAAATTATTCTTATCGAGAGACTTTAGTTGGGCCTGAAGAAGTCTTAACTGCTTACCTTCATTAACAATGGAAGGTGTTATCCATGAATTGGAATTCTTTTGGCGGCACTTACGTTTTGCAATATAGGGGAAGCTCATGTTAAACAAACTGTAGAAAGTACTGAAAAAATAAGTAAACTTACTCTCCAAATCCATTCTATCAAATGTGGGCAGCCAGTGTTCTTTGGAAAGCAAATGATTGAAATAATTAATACTTTCCTCAGAGAAACATCTAGACCTCAGCAAGCTGTACTCGCCGATAACAGCATCTACAAGGCTTCCCAGGTCACATAGTAAGAGTTGTGCACGGTGATCTGAGAAAGACACATCCTGTCTAGGACTTAATGTTAATCCGGAACCTGCTATCCTAGCCTTAATAGCTTGTTCTCTCTCGACGAGTGACGAATTTCAAACAACGTCGCTCTAGTACTTCAAGACACTATTTACGGTTGGGTCAATACTGTAACCATTTAGACATAGTAACATACTTGAAAACTAATTTTATACTAAAATTTCCGGAGTCCCAGTCGGACAGCAAAATGTTCTAAGACGCGCGGAGATTATTTTCTGACTACTTTTCAGAGTTCTCCATATTTTCGAGCAGGGGGACGTGCTACGCGTGAAATTAGTTTCAGACTACCGTTTCAGAGTTCCCATATTTTTGGGCAGGGAGACGTGCTACGCGTGAAGATTATTTTCGCTTTTATACCATCTTTTTCGACTTGTTTTCTCCTAGAAAAATCTGGATTCTACACCTGCAGCTATTAAAATGTTATTATTAAGAGCACTTAAATTTTTGCCGAAAATTTTAATATGACAATTAGCGTTTTAACATGTTTTGTAAATTCCAATCCCGCCGAGTGTTCCAAATTTAAATTTTTTAATTACCCTATTAAAAATTAGGTATCGTCAAGTCGGGTCACTTGAGACGGTTTTGACATTTGAATGACTGTTCTACGAAAGTATTGGTCAGATTGTAATGAAAGTGGTGTCAAAGTTTGAGTCTTGGTCTATAGCATCGATTCCTAACATCAAAGTTGATTAATATCTGGCTACCGATTTTATATTTTTTAGTGCTTGTCTCAAGGCACCCTCCTCCCTTCCGGGTGTCTTGAGACACTGCTGATTTTAGACTGGAAACTCAAGTTAAAAGAGTAGATCTTGAAACACTAAAAATGTTTTTAAAAATTATTTGATGGTTTTTCAGCAGAAAAAATAGGTGGGTAGTAAAAGAAACAGCCTTATTTAGCAAAATAACTTGTAGTAGCTTTGGTTATTACAGGAACATTAGTTATTTATGAAAATACGTAATCATACAAATACATTATGCTGATTTCTAACAAACTAAACAGTCTTTCACAAAGTAAATCACAAAAAATATATATCAACTTAAATAGGTACTGCATTAATGACTTGAGACAGTGTCTCAAGACACCCACACTAGGTCACTTTATTAAACTTTTTGCAAAATTTTGTGAAAAAAAAATTAATGTACAACTTAAAATGTCACAGTCTATATACACAACATAATGGATAAGTACAAGAAATTTGGATTTCCTTCTCGTAGTGGTATAGAAGTTGCATGTAAAGTTTCACAGGATTTTTTTTACTAGCAATATGACGTATATTCTTAAATATTTATTCAGAGCGTATAAATGCACCCATTGGAGAAATAAGGCACACTAAAACATTCCACATTCCACAGGTGTTCACTCGCTGACCAGCGCGGTCGTTATCGGCAGCGCTCGTATTGCGGTCAGGGGCGGCTTCTCAATAAGTGCGCCCGTGCGCGCGCACTGCCTTCGAAAGTAAACGGAAAAATAAAATCTTCCCTACATACAATTTAACATAAACTAACTATAATTTGCGAATTTACATATTTTTGAATCTCCACTGTCCGCAGAATACATTATTTATAAGAGCGAAATCGAGGCACGACGGCGACGATCAAAACGCAGAGCGTCCAACGGCGGCCTCCGTCCGTAACCACAACTAGTTTAAATCTGCCGTGCGCTAGTGTTCGGCGCTCTTGTTAAATGCATTTTCGTCATGCAAAACGGTCGGGAATGTTCGTAAAATCACGAGAAGTCAAGGCTCATCCGTGCGCTATTTAGATCCGCACTTTGTAGCTTAATTTAGTGATAATTTGCAATTCTTGCGTATATAGTATGGTGTCACAAGCTGATTTTTTTCAGGGATGAAAGTACATGATAAGATAACTCTTATTCCGGAGGTAATACAAAATTAGACTCCACAAAAGGACACTATCATCAAAAATCGAGATATTGATACCATCGTATAGAGGAAAAAATACTTATTTTTTGGTCCAATGCACAATAAGGTCTTTGTAAGAAGTATTTTTTGATAATTATTCAAAAAAAATCATTTGCATTAGCCCATATGGCCGAAAAAAAATTTAAATGTAAATATCTCGGTTTCAACCGTGCAAAAATTTAATTAAAAAATAGTTATTTTTAAATATAACACTCAATTAACAAAAAGGGAAGGCCTAAATGAAAAAAAAATATTCTTTATAAAAGTTTCGCTTATGTCTTGACAAGGTAATAGAGCGAATCCCATATTTTTTGCTTATAAACTAATAATGGTATAACAATAAATAATGAGAGACGTCATGGGTTTACGCCCTAATTAAATATGTCCAGCCTCCTCGCCTTCAAGCTACGGCTGATGCAACATATTTAATATAGGTCCTGAAAAATTCAGCTTGTGTGGAAAAAGTGAGAGGTAAATCGTTGTTTAGAGCGAATATTACATACTACTATTATAAGTATTATTCTGTATTATACTCCAGTCGAGCCGTGAATTTATTTTTGTTTTGTTCGGTTCGTTGACGCTTGTTAATTAGCTGCCATATAAACTCGTGAGTTTAGTGTACGTAATATTGTTTAGTGTTTTATATTTTTATTTATATACTATTATTCTACTGTCATGGCTAGTAGTTCGGGGTGGTTCGGGTTCTGACAATTGCTGTGGGGGCATACATTCAGTTGACCATATTATTAAAAATAACTTTTCTCTATTGGATCTGAATAAAAAGATTGAAATAAAGAGGTTAGGGCGACCGATGCCGGTTTTAAAATTAGACCAAACATGTGCCAAGAAAAAGGATTCACCAGACATTTTAACCCATGAAATCTTGTGGCGAATGGAATTTCACTTTAAAGCTAGGAAACGGCAAAGTCGAAGGGCTAACCATCGACAAAAAGATGTACAATAACACTTTTTTGCCATCAAACCGATATATTTTTTAACGTTTTCGAACTTCTGTTTTTTTTTTAACTTTATTGATTTGTAGTTACAATAAACTGTTTTAATGGTTTACTCTTCTGGAATCGATAAGTACCTACTTATTAATTTCTTTTAGGGCGCAACAATTACCATTCAAGAGGGCGCCGAATTCATTTTTTTAACGATTTTAACGAGTTTTGGGTAAAAATGGGCGTGGCACCCCCAAAACTTTCCGCCTTCGGCGGTTAAGCCTCCGGCAGCGCCTGCAGCGGGCATCCCCCTATGCGTACGAAAAACCCTACATAAATTGCGCACTACCTATTTAAAACGTCACGAGCCGCCACTGATTGCGGTATTGCCAGATTGATTTTAAGAAATTCGTGATCGTGAGTTTTGTCAAGTGACCCGACTTGACATTCCAAACTTAATTACCCTATTAAAATCAGTTACTACATGCGTGTTAAATTCCAAATACTGTACACTAGACCAAATTAAGGTAATTAATTGGAGAACACGGTTTTTGCATTTCGTTTCAATTGGCTTTGTTCTGGGAATATTCTTAATCGAAACGCCCCCTGGCCAATGGTTTTCTTTTTAGAACAAATTTTGGGGGAACCTGTCTTTGAAGCGCGCAACCAGTGGTTACCATTCCGTGAAGTTAGTGTTTCCAGTCGCGCGGTCTAATGCAGTCGAAAAAACCAAAAGTATAAGTCAACCGCGATTTAAGTCGGAATTCTAATCTTGTGAAGTTAAACACAAAGCAACCCACTTGGATTATAGTCCAATAGTAAGTTATTTTATTTTAATAAGGCTTATGATAGGTGCTTTTGTTGTACATTCTTAGACAAAAATGATTAACTTTTGATGCGATTCTGGCATTACTTCGTGAAAGTTGGATTTCAATTTAAATTTTGTTTAAGAAAATAGAATTAGAAAACAAATCACTTACCTGTAAGGAAATTTGATGATAATTATACGAACAGTTCCGTCTGAAATATTTACAATTGAATGTTCTCTATTGGCGATCTAATTCGAAACTTAATTTATTTTATTTATTGGTGAGCTAGCTCAATCCTAATTTATTTTTGAAACAATTAAAAATAATTTTAAAACAAATCGTTGAAACAAATTTACTCAGAATCGCGTACTAGCTCTGATTCATTACAAGATAAAAAAAAGTAAGAAATATAATATGCTTGTTTTACTAGGTAGTATAATACAGTTTTTATCTACATAAATCAAAATAACCAGTTTGCACTGTATATTTTGTTTACCCTTAGATCCAACCAAATTCCACGCAATTGTTAAAAAACCTATTATTTATAAGGAAACAAAAGCTTTCTAATCATAAAAATAAACATATTTTTGGAAGTAAAACTTCTTTAGGCCCGCTGTACCTGGAGAGTAAGCTGGCGAGCGCGTTACGAAAACTATAAAATCTGTGATACGGCGAACGAACGTTATAAAATGTGTGACGCAAACGTTATAAAATGATGCGAGGCAATTGAAAGTAGAGAGGCCCGTCTACAATCCAACCGAAGACCGAAGCATGAGATAACTATCTTTTATTCTTGTCTCCTCCACGTCATCCGCCCCGAACTCGCGTATATTTATCTAACAAGAACCGATAGTTAAACGGGCCACGTATACTAGTATGATCTACCATTGGTGTCAGCGAATTTGTATAAAATAAAAATATTAGTTTACTATTCAACAGAACACGTGGTAAAATATGAGGAGGAAGAGTTATGCGTCGTACATCTAACACACTGTGCAGGTAGGTATAGGTTATTCTCTGTTTCTGGTGTGTGGTCCGCAAACACACTCAATTTTTTTTTATTTACTTTCAAGTATCATTCAGATTCTTTTAAACAGGAAATGTGGCAATCCATATCATCCAGAGTCCAGAGCTTCATGCTCGGAGCAAAGCTTATATAAGCTGTGCGCGGAGCGACTCTAAAACAGTTGTTTTGGTCAAGTGGCCCGTTATATAGTGGAGAATAGAGGGAGTTGAGAATCTTATTTTATAGGTTTTTTATTTTGACGTATGCATTTTTGAGCTGTAACATTTTTATATAGACTTTCTTAGTAAATTATCCTTAAATTGATTCATTTGTTGTCTGTTTGATTGATATATCTTTATGCTTTAATTCAAATAAGCAATGTTAGTAGCAAAACCTGATCCGACACTCACTTTTGCATCAAAATGTACTGCTCTTATCGACTGGGGTAATTACAGAGAGGCCTAGGGGCCGGGTAACTGTTTTTTATGTTTTGGCGATGTCGTTTACCTTGCATAAAGTCAGAGGCTCCGACTCTTCAGCGAAACGATAAAAAATTTACGTCTCTAGTGGCTATTGTTGGCATATTTGTCTGTTACTGCCGCTGTTTAGAAGTGCACCAAGCACCAACATGATTGGTAAAGGGGGAGCGATCAGGACCAGTATTCTTCAGTTACTGGAACCTCGAACCCAGCTCGCACTTGGGAAGAGAGGGTGGAATACGGATCGATTTGCATTTGATAGAAACAATCGCGTATTTGAAGAATACAATACATCGTTATTACATCACCTTTTCCCACGTGGGGGATGTTTTAATGACTCAAGAATTAGTCTTTCTGGGGTACATCTTTATTAAACCTTCTCTTCCCTCATGAGAGTTGCCCCAATGACTCGAGAATACCGATCCTGGGTGGCATTGGAACAGCTCCCACTTGAGAAGGAGAGGATATAATATACATGTATTGAATTCTTCAAATGCACGACTGGTTTCATCCGATGCGCATCGATAAGTTTACATCCCTATTACACCTTCGCCTCCCGCGTAAGAGTTGTTCCATTGGCACGAGAATACGGGTTCTGGCGGGTAATTCTTGTGTCATTGGAACAGCTCCAACGTGGGAAGAGAGGATATAATAGAGATGTATTGATGTGTTGTATCAAGTACGAAATTGTTTCTATCGAATGAAAATCGATAAATTTACATCCCTATAACACCTTCTCTTCCCACGTGAGAGGTGAGAGCTGCTCCAATGGCTCGAAAATACGGGTCCGTGTGAATTCTCGAGGCATTGGAACAGTCCTCACGTGGAAAGAGAAGTTGTAATAAGTATGTAAAATGATAGATTTTAACGCGGCTAGCTCCGGGAGCAAAACTAGTCCAAGGCATGCCTAAAATCCAAGAAAAAAAACAAAGAAAATCATGAACAAAGTAGGGCTATACGAATTGTATCATATTTATGGCCATTCGCACGGCCTCTCTTAACCCAAGATTAAGTTAAGGTGCACCTTATCTGGTGTATTTTTGTTGCAAATACCCAGGTGCACCTTACCTTAACTTTAATCTTGGCTTAAGAGAGGCCGTGCGAATGGTCTTTATCAACTGTACGAATCGGGCATTTAATGAAAAATATTAGTTCATTCGGAATTTTGTTCTTAAAGTGCTTAAGTGAAGATACATTTTTCATTGTATATCAATATCAGTAACAGAAGCGGTGGCCCCTAGCGGGCCTTGCACTGAGGCAACCAGCCCGCATTAGAGAACCTCCAAGATGCCGGTCTTACTTAAGAAAGGTCGCATCTCCTTCAGACTAACACGACGCACTGAAACTGGCTCGATCGGCATCGCGCCAAAGACTCTGAGTTGCAAGGCAGCAAGTAGATGGTATGGGGTCTCATCGTCCTCCATGCACCATCTACACTCCTCTCACTCCTACACTCCTCTGCAATTCTCAGCAGAATCAGGTGCCGTCTAAACCTACAGTGCCCTGTGTGAAATCCTACCAGGCCCTGCACTCCTTTCTAGATATGCACAACAACCCCCTGGCGAGAGTCTTCGCGGGCCAATGTATCATGAGCCTCGTTTGACTTATCCCCGGAGCCGTCCGCCATACCTCTTTGGCCCGACCCTCCGTCCAGGCCTCCAAAGCTCTTTCACGAACACTCTGGGCGATCCCCACAAAGAGATCACCCCCTATAAGTATCCGTGTGCGGAACTTTCTCTGGCTAAGGCGTCAGCGGCCTCGTTTTCCGGTACACCCGAGTTTAACCCTTTTAAGCTTTGCAGGTTCAGTCAGCCAGCTTCTAGACTCCATTACCAACAAGGAGCGCGTGCGGATGACTTTAGCGCCATGAGTGCGGCCTTGCTCTCGGAGGAGAAGAAAATCCTCCCGCCACCGACATTGAGCATTAGCGACTTCCAGACCCCTATCATAATCCCAAAAATTTCTGCTTGGAAAACCGTAGTATGCTCGCCCAGTGGGCGGATAATTCCCGCCCCGGGGCCTCACAGTACGCACCAGCTACGGATAGTGTTCCCATTCTGGACCCGTCTGTGAACTAGACTAGCCCATCCCAGGATCCCGTCCTTCCCTCCATCCAATCCTCCTTCGTAGGGAAGAGGAAGTTTAGCCCCTCGTGGAAGCCTACCTCAGGGACCATCGCGTCACCTGGCATACCCAGGATGGTTAGGTCTCTAGACAAGCCTCGCCATAGACCATAATGGCCATGGCAGGAGCCATTGTCCCTCCACATTCAATCATCAGCCAATCTTATGGCCGCTCTAGCCGCCTCGTGCCTCACCCACCGACGGAGGCAACTCCACTAGCGCCGTCCCCATAGCCCCGGTGAGGCAAAGGCATGCAAGTCGCTGTAATTTGTCCAGCAGTAGTCTGAACGTCGTTTTGGATCCTGGCCATCAAACGACCACTTCGTGCATGAGCATCGGAGCAATCATCGTCCTATAGATCCACAACATAGTTTTCGGCCCAAGTCCCTAGGTCCTCCCCCCCCCCCCCCCAGGGCCTTACGGTAATCTCACATAGCACTGAGCGCCGGTCTTGAGCCGAATGTGTTCCTGAAAGGTCAGTTTGGAGTCCAACCAGACACCCAGGTACTTCACGCATTTCTTTGCCATAAGAGGGGTCCATTCCAACGTGATGTTGGGTCAGGCCTCCAGCTTGCTTTTCGTGGTAAAGATGACCATCTTTACCTTGTTGGGATTCGTCCTGAGTTCATTATCCCTACACCACTGCGAGAACCTTGTCAGTGCTTCCTCCAGAACCTCTGCAATATTCTCACATCAGTTCCTTGTGCCATAATCACAACGTCATCTGCATAGGCCTGTACATGGACTCCACGCTCTACTCTCAGGATGCGTAGGAGCTCATCCACCACTAGACACCACAGGAAGGAGGACACGACACCCCTGAGGACAACCGCGCGATGACTCAACCCTAGCCACCTCATCTCCCAGCCTAGTCTCGACCCTCCGCCGAGCATGGGACATTGTATATGTATATTCAGAAATCTTCAAAATCTCTAATGTCGACACGGCCCACTCTCCAGAGGAATACTTTAATATTGCAATAATACATTTTTCGCTCTTCGCATCAATGCTTGGCGAGTTAAAGTGTTGCCAGTATGGTCGGAAAATCCGCAAATCAATGCAATTCGGGATCTGGCCTTTTCTACCCTGTGACCTACTCTTGGCTATTCTGTGACCATGTAGCCTGTAGGCTAGAGCCATATACGTTTAAAACGTATATGGCTAGAGCCATTAAACAACAATTTCGACGAAGCTGTCAAACTGTCAAGGAGTGAGGAGTTTGTTTACTTGTTTACAAGGAATGAATTTATCGTTTTACACCATCATAAAAATAAAAGTACTTGTATTTATCTTGGGTATCATTGACAAACAAATATAAAGATTACTTTTTAAATATATATATGAATCCCATCATTCCCATATTATGTTGGAATCTACAGAGATAGACCGACTATGTGCCTTTCTGTTCACAAAGTCGGCAACATCTTTATAGTGTCAGTCAAATGAGGTTAGGTTCCTTTTTGGCTGAGATTTGGGTCAAAAAAGAAATGGTTTTTTGTATTTGAACCTTTTTTTAAGTTATTTTTAGGATACTTTCCCACGAAATGTGATTTATTTAATTCATAAGCAAATACCTTTTATAACGTTTTTAATGAAACTATGTGGGTAGTTGACATTTTAAAAAAGGACTTCATTGTTTGGAAATAACAAAAATAGAAATATTTATATTGTGACAATAGGAATTCGGAAAACATGGAGGTAGAACTAAAAGAAAGTCCACTGGAACCAATACAAGAAGAACTTCCAAAGTCTATTGAAATTCAAAGTAAAAAACTTACATGGCCCGAACTTAGGACAGTGGTTAGCGAGCTTCGAAGGCAGTTGTCAAGTTTGTGTACAATGATTCCTACATCTTTCACTTTCAGAACTTTACAGGATGGAAGAACTCGGATATATTTTCTTAGTACTCCACATAATGGTTAGTTTTCATATTTTATTGCTGTTATTGACTTTTTAAGTTATATCCTTTAATTGTGTCACATGAAATTTGAATATCATGCTATGAAGAAATTTTATCCAGGTATTCATTCTGATGTTTAGAATCACTCAATATTTGATTTGATTTACTGTTATATTGTCAGATCTAAGATTGGTCATTTTTTAGAAGACGTGAGATTAGTTTTTGAATTTTGGCCTAAGCATGCAACTGACCTATAGAAGTGTAGTACAGTACATTTTGCTTTACAGAAACATATTTTTCTCTCAAAAAAATAAAAGAGAGTTTCACATGTGCAAAAGACTAAAATTTATGAGAGTATCATTTCAGTCTTTTTTTTTCATTTTGAGCATGCCTTGTGTTAGTTCTGTTTGTTTGTGCTCCCGAAATGAGCGGATGGCCATGCACGAAATGAAATATTAGTAGAATGATAAAAAAATTTATCGACTACAGTGGGGCAGTGGAACTCTTTTCCTTAACCTCGTTACACCACTGGAATATTTATAAAAGTAACACATATTTTTAACAAAGTTCATCTTTGCAAATTCAATATTTCCTATTTTTATACACTTTTTTTTTACCCTACCCCACACCGCTATTCACTCCATTGTCCCACAAGACAGTTGATTACTGTTGGGTTTCCGCAAATAAAAAAAGGTCTAAAAATTACGTAAAAACACTCAATTTATGTGTTTCTGAGGAAAAAACGGCAAAATCGGTCTTCTAAAAAAATTCCCTAAGATTTTTGAACTTTCAGTTTTAGATATACCTATATCTCAGTAAAATATAAGGTCAATGTTTTAAAACTACCAAACTTCAGATACTTAGAAGTAAAAAATATATAGTTACTGTGCCTGGGAGATATTTGATTTATATTGTAGTAGTGTGTATTGAGTAAATATTAACAAGAAATAAAATTAACATCTGCAAAATAAAGCACATTAATTGAAACAAAAAAAAAACATCTGGGAGTATGTTAAGTATATTAAAACTCGGTCCTATTGTGTGAGTCTTATGATTTATCAACAACCAACTTTTATCACTCAAGGTGTACAAACAAATGATATAACTTATCAAACTTGTCAGTAAATATCTGATCCTTGAATACAATAATCAATAAAAATCGTAAAAAAATATCCAGCACTTTAAAATTTCAAAATAAAACGCACATAGACAGGTAATTAGGTACTAATTTAAAAGGTCTGGTATTCCTGAATACTGTAAAATTAATTAGTTAAATTAATAAAAGCCTTACTAAAACAGAGTATTATCCACAAATAAAGGATCTGCCAGAGAGCAACACAGATCTGTGTGCTCTTCTCGAGCAACTTGAAAATCCTGGTGAAAAATTCTGCTTTAAGGAAATCAGTTTTAATACGTTGCGAGATATCTTAAACCAAATTAAAAATAAAACTACTCCTGATTTTTATGGCTTAACTGCCAGTTTAATAAAATGTGTAAAAAAATATTATTATAATTCCGCTTGCCAAACTCGTCAATCTGTGTTTGCATGAACGAAAATTTCCACAGGTGCTAAAGCGCGCTTTAATTTCCCCAATCAACAAAAATGGCACCCATCAGGAGTACGTAGAGTTTTTGGATTGCAGCGAAGAGCTGTAAGGATATTGGCTGGGCTGAGATACAGGGACGATTATGGAAATGCATTTTGGGGGATGAAAATTGTTACTTTTCCCTCAGTCTGTATCCTCGAGGGCCTGCTCTACGTAAAACGAAAGCAGGATAGTCTTCAGACATATGAGAACATACACAGCCACGAATAAGAAATAAGGCCGACTATATCCCCGCCTGCTGCAGGCTGTCGAAGTGTCAGACTTTTTAATAAGCTGCCTCAAATAATAGGGGGATTGTCTCTTAAAGCATTCAGAAATAAGCTCAAGACATTTTTGGTAGGGAAAGCCTATTACAGCATAGAGCAATTTTTAAATTGTAATTGTCTGGACTTTTAATTTATTAATGTGTATTATTGCTCTACCTATACTTAGAGTGTCCTTGAGATATGACTAATTGTAATTTTATTTAGTATTGATTATTCTACCTTTTGGATATGACAATGCTATTTTGATGCTTCTTTGTGGCTTTTAGTAACGCATATGTATTTGATGTTTAGTGTAGGTTCGGCTGCTTGTAGCCCATTATTTGATGACTGTAAGCAATTACTATTGTACTGACATGAATAAATTTGATTTTGATTTTGAATATGGAAACATAGTTTTTGCACTCGACGCGCGTTTCGCTAACCATGTACCATATATCTATAGAATGCTGGGATCCTTGAAATGCACTTGCAAACTTCTGCGAGACATTGGGGCAGTAAATTTCCTGGATAATTGCCTTGTTCATTCTGTCCTCAAGTACAATAGTATAGTGTACATGGTTTCCTTTCTACAGAAGTAATGCCGAAATGCTAGAAAATATAGAGAACAGTTTTTGTAAATTCGTTCTGTATAAGCAACGCTTCCCTTATGAACGCCTTACCTATAGAATTCAATATTTGTTGGTGGATTTGAGATCCTTGGAGGAACGCTGGAATAAGAATAAGAATAATTTTATTAATGATAAGTACAAAATAGCTTTACAATCGTCAATATTGTCAATAGAATTTTTTTACAATTAATAGAAATTCCAAATAGATAAAAGCTAAAAGCTATGGGCCATTAGTTGGGAAGGACACAACAAATTACAAATACATAGACCAAATTTAAAGATTTAAAATAAACTATTTCTATACACGAAGGAGTAAACTCCACATCACAACATATTAGACAAAATCCTGATCACTACCATCACAATTTAAGAAATCGTTATAATTGTAAAAAGCTTGAGATATTAAATATTTTTTTTATTACAGTTTTGAAGCACTTTACTGGCAATTCCCTGACCCTCACAGGTAGCCTGTTGAAAAAAACAGGCGCGTAATGTAGCGTTGCATTCCAAGACCTCTGAAGTCTGAGAAACTCAATTTGAAGATTCATTTGTGATCTTGTATTGTGAGAATGTAAATTCTGAATAGTTACATATCTATTCAAGTTTTGACGTACATAGAGTAATGATTCGTAAATGTAGTGGGATGGAAGAGTAAGAATCCCAAATGTTTTGAAATATGGTCTTGCTTCATCACGATACCCAATCCCAGCCAGGACTCGGACTGCCTTCCTCTGTACTCCAAATACCCTAGATGCATGGGACGAATGTCCCCAAGCCAGAAGGCCATATACACATATTGAGTGCCCAAGAGCATGATAAGCCATAAGGCAGATCGCTGACTCCACAATATTCGCCAAGCCCCTCAGTACAAAGACTCCCGAGGCTGCCCTTTTTGAAACATTATTTACATGAAGTTCAAAAGTCAGTTTTGGGTCTAAAGTTATTCCCAAAAACTTGACCTGGTCTGGATTATCAAGGTCTATTTGCCTCAGCGAGAAGACAATATTTTTCGTTTTTTCCTGGTTAAGGTTGGGTTTATTTGCCACAAACCAATCACTGACACACTCTCTACACTCAGCCAACCTCTCAATCAGCGATTCACATTCCCTGTCAGTTACAAGAAAATTGGTGTCATCTGCATACAATGTAACACTACCCTGCTGCAGGGAGGATGCTATATCGTTGACATATGTGAGGAACAATAACGGCCCCAATATAGAGCCCTGGGGCACACCGTGCCTCACGACTCTTACGTCCGAGAGATGCCCCCCATAGCATGTCAGCTGTCTCCTGTCATTGAGATCCCTCTGAATCAACTGACAGTTGTGAATTAGCCGGACTTTAGTGAGGTGCGGCTTCTCTTCCTCCTCCTGTATTTTTAAGTCTATAATTATAAACATTTTCTTAGTTTATACATTTTAATGCTTACTTAAGTGTTATTTTAATTTTTTTTGAGATATAATTTTCTATAAAGTTCTTAAACTAACTTCCGCTACTGTTTCTTGGAAACTGGCTGGCGAATTTCCACTTTCTCTTTAACATTCTTGAAATATTTAGTTTATCAGATTAAATACGACTCTGTATTTTTAGGTAATTGTTAATATAAATTCAACTTTTTATTATGGTTATTATTAATAAAGAGATTTCATTCAGGATATTATTACTTAAGTTACCGAAATAATGATTATAATTTTTTTCTGAAAATAATATGTGGCAATAATATGTAAAATAGTAACACTATTTTTTCTTTCTCCCAGTATATTTGTAAATAATTGGACAATAGTTTGGCAGTCTTTATATTTCTGCTTATACTGTCCACCAGTTATCAGAGTATTCTCTCATGCATACCGGAATTGATTTTATTTTTGAATTTTGTGGAAATGTAAGAATTAATGTTAGCTGTGACAATGTTATGACACGACAAAAGGGAATTTTTCTAAATGTCGTGTTTGCTAAAGTTGAATCTCTTTTGTTAATTATAACTGCCCAGATTTGAACAGCCAATGGGGTTGTTAGTTTTTGACATATTACTGACTGACTAACACAATTTTTTTCATATAGGTTGGGAGACGACTCTTCTTTTCACTGATATACCAAACACAAATCAACCTACTAGTTTGAGGCTTCAATGGCAATGTGTCCTGGAGTCAAATTTTCCTTGTATATCCTCATGCGACAGGTAACAATTCCCTTCAAATTTTAATTGGCTAATTTTGTTGTCACTGAAATGTTAAGGGCACGGAAAGCAATTTTATTTATATTCAATGTTTAAGGTCTTCCAGAGAAGAACAACTGTTGTGGGAGAGGAAGAGGCTGGCCACATGGGGAATAAACAGTTACGAAATACACGAGGATTCAGGAAAGATTGTCTTCCCAGCTGCGAGTAGCCTGTTTCAGTGTGTGGACAGTGGATATACGGTAATCATTTGTCAGTGTAAATGCTATATCCACTGGAAAGCCAATTCTTTTATTTCGTCTTTACTTTTTGTATACATAGATTTTCCCTTATAGATTGCATTATTTCTAGAATGGCCAACTGTTCCCTACAAAATTAAGGATGACCTCATTAGGAGCCAAATTATATCCTCAAATTTGCCTTACAAACCCCGAATTGGTGGCTTATATTTGTAACCACGATATATGGGTTACTCATACAGTGTCTGGATCAAATGTTAGAATAACTTACGCCCATAAAGGTAAGCAAAATATTCTGGTGGTGCAATTTTCAGTTCTTAAATAAGAGCCAGTTATTAAGAGATTATTTGTTAGCAATAGTATGAAATTAGACCGAAATCTAAGAATTGTTGAATGAACTATTTAAAATCTATTTTTCAAAAAGTTGGTATAGAATATTATATTTTATTAGGTGGAAGAAATCTGGCTGATGATCCATTAAGTGCTGGAGTGCCTTCTTATGTAATGCAAGAGGAATTTTCTAGGTATCAAGGGTATTGGTGGCAACCCAAATGTCTAGGTAAGGATTAACATTATTTGCAGTAAAATTTAGCTCTAAGATGGTATTTTCCTTATCTTTTAATATAGTATTCCTGCTAAATTGTTTTGATATTATAAGTGTTAAAAGTTTTCCACAAATGTGATATGAGCTTAGTAAAAAAAGAAGACGAAAGTATAGATCCTGATCAGAAATCATGTTTTGGTGGAATATAATAATTGAATATTCCGTGCTATTTGACAGGCGGAGTGTATAGAATCCTTTATGAAGAAGTCGATGACGGCGACGTGAAACTGTTCTGTTTCCCCTCTTCCCAATCCGACACTGGAGAAGTGGAGGAATTTCGGTTTCCTCGGGCCGGTTGTGCCAATTCAAAAAGCTACCTTAAGTTGGTCGAGTTCAAGTTGAACGAGCACTTGCAGATTGTGGATCTATGCCTGCTAGACCTGCAGTTCTCGTTGAACGTCATGTTTCCTTGGATGGAGTATATGGTACGGGTGGGTTGGACGCCAGACGCCGAATTGTAAGTGTATAATTAGATAAAAATTAGAAAAACGTTATTGATTTTAATTGAGTATTATCTGCTAGTAAAATCAGTTATTTTGAAATATGTTTAGAATGTGCTCATCAAGATATTCACAATATTTACTTGTAAATATTTATATACGAAAAGATATTTATTTAGAGCACAACAGAAATGGAAAAGGAAACTTTGCATTTTTTGCATGTATTCTTAAGAACATGTTGCCTAATGAAATTTAAACTACTCTATTGAAGCCACAGACTTACCTTGCGTGAATAAGAGCATTTTTATAGCTATCCTTAAAATGTTTATAAAATTGAGTTATTCAAATAAAAATATGTCGACTGTGAGGTGTTGAATTAGCCGCGACCGTCCGCCCTTTAGGGATAATTTCAAAGAAGGAAAGGTGGACGCACGCGCTTTAGTCAGATAGTCTTGTATTTGGTATATACTTAATAAAAAAAATAATTCTTAATTACTAATTATTTATATTTAGAGTTCTGATGCTTATTTCCTCTTTTTTTAGAAGTAATCGAATATATAAATATATATATGAAGTTATTATATTGTTTCTTTTGGTTCTTTGATTTTATTGAACCCGGCCAGATACAAATTTATGCAACTAAACAATTAGAAAAAAAACTGAAATACACACACTCCACATTCGTTCGCACTATTCTTGGGCAATGCCGCAAAATGAGTAAGTGAAACTACTACTTGCAAGTGATACTCGCCCGTTTCTATGTGCATAACAGCAATAAATTATCTATTTCAAAGAACGAACTATATCAGTCGTATTTTACGTATAAAATTATATTAGTGTCCTAAGACTAGCTCTAATTTGCTTTCCAATTGTCGTTTTGATCGATTTATTAATTAGCTAATAAATATCTCATTATTTTCCAAATCCATAAAATTTTTCATTCCATGTCCTCACAAATTATTAAGTTACGTTATTTATGATGTTAAAATTTAATCTGCGAAATCTAGATAATAACCATTTTTTCCGGACTTAAGTAAGTTTCCAATGTATTATCATTATGCTTGTTGCACTTAGTTTAAAACATTTGCAAGCAATCAAAATAAAAGGCCAAGTGGATGTAATGTTTACCATATTAGATTATACAATTTATATTTAGAAATAAATTAACAATTTCTTATTGTATCAATCAAATATTGAGGAATCAAACTTAATCAACGGATCTCGAATATCATCTTGTATTACTTTATTGCGTTTAATTTCATCATAATAATAACTAACAGACATACCAGAATAAGATATACCACTATTTGTTTGAATTTGAGTTCACCACGCCATTTTCTTGCAGCTTTTGCTCTGTGGATTTTGTTTGTCCCATTTTAAAATTGATGAAATTGATCGTGATAAACTGATCAGATCATTTCAAAACAGCTTCAGGGAACTTCACTCAACTTAAATATTTCTCATTATGAACTTATCTTTTACTCAAAGAGCATCCCGATGGGTGTGAGTGAAACAGTTATTTTGTACGTAAATTGCTATCTAAGCGAATCCAATAAGAGAATAATATTTAAATTGAAACATAAAAGTTTTATCGAATTATTAGCCTCGAACAACTGTCAAAAATAAACAAATGAGTTTCTGGATGTTAATGAATGCACTGACTTCGTTATTTTAATGATACTCTCTTTAATATTTTCAAAATTATGAGATACCTTTTGACCTCTTACTACCAAAAAAAGAAAATTTCTTGTTTTATTTTATTATTATTTATTATTTGAATGCGTATGTGATTGAGATAATAATCAATTATTGGTAGGTATTTTAAAATTTTTGCGTTTTAACAACTCGCAACTGATGTTGAAATTGGCATTATTTTTTGACATATCTGTATACCGTTTTTCACATTAACTGTCTAAGGTAATATTTGCGACAAAAATCCATTGTTATAATCTAAGGCTCATTTCACCTATAAAAACATGTAGTAATAATTGAATAAATTAGAGTAAGAACTCCGCGAAATTTAATGTAATAAATTACATTATTTAAACAATATTATTCTTCAAAATTTTTAACTAATCTTTGATAATATTTATTTATATTATAATGATGTGATAATGCCTAGAAGTTATTTCATTTATATGGAAAATAATCATATTCGATATTCCATCCTATAGGTAATTAGATAATATACAACTATGATTTAATTCAATTCAATTCCACTTACACGAGTTTTGTTACTCTAATATTTCCCAACATATCGCTTTACACCGCGTTATTTTTATTATTGTAACTGATTAGTGTGCCACTTTGTAATGAATATCTAGCTCAGCCAATTTGTAAAGATAGAGCAAAAGTTAATTTATTTAGTTTATTTGAGGGTGTAGGTTAAGATGTTTCCTCTGGTGATCTAAAATTTATAAGGCGCCACTTGCGATAAATCAAAGAAATCAACTTAAAAACAAATGATATATTAACTATATGGTTAAATTACAACTTATAGTACCATGTGCACTGCAGTTATGAACATAATTGATTACTGAAGATTTAGTTTACAAAAATGGTAAAGATGAAAATTGGCTTAAAATTGGATTACAAATGCAATCAAATACAATTGATTACTGAGAATTTAGTTTACATAAATGGTAAAAATGAAAATTAACTTAAAATTAGATTACAAATGCAATCAAATACAATTGATTACTGAAAATTTAATTTACCAAAATGATAAAAATGAAATTAACTTTGGTGTTAAAGATCGACAAATTTAAAATAAATAAAATCTAGGTCTTTACAATTATTTTATGTAAGTAACAATGAACCTACGTTCCCAACTGTTCTATTATCTGCAAACCACGTGATCGGTTGGGACCTTCACTGGAAACCTCAACTACCTGTACCTAAGCTTCCTTGCTATAGGCGTGTCCAGGGCTTACCAGTCATTCCAGGAATGGTTCCCAGTTGTCTGCACGTGCCTGCTATCGGATCGACTGTCACCACAATGATCTGCGTGACTGTTGTCTTGTAGGAACGTTTACATGACAAAAATAATTGGGTGTCTTAGACCGGTGTACACTGCTAATTATAATTATAATTATACAGAAGAGTGTCTTGTGGACCTCAGTTTGACATACAAGGTTTTAACCAAGAACTTGAAAATTTACTGGTTACAGCAAATGTAATCAGAACTTAAATTACAATTTGGTTCAGCAAAAATTATAAGTAACTATGATTAAATAACACTATAAATAATTACTGTTACTCAAGATATTTCCTTTCTTTACTTAAAGATATGAAATTCAAAAGAAATTATGATCAAAATTAAAAATTTAAAAGAAAATTATGAAAAAAATATGAAACAGTGGCTCTCGGTTACTTCAAATAGAAAATCACTAGACTTTAATACAAAAAAATAGGAAGAACGAGGTAGAACCTCTCTTAAACAAGTCTAATGACTCCAAATAGGTAATTTCTTTACTTAATTCATTAATATGGCCCTTGGCACATAAACAATAATTGGACGTAAATTACGTCTCAATTAATCAAAGATAAAGATAAGATAATTACTATCTCGCTTTGAGATATGAACTAAGATAAACGATAAAGAAAAAAATAAACCAGGTAAATTCACATGTGCTTAACCTCTTTAATACGCAAATTAATGCAGATACATCATGGATCAAACGTTGACACGATAAGCAATAATAATTATAGTTTAATGCTAGAAATAAACTGAAAAAGTAATGAAATAAGTCTGAAAAGCAAAAAAATTACTTATTAATTATAGTATTTACAGGAAAAGATAAAATCTGCTCTGCGAATCTTCCCAACAATACCGTAAAATCTAAATGAAAATACCTAAAATAATGTGTGTGACCGTTTAAAACGACGAAATAATTCCGTTCTCGAAAAATTTGGATTAAACCATTATCAAATTACACGAATTTGACCAATAAGAAACGCAACTATTCACCAGAAAATCGGTATTGAACCTTAAGGTCACCACAAAAAATTTAGAATTGTCGAAATCGCAATTACTTGAAAATGCAATACAAAAGCCAAACATAACTCAGTGAATTGGAAACAATTTTTAATTACATATTTAAAGTATGAAAGGATTATTGAAAAATATGCGAGATGAATAAGATATTTTGAGATCAAAAATTATTATGACTCACCGTGCCGACGTTTTCACACAAGATGAAACGAACCTCATTTCAAAATTGTACATTCTACCCATTTAAATTCAATGGCTTTTTTTCATTGGGCAATTCAAAACACGTGACAACCGTTGTAAGAAACCCGGCGTCATACTAAGGAAACATTCAAGCACTGCCTATCAATATACTAAACATTGAACTGCCTATCAATATACTAAACATTGAAAACCATTGATAAATAGGTAGAATTAATGGAGCGGAATAGACTAATATTTGATAACATATATTTAACATATATTCCGTTACATTATTTATGCCAGCTATACCGAAATTTGCAATCTCGATGTAATTATGCGACACTAATAACTACGAGTTCATGACCCATGTTTATAGAATAATAATTATGAAATTCTGATTATTTTACTTCAATACTATATGAATATTCCTTGTTTAAAAGAAATCCACAACTACCTTTTATTTTATTATATTCTTCGCATCTTATGATAAAATAATTTATGTGCTGCGACATTTAAATAATTTTCACTACTGTTCAGTTGTTGAAATACCTTGTATATTTTAGTATACTTCTCAATTACGTATAGCTTGTTTTATTGGCACTTATTTATACTTCCCATGACAGAAAGCTAATAAAAAGATTATTTTGAGATTAACTACCTATACCTATTTGATTTTTAACCGACGCAATGCGGTTTTGCCGCTCTTTAGAATTTTAGTCAAATTATAATTTGTGCATATTTGTGCATCTACTTAAATAGGCTTTGTCCACTGATTTCCAGAAATATTTGATCTCCTCAGAAATATTCGGCTAGGCACGGTCCCAGCGATTCGATTTGATAAATAATACTTTTACTGCAAATATTTGATCGAGTATGAAGTGTGAATAAATAAAATGGTTATATATTATATATTTTAAAATAGAACAATGGTGCCTGCTAGGAAACTACATGTGCATATAATATAATAATATAATAATTGTAATACAAAAACAAACTACAGGGTAGTTTATAACCCATTTTAACATTAATCTTATAATCTATAAATACCTGTGCACAGTTCTATTTTACTTTTGTCATTATTATTGTTTTTCACCTTCACATTCTACTTTTCCAATGTTCAATTGTCCGTATCTAACTTCCATTTTTCTATTCTCACTTATATCTCTTCCTGTGTCAAAACCTAAAAGATAAATTTCTTCTTTTTTCTTCTTTTTCTTAATGCCATTTTGCATCTGAGTGAATTGGACCTCCGTAGATTATTTGCTTGGTAGCCCTGCATGCTCTATTTTCACCACGAGACTGTCAGAGTCGCCATGTAAAGACTCAAGCAAGGGGGTTCGTTATCCGAGGCCTCAATAATAGACAGGAGTTACTTAACTCTATATATTGATTATATTAGGAACAGTGTAACAATATTGATATCTATGGTATTAATGATTAATGATGATACGCAGTTACGCTACATTACTAAATATGAACTCTAATCAGGTCAGCGTGTATTGCTATGGTGTGCAATAGTATGCAGATTATAAACGGTGTTATAATAATATTTAATAGTTACAATATCCTGTCGATACACAGGGTATATACTTATGCCATTACATTAGGTTTTTCTAATGTATACAAATTAACTGATGAAATAAACTCGCTCAAAGTAAGCATGCGCATTTATTAAGGCTGTCCAGATATAACATACTGTATAATGAAACTTTTTTGTAGCATTTGGGTTCAACTGTTAGACCGTCGTCAGCAACACCTAGAACTAGTCATTTTGTCCCTTAGTAATTTCAGTCCGGATCTTCCGTATTTTAACCATTCGAGCCAGCTGAACAGCGTGTCCAGCAGTCCGATCGTTCAGGTGATCTATGCCCAGGATTCGCAATATTGGATCAACGTTCACGACTTACTGTATTTCTTGCCGTCCACTGAACATAACGAGGTAACATCATTCTAGAATAAAAATAATAATAAACCAATTACATTGATGAATTAAAGAGAATTTATGACACAATGTTGAAAAAAGAAACGTGGTAAAATTATCGTATTATTAATCAGTTCAATTCTTTAGGTAATGAAGTTCACTTGTTTGAACTGTTATTTTAATATCAGTCATGATACTATTTCGTTAGCATACAAATCGGCCAAGGTGTTCTTGCTTTATTCAATTAACGTTTTTAGGTAAAATTTATATGGGCAAACGAAGACACCGGTTTCAGACATTTGCATGTGGTGACATCACAAATTTCTCCTGTAACCAACGGAGTTTCTGAAAGTAGTCAGGTGAGTTATACAGAGTTGATCAACATTTGGATCACAACTAGAAGTTTCTATGTTTCGGGCCAAACGTTTTTGGCGCTTCTGCCTTCTTCGAAATCAATGTTAAAAAACTTTTAATTGAAATATTTCACAAAATAATATACATATTGATGGAAAAAAACCGATTGGTATAAAATCAGCAGGAAGTATCGATGGTTAGTGTTTATTGAAAAAGACTTGTTGCTTTCACGTTAATAAATTGTCCGTTCTATTGAAATCAATGATAAATTGCGAAGCTTTTTTGACCTTATGAGGGTCGAAGTAGTTTTGTATCAATTTCATTTTGCTGAAAAACCGCCAAGAGGTTGCCTACAAAACATATTATCGTTAAAAAAACTGTAGGGTATTGACATGTTTAGATAGCTTTGTTTGTAGTTGGTTGCGAGTTGAAGAATATCCATGGTGAGACAAGCTTTCAGCATTTGTTCCTTTGATGGTGGTCATCATAGACATAAAAGATATCATATTTTTTGCATTATCGTCTCAAACTATAGTTCGTTTTCGTCAACATCTTTGGTTTATTTGATAGAAAAAAACGAGCATATTTTCTTAGCATATCTTCAGTTTCCTTACCAGAAAATTATTCACGAGAAACTTAAAATTTGCGCCACTCTTTGTCATGAAGCATCTCATTAAAACTATCTTTTTCTGAAAATGTGCTATTGCGGTTATCACTGTTGTAGGAGAACGTTTTTAGTCTTTATTTTTGTTTTTTTTTTATTCAAAATTCAGGACTCAGTCCTAGTTTACCAAAATTTTCAACTGCCGTTTTGGTAAATACTGGCAAACTCTGAATTGCATAATTCGGAAAAATCATCTTACAATAAATAATATTAGTCTGTTTAAGGGCAATATTCACTTTGTCTACCTTATCCAGTACAAACCTCCTTAGGGTAACACATAAACTCACCATTAATTTGTGAGATAAATGGTTGTGATCAGTATCAGTAATAGAAGGGGTGGCCCATGGCGGGCCTTGCACTTAGGCCACCAATTGGGCCCGTTGTGCACCCAGCCCGCATTAGAGAACCTCCAGGATGCCGGTCTTCCTTAAGAAAGCCCTCATCTCCTTCAGACTAACACGACGCACTGAATCTAGCTCGATTGGCGTCGCGCCAAAGATTCTGAGTCTTGCCCACGCGAAGGCGGGGCATTCAAGTCAAAGTCAAAAGTCAAAGAAAGCTTTATTGTTTCAACAAAATACATGTTATAAACAAAGCAGTTGTGCGCAACAAAAGAAAGCAAACCGAACAGATGGCACAAATCAAATAGGTGCATAAATAGTAGTTATTTACATAATACATATAAAATATAAAATAGTACAAACGTCTAGACATAATACAAACCAGTGGCGGCTCGTGAGGTTTTAAATAGGTAGTGCGCAATTTATGTAGGTTTTTTCATACGCATAGGGGGATGCCCGCTGCAGGCGCCGCCGGAGGAGTTTGGGGGGTGCCACGCCCATTTTTTACCCAAAACTCGTTAAAATCGTTTAAAAAACATGAATTCGGTGCCCTCTTGAATGGTAATTGTTGCGCACTAAAAGAAATTAATAAGTAGGTACTTATCGATTCCAGAAGAGTAAACCATTAAAACAGTTTATTGTAACTACAAATCAATAAAGTTCAAAAAAAAAATCAGGAGAAGTTCGAAAACGTTAAAAAATATATCGGTTTGATGGCAAAAAAGTGTTATTGTACATCTTTTTGTCGATGGTTAGCCCTTCGACTTTGCCGTTTCCTAGCTTTAAAGTGAAATTCCATTCGCCACAAGATTTCGGGGGTTAAAATGTCTGGTGAAAGACCGACCATCCTTTTTCTTGGCACATGTTTGGTCTAATTTTAAAACCGGCATCGGTCGCCCTAACCTCTTTATTTCAATCTTTTTATTCAGATCCAATAAAGAAAAGTTATTTTTAATAATATTGTCAACTGAATTTATGCCCCCACAGCAATTGTCAGAACCCGAACTGCTAGCCATGACACTAGAATAATAGTATATAAATAAAAATATAAAACACTAAACAATATTACGTACACTAAACTCACGAGTTTATATGCAGCTAATTAACAAGCGTCAACGAACCGAACAAAACAAAAATAAATTCACGGCTCGACTGGAGTATAATGTATAATACAGAATGATACTCATAATAGTAGTATGTAATATTCGCTCTAAAAAACGATTTACCTCCCACTTTTTCCACACAAGCTGAATTTTTCAGGACCTATAATAAATGTGTTGCATCAGCCGTAGCTTGAAGGCGAAGAGGCTGGACATATTTAATTAGGGCGTAAACCCATGACGTCTCTCATTGTTTATTGTGATACCTTTGTTAGTTTATAAGCAAAAAATATGGGATTCGCTCTATTACCTTGTCAAGACATAAGCGAAACTTTTATAAAGAATATTTTTTTTCCATTTAGGCCTTCTCTTTTTGTTAATTGAGTGTTATATTTAAAAATAACTATTTTTTAATTAAATTTTTGCACGGTTGAAACCGAGATATTTACATTTAAATTTTTTTTCGGCCATATGGGCTAATGCAAATGATTTTTTTTGAATAATTATCAAAAAATACTTCCTACAAAGACCTTATTGTGCATTGGACCAAAAAATAAGTATTTTTTCCTCTATACGATGGTACCAATATCTCGATTTTTGATGATAGTGTCCTTTTGTGGAGTCTAATTTTGTGTTACCTCCGGAATAAGGGTTATCTTATCATGTACTTTCATCCCTGAAAAAATCAGCTTGTGACACCATACTATATACGCAAGAATTGCAAATTATCACTAAATTAAGCTACAAAGTGCGGATCTAAATAGCGCACGGATGAGCCTTGACTTCTCGTGATTTTACGAACATTCCCGACCGTTTTGCATGACGAAAATGCATTTAACAAGAGCGCCGAACACTAGCGCACGGCAGATTTAGACTAGTTGCGGTTACGGACGGAGGCCGCCGTTGGACGCTCTGCGTTTTGATCGTCGCCGTCGTGCCTCGATTTCGCTCTTATAAATAATGTATTCTGCGGCCAGTGGAGATTCAAAAATATGTAAATTCGCAAATTATAGTTAGTTATGTTAAATTGTATGTAGGGAAGATTTTATTTTTCCGTTTACTTTCGCAGGCAGTGCGCGCGCACGGGCGCACTTATTGAGAAGCCGCCCCTGATACAAACACGGAAACCTTACAATACAAGTTGACATCACAAATAAAACTACATACAAATCACGGCTCTGTCATCTTCGAAATAATACGCCAGTCTATAAAATGCCTTTTTCAGCAACAATCTCTTCACCTCCCTTTTAAATTTTTTATTGCACTGAATTTTGCGAATGCGAGCAGGAAGGTGGTTAAAAATCTTTCCGCTGGTGTAGATGAGCGAACCCCTCGTCAGCGCAGAACGCGGGATCGGCAAAGGCATCCTATGGGAGCTCCCAGTAGAGTTTGGATTTTCAGCATTGATAGCAGCCTTGAATTCTGAGTGGATCAAGGGATTAATAGACATGGTAAAGTCAGTATTTTTCGTGTTAAAAAAAAGCCTACAAGAAATCGGCCTGTCCCACATATAAATCTTACTGCCTTTTTTGGAAGGACAAAAAGGGTTTGGAAAAGAGTCTCTCCGCAGGAACCCCAAAAACAAATGCCATATCGCAGATGACTCTCCACCAAGGCATAATAGACATCCCTAGAAACTCCCTCGCCCAATTCGCAAGCGACAACTCTTACCGCATAACACCCACGTGCCACCCTCTTACCTGTCTCGGTGATGTGCTCAGAAAACTTCAATGACACATCCATACATATTCTCCAAAACTTGTGAACATTACGGGCCTCAAATTTAACTAGTTAATAAAATTTAGTACTATGGTGTGGATGATTCGGAGTTCAATGAGCAGGCAGGCCCTTGAATGACAAAACATTGGTTTTGGACACATTGAGCAACAGTAGGTTAGCCTGGCACCAGTCTCCCAGAACATCTAAATCGGAGCATATTTTCTCATGACTATTGATTGACTGGACTACAAAATTGTGGTGTCATCGGCAAACACATTGTGAATTTACCAGATATTCCGATATTTGGAAGGTCATTCACATAGATTAGGAACAATAGAGGCCCCAATACAGAGCCCTGGGGTACACCGGAGGTGATTGGTCGAAACTGGGACACGTCATCCCGCAGCACCACTGACTGAGCTCAACCCGACAAAAACGAAGAGAGCCAATGCAATGCAACACCCCGTAAAACTCCAACTTCGGCAGCAATATTCCATGACCAACCAAATCAAAAGCTTTTGTAAGATCTCAGAACTCCGCTGCGGCCACATCATCACTATTCAGGCTTAAATAGAGCTGCCTCAAAAAAGAAAACACCGCATCATTAGTGCTTCTCGCATCAAGAAGCCAAACTGAACGGAAGACAAAATCTTGTGCCCTTCCAAAAACTCCAACATTCGTTTCTTTACAAGTCTCTCAACTATTTTAGAAATGGTAGAAAGAAGAGAAATCGGTCGAGGGGGAATCCGCATCTCCACCCTTAAAGAGGGGTATCATTTTCGCCAACTTGAGACTACTCGGAAAAGTACCAGAAAAAAAAAGACTCGTTTATTGCCACTGAAAGAACAGACAATGCTGTGTCGGGGAGCATCAGTAGGGTCCTCACTGAGATTTCATCCCAGCCAGAAACATTCCTATTCTTGATCTTTATAAATTCCCCGTTTAATTCTTTTGCGTCAGTGGGAAACAGGAAAGTAGATGGTATGGGGTCTCATCGTCCTCCATGCACCATCTACACTCCCCCTTCTCTGTAATTCTCAGCAGAGTCAGGTGCCGTCTAAGCCTACAGTGCCCTGTGTAGAATCCTAACAGGGCCCTGCACTCCTTCCTAGGTAGGCACAACAACCCCTCTGGCGAGACTTTGCGGACCCCTGAATCATGAGCCTCGTCTGTTTCATCCTCGGAGCCGTCCTCCATACCTCTTCGGCCCGACCCTCCGTTCAGGCGTCCAAAGCTCTTTCGCGAACACTCTGGGCGATCCCCAAACAGGGATCAGGCCCTAAGTATCCGCGTGCGGAGCCTTCCCTGGCTAAGGCGTCAGCGGCCTCATTCTCGGTACACCCGAGTGTCCCGTTTCTCGGTACACCTGAGTGTCCCGTTTCTCGGTACACCCGGTACCCAGACCACCGTAATCTTTTTAAGCTTTGCAAGTTCAATCAGCCAGTTTCTACACTCCCTTACCAACAATGAGCCCGTGCGGATCGACTTCAGCGCCATGAGTGCGGCCTTGTTGGAGTAGAAGAAAATCCTCCCGCTACCGACATTGGGCCTTAGCGACTCCCAGACCCCCATCATGATTGCAAAAATGTCCGCTTGGAAAACCGTAGTGTGCTCGCCCAGTGGGGCGGATAATTCCCGCCCTAGGGCCTCACAATACGCTCCAGCTCCGGACAGTGTTCCCATTGTGGACCCGTCTGTGAATCAGACTAGCCCATGCCAGGATCCCGTCCTTCCCTCCATCCAATCCTCCTTCGTAGGGAAGAAGAAGTTTAGCCCCTCGTGGAAGCCTATCTCAGGGACGATCCCGTCACCTGGCATATCCAGGTTGGTTAGGTCCCCAGACAAGACCCGCCATAGACCACAATGGCCATGGCAGGAGCCATTGTCCCTCCACATCAGCCAATTTCATGGCCGTTCTAGCCGCCTCAGATGGTTGTGATGCTGATAAAGTTTCTGGTTTTATTTTTTGTTTAAAACGCCCGTTAATGTAATGATAACATTTTGCTCTTCAATACACATGACGATGACGGCTCGATTTTCTGCCCATATGATATCGATGATCTAGGATTTTCTGATCACCACTACCCATCGGTTTGCAGAACGCGAAAAAACACGAAGTGGTTTTGTATTATACAAAAAAAAAACGTTATCATTGTGGATGATGCAGTAGCAGCATTTACACCAATTAAATTAAAAAATTGTGGAAGTATTAGACTGTGAAGCTGATTGCTTCGATCCAGATAATAATATTTTCAGGCAGATTTTCAGCTTAATTTTTTTGTCTGTGTACAAATGGGTTTCTGATGTTTACTTCAAAACATATCAGTTACGAAACTTACAGCTACTTACAATAAATAAATATCGTCATATAGTTCAACCTGTTCAATAAGAAACAATCACAATTACAAAAGAATCTTTGTAATTACGTATATATTAAATATGTCTTATTTTATATCGAAATAAAGTGTCAATAACCAAACCAAACCGCCATAGCCTGTCCCAAGCCAGATTGAAAAAGGGTGAGGGGAGGAGTAACAACCTCGGTAAAAAACCAGGGTTCATCTGGCCCGGATGATAGCACCCTGTAAGGGCCCCCGCCAGGGGACGGTAAAGCTGCTGTCTTGCAGAAGGATGTTGGCTTATCAAAGGCTAAAGGAGGAAAACCTTGATTAAAAACTAGCTGGCCCTCCAGGTTGGGGGTTAAGGCGTTAGGCCAGCGACCTAACACTTAGAAAAACTGACAATTGCTAAAAAAAACTGGACCATTTGGACGGATCAAAGAGACAACGGAAAGCAATGAAAAGGTTTATGGAACATGGAACGTACAGGGCAGTAAGAAACAAAAAACAAGGGATATGGAACTGAAGTATTTGGTCAATACACACACGTATTCAGCGGAGTTCCAAAAGAAAACCGCGCAAAGAGAGGAGTGGCCATACTAATAAATAAAAAAACTCAAAAAGTACATTACGAGCTGGGAACCCATAAATGAGAACATAATCAAGGTTAATATAACGATCTTTGGTCGAAGAATATCTTTGTTGTGTGTCTATGCTCCATCAGATGATGAAACCGTTGTAACTAAGGATGAACTTTTTGAAAAATTAAATGACGCATTACACGAAATCGGCTCCACTAGGGAAATCATTTTGGTAGGAGACTAACAGTCGAACAGGGACTAGCCTGCATAACCCGATTGTGGGACCATTTGGTGAAGCCAACACCATTGATAATGGGGATCGACTAATAGACCTATGTGCAACAAATAAACTGAAAATCGCTAATGGATTCTTCAAACATAAAAACATACACAAATATACATGGGAACAGCATACTAGACAACTAAGATCGATTATAGACTATTTTATTATTAAGAAAGATACAAAACTACATATTCATGATATAAACGTACAAAGGGGGACTAATTGTGGCTCCGATCACTATCTGCTAAGAATGAAAGTGTATATACCAAAAAGGAAAGAAAAAGAAATAAGAACTAATGAAACGCACAACTCCATGGAAGAAAAGGCCAACTATCCGTCTTATAATCTGGACAGCCTGTCTCAAGAAAGTCCACGGTATCTTTTTCGTAGAAGACTGGACGAATACCTTCTGGAACCTCAAGATTCCTTTACTGAAACCTATAATAACATCATTGAAAGTCTACACAAAGCAGCGAACGAAGCACTATATTCGACGCGCCGAACAGATTCACCAATCGCGGAAACAATTCGTCTTATTTTATGATTGAATCGACCCAATGTTTTGTTTTTCATTTCGATTTTTCTTATCCATAATACAAAAAATAAAAATAGAGTGTGTTAATCAAAGTTCCTATGTTTGGAATCAATGGAATCATAAAATAAGAAGAATTATTGAATCCGTGTTTTCCCTGTTTGGTGAATCTGTTCGGCGCGTCGAGTATAGGAATAAGAGAAAATAAGAAAAGTAACAAATTGTGGTGGACAAGGCAAATAGAGGAGCTTGTCGAATAAAAGAAACAAAAATACAGGAAGTGGATAAACACAAAGGACCACGGAGATAAAGAGCAATATGAAGCGATAAAAAGAGAAGTTAGAATAACAATCAACTTTCAGAAAAACCAGACTTGGGATAATAAATGCAAGGAAATCGATACATACATTGGAGGAAGAAAATGCTCCGAAGCCTGGAGGTTCATAAAGTCTATAAAAAACACAGGGTGTGACAGAGCAGCAATTCAGATAATTAGCACCGAGCAATGGATTCAACACTATCAGAACCTGCTTACTGCAATATATGGAAGAACCAAATCCAATAACAATACAAGGAGAACAGATAAGCATAGATGTCAACGTCGTCGTCGAGTCTGTTAAAAAGCTAAAAAATGGAAAATCATGTGGACCCGAAGGCATCTATGCGGAATTGCTCAAGAACGGAACAACAAAACTTTTTAAGTTGCTTAATCATATTCAATAAATGCCTTAATGGACATGAAGTCCCCAAAAGAATGGAAGGAGGCACACATAATATCAATACATAAAAAAGGAAAAAAGAACGACTGTCAGAACTGCCGGGGCATATCCATAATCAGCACAATTAGTCGGCTGTATGGCAGAATACTCCGAGACATAATTGAAGCTGAATTCACTGAGGAAGAAGAGCAAGGTGGATTTCGGGGCGGAAGATCATGTAATGATCATATTCTGCATGAAACAAGTTATCGGGAAAAGAGCTGCTACCAACCAGGAAATGCATGTTCTGTTTATAGATTTGACCAAAGCATATGACAACATTCCACTATGTAAACTCTGGGAAACTGTTGCGAGTACGAATATAAACCATACCCTTGCTACAGCTCTCCAAAAACTGTATGAAGACTCTATTTCCAAAATTAAAATTGGTAACACTTTATCGAAGTCGTTCAAAGTAACAAAAGGTTTATTTGCTGTATTTCACCCACATTATTTAAGATTTACATTAAGAAAGCACTGTCAAAATGGAAAGAAGAATGTCACGGAATGGGAATACCTTTAAGTAATACTGTGTTATATACACTACAGTTTGCAGACGATCAAGCAGTGATAGCAGGCGATAAAGAAGATCTAGAATATATGACTAGAAAACTTAAGGAAACCTACGAAGATTGGGGTCTCTCAGTGAACATCCAGAAAACAAAATACTTAAGGGTAGGATGCGAAGCAAGTAATCTGGTAATAGGTGAAGAGAATGAAATAGATAGATGTGAGGAATACAAGTACCTGGGGGTAATTTTTGATAGATCTGGAACGGACGACAAAGAGATCAGAGCAAGAGCCAGTCAGGCAAAACGAGCGATTGGTTGCCTGAACGGAATTCTATGGAACAAAAATATTTCAAAGAAGCTAAAATACAATATATATAACACCCTAATTAAAAAGACCCTAATTCACGGAGCAGAGACCTGGAGACTGACAGAAATAAACAAAAAAGAGTGGAAGCTGTGGAAATGTATGCTTTACCAAGATCAGCTGGTATTTCCAAATTACAACATGTTAGAAACGAGGAAATACTTAGGCAAATGGGATTAGAAGATACCATCACTAAGGATATAGAGAGAAGACAGTTAATATGGTATGGCCAGTGAATGAACGACACACGTCTGCCCAAACAAGCAATGAACTGGATACCTGAGCAACGCAGGAAGAGAGGAAGGACCAAAGAAAAACTGGCACGAGGGAATAAGAAGGGCCATGAGTGATCGCCATCTTCATGAGGGCCAGTGAGAAGATAGAAAAATATGGAGTACAGAAATTGGACAACGTCGCAGAACGTTCTGAACCGAATTATATATATAAAGTGTCAATAAATAGTTAGGTGTAGATATTTTCCTCTGTAGAATAAATTTAGAATTATTTATGCAGACTACAGCTTGGGTCTGTTATTGATGTAAGATATTTTCCACTTTTGTTATGCGCCCGGGGCTGTCACAGGAAACAAGGTTCAGTTTAGTATTTTTACTAGCACAAAAGCCATATTTTCCATCATTATTAAAATATTTTGATGACGATGGCGCATGCTACATGTCAAGCTCCTCAAATTTATTTGTTATGGTTCTGATTATGCTTATTAAGTGATGTTCACTTTTTAAAGCGGCTCGGAACTTTGATATTGCCAAGTCATTGTCAGATACAGATTGAATAAGTTTACTTAAGTCTATCCAAACCGACTTTCAGGCTACCGACTACGTGTTCTTGGCCCCCAAAATCGTCTCAAAAGTCCAGCTCACCAGCGGGGACTGGGAGGTGATGAGCGACGGGTTGTGGGTCAACCTCGAAAAACAGCTGATCTATTTTATGGGGCTCAAGGAGACGCCTCTCGAGAAACATTTGTATGTCGTTTCGTTGAAACGACCAGGAGAGGTAAGACTGCTCACTAGGCCGGGGTACTCGTACATGGTGGAGTTCAATAGGGTAAGTAAAAAAGGGCCAAGAGACTTGGTATAAATCGAAATCACTTATCTTGACCAAATACAATTAATATAATCGTTATTGTTTGCCTGCCAAACATTATAGTACTTGCATTATGGTATAAAAGATTGCTGAGTATATTATCAAAGTATATGTAAACTAGTAAGTTCACTCAGCGGTAAATCCTTTGATGTAATTCTGCCACATTCTTTTATATCAAGTGACAACTGGAGATGACCGATGCGCTGCGTAAGTGTCCGATTGATTCGCGTGGCTTTCTCTAGTCAGAGATGTATTCAGGAGATTGTATGGACTCGTACCGAAAGACCTACTGAATGCCGGCCGGTGAAAAATGAAGTGAAACTGAGCAAAGCTGTCAAAATATTTTCATAGAAGGATATTGAAAAAAAATTTGCTATATGGGGTGTCATTTTTAGGTGATACCACTGTTGCTATCTCAGAATCTAACAAGAATTTAACAACACTGCAAATCGATCTTGAAAAGGCATCAATAATGGCAACTTTCTAATTTAATCAACTTTGTAGCTTTGACCGTTTCAAAGATAGCAATAATAGTGGATTACCTAAAATATATTTAAAAATATATGTAATAATATAATAGTTCGGAATCTCATTTTTACTACACTTCTTTGGTTTCATGAAAGTGATCGTTATGACATGGTTTATGTTTTCGTCTCGCGTTACGGCTTTTTTGTATCGTTGATTGGACGACTAACCAAAACTAACCAAATCTATCAAAATTGGTTGTACCGTATCGGCACCGGCACCGGTTCAAATGACTACAATAAGCTGAGACTAAGTGAAACTAACCAAAACTTGATTCGACGATTAACCAAAGCTAACAAAATCTATTAAAATTGATTATAACGTATCGTAACGGGTTCAAATTACTAAAATAAGTTGATACTAAC
>MU182140.1:100018-162197 GCA_016904865.1 Pissodes strobi
ACTAAAATAAGTTGATACTAACTGAAACTAACCGAAAGTTGATTGGAAGACTAACCCAAACTAACCAAACCTATTCAAATTGATTATAACGTATCGGAACAGATTCAAATAATTAAAATAAACTGAGACTAAATGAAACTAACCCAAAGTTGTTGACGAATAACCCAAACTAACCAAATCTACTAAAATTGATTTTAATGTATTCTGAAAAGCTTGAAATGACTAAAATAAATTGAGAATAAGTGTCGCTAACCGAGAGTTGATTGTACTACTAACCCAAACTAACCAAATCTATCAAAATTGATTATAACGTATCGGATGACTAAAAGAATTTAAGACTAAGTGAAACTAACCGAAAGTTTATTGGAAAACTAACTTAAACTAACCAAATCTATTAAAATTGATTATAATGTATCGGAACCGCTTTAAATGACTAAAATAAGTTAAGAATAAGTGAACTAACGGAAAGTTGGTTCGACCACTAGCCCAAACTAACCAAATCTACTAAAACTGATTATAACGTGTTGGAACCGGTTCAAATGACTAAGGTATAAGTTAAAACTAAGTGAAACTAACGGAAACTTGATTCGACAATTAACCAAAACTAACAAAATCTAATAAAATTGATTATAACGTATCGTAACGGGTTCAAATTACTAAAATAAGTTGATACTAACTGAAACTAACCCAAAATAGATTGGAGGACTAATCCAAGCTAACCAAATCTATTAAAATTATTTATAACGTATCGGAACCGCATTAAATAACTAAAATAAGTTGGGAATAAGTGAAACTAAACGAAAGTTGAATCGACAACTAACCCAAACTAACCAACTCTATTAAAGTTGATTATAACGCATCGGAATCGGTTCAACTGATTGAAATAGTTAAGACTAAGTGAAACAAACCGAAAGTTAAATCGAGGACTAACCTAAACTAACCAAATCTATTAAAATTGATTATAATGTATCGGAAACGCGTTAAATGACTCAAATAATTTGAGAATAAGTGAAACTAACCGAAAGTTGGATCGACGACTAACCCAAACTAACCAAATCTATTAATATTGATTATAACATATTAGAACCGCTTTAAGTAATTGAAATAAGTTGAGAAAAAGTGAAACTATCTGAAAGTTGAATCGACGACTAGACCAAAGTAACCAAATTTACTAAAATTGATTATAAAGTATCTGAACCGGTTCTAATAACTAAAATAGGTTGAAACTAAGTGAAACTAACCAAAAGTTGATTGAACGACTAACCGGATTAGGTTGGTTAGTTCGGGTTAATCGTCGATTCAACTTTCTGTTAGTTTCACTTAGTCTCAACATATTTCAAATATTTGAACCGGTTCTAAGACGTTATAATCAATTTTAATAGATGTTATTAGTTGGGTTAGTCACCAAATCAACTTTGGGTTAGTTTCTCTTAGCCTTAACTTATTTTAGATATTTGAACCGGTTCCGATACGTTATAATGATTTTATTACATTTGGTTAGTTTGGGTTAGTCGTCGATTGAACTTTCGGCTAGTTTCACATAGTCTCAACTTATTTTAATCATTTGAACCGGTTCCGTTACGTTATATTCAATTTTAATAGATTTGGTTAGTTTGGGTTAGTAGTCCAATCAACTTTCGGTTAACTTCACTTATTCTCAACTTATTTTAGCCATTTGAAGCAGTTCCGATACGTTATAATCAATTTTAATAGATTTGGTTAGTTTGGGTTAGAGTTCAATTAACTTTCGGTTAGTTTCACTTATTCTCAACTTATTTTAGCCATTTGAAACGGTTACAATACCGACGTCATTATCGATTCTAATAGATGTGGTTAGTTTGGGTTAGTCGTCGATTCAACTTTCGCTTACTTTCACTTATTCTCAACTTATTTTAGTCATTTAAAGCGGTTCCGATACGTTATAATCAATTTCAATAGATTTGGTTAGTTTGGGTTAATCGTCGATTCAACTTTTGATTAGTTTCACTTTGTCTCAACTTATTTTAATCATTTGAATCGGTTCTGAAACGTTATAATCAATTTCAATGGATTTGGTTAATTTGGGTTAGTCATCCAAACAACTTTCGTCTAGTTTCATTTAGTCTCAACTTATTTTAGTTATTTGAACCGGTTCCGATACCTTATAATCAATTTTAATAAATTTCGTTAGTTTGGGTTAGTTTGGGTTAGTCGTCGAATTAACTTTGGATTAGTTTGGGTTAGTCGTCCAAACAACTTTCGGCTAGTTTCACTTAGTCTCAACTTATTTTAGTTATTTGAACCGGTTCCGAGACGTTATAATGAATTTTAATAGATCTGGTTAGATTGGGTTAGTCGTCCAATCAACGTTCGGTTAGTTTCACTTAGTTTCAACTTATTTTAGTCATCTGAATCGATTTCGATACATTATAATCAATTTTAATAGATTTGGATAGTTTGGGTTAGTCGTCGATTCAACTGTCGGTTGGTGCCAGTTATTCTCAACTTATGCTAGTCATATAAAGCGGTTCCGATACGTTATAATGATTTTATTACATTTGGTTAGTTTGGGTTAGTCGTCGATTGAACTCTCGGCTAGTTTCACATAGTCTCAACTTATTTTAATCATTTGAACCGGTTCCGTTACGTTATATTCAATTTTAATAGATTTGGTTAGTTTGGGTTAATCGTCGATTCAACTTTTGATTAGTTTCACTTAATCTCAACTTATTTTAGCCATTTGAAGCAGTTCCGATACGTTATAATCAATTTTAATAGATTTGGTTAGTTTGGGTTAGTGTTCAATTAACTTTCGGTTAGTTTCACTTATTCTCAACTTGTTTTAGCTATTGAGTTTGTCCTCGAATCAACTTTGGGTTAGTTTCACAGTGCCAAAAGATATTTAATATTTACAAAGCATTCCGTTATCGTTATATAATATGTACTTATAAAAAAAATCTGACACCTAGACGATTTTTCCGGTCTCGACCTTCACCTAATTTTATTAACATATCTATTCACTAATCCGACTATAGATTTCTCCTATTTGCCTTTGTATTTTTCATTGCTTCGTATATATTTCCACCGAAGTCCGAATAAAATGTTAAAATAAAAATAAAATTAAGGATTTCCACAAATCCGACTCTGTTCTGAACACTCTGCCTACACACGAACGACTGATTAAACTAAAACGCTCTACATGCTGCCAACAATCTGCGGATTTTCGGCGGCTGGCACAAAATATTTGGGGGAGTGGAGCTACTAGTTTACATATACTTTGATATTATTACGTTGTTTGAACCAATAATTGTACTTGTGTAAAATTTGTAATTCTCTGGAAGTCCTAAAATAATCTTATTAGAAATGCATTATTACAATGGTTAGCATTACATATGTAATGAATTTTTTTAATAGAAATTTTAAGTTTTACCTATAATTTCTGAAGCTTTATTAGAAGTTCTAAAAAAAGTAAATTACATTTTTAACTTATATTCCATTCAGCTTGACGTAAAAACTCAATGGTTGCTGATAGCTGAATATGTCAAATGTTCGTAGAAACGATCTATTCTACAGCTCTAAATGGGACGAACAAAATCGAAACATATTTTGCTCAATAATCGAATTGAGAGGCCAGTTCTCCAGAATGACATTGCAGTGTTAGTATTATTTCTATATTTTACAGGATTGTTCATTATTAGTCACAGTGTACAGCAATATTCAAAAGCCGCCGGCCTGTCAAGTATTTAAAATCGACGAGTCTGATTGGACCGTGGATGGGGTTAACTTGACCCCTCTAGGATACTTGGTAGAGTCGCCGGGCGCGATATCTGAGATGTACTCGCCTGATCTCTATACCCACGAAATTAGTTCTGGTAAGTTGTCAATTATTAGTCTGTATCTTTATTTTACTTATTTATTGGATTAATAATTTTTGAAAGAATCGCTTTCGTGTGTTTGGCACCGTTGCCCAGCAACCATTGGCTCACTGGAGACGGTACTAGCAGAGTATAACAATCCAACGAGTAGCGACATAAAGCGTCGACAACTTTGATGTTCAAGGGACCGATTCCGGCAGAGCCGATGACAGATGGACTTCATATTTATACACTGCTCAAACCATGAAGTGGCTCGAAAGGAAGCGACTCTGCGACTACACTATAAAAACCTTGAAGTGGAAAATTGCTCAAGTTTCATATTTGAATCCGACTCAGTAAAATTTAAAGTTTTTCTATAATTAGTGGTTTTTTCTACTTCCTGTCGCCCTTGTCGATAATAATTTCTGAAAGCTTTCATCATAAAAATATATATTACTTATATTTCTTCTACGATTTATTGATAAAGGAAACTCCATAGTTTCTTGGGATTTTATTTAACTAATTACTTTCCTTTAATGAGGGCGCGTTAAGAGAAAAATAAACCCCTGTATTTCATGATTTCATTTATCATGTTAAGAAGTTGATGTGTCAGTTTTTAACCTAAATAAAGCGCTTCGGAGGCTATTGAAGAGGTGTAGCAGAGGTTTTTGATAGGTAGTAGAAAAAGATATATATTATACGACGTTTTCAGCGGTTCTCAAATAGACATTTCTTATACTAGTTTCTAGTTTCAGCAACCTCTTGTTATTATTAATAGTACTCCATTTCTTTAAATTACGATAAGTTATATTTACTAAAATATTGGGTAAATTTTTTGAACCTTTGAAACGAGGAGGAAAATTAAAACTTGCAACAGCACAAACAAAAAGTTTTTATTAATTCTGTAATTGTTATCAGTAGGCTGAGGAGTTGTAGGTCAGGAGTACTTACTTACCCGAGTTGTCTTAAGGGATTCTAACCCTCACACCCACTCTTGTGAAGACAATGGTGTTAAATTATTAATTTAGATAAGAACAATTTTCGCTAGTCTAACAATGTTTATTAATCAAAGGTTATTGAAAGTAAATTTGCGGCGTAGATTTCGGTAGAAATGCATCAAAAATGTTTAATTTCAATGTTTAATAAACAAATTTTGAAATACGTGTACAACCAAAAATAAGAAATTACCACATAAAGGCAGGGCTAGGCCATCCCAGGGAGGGATGACTGACTATGTCCTCTATAAGGCATAGCTCGAAAAAAAAACTATTACTGACTCTCTTGTTCAAGAGTAAGATAGCACCAGCATTCCCGCCGACCTTGTTCGATCCTCCTACGTCGCTGTACTCTATTTACACTGTTGACATATATTCGGTAAAAATCCTAGCAGAAGCATTTAAAGGGATAAAACTTGAACTGTCTTCCCAAGGATATGATCTTCGGTTAACTTAACAGAATCTAGGACTCAATACTGACCACGCAATGCCAATGCTTTTAATTATTTATAGGTAAAGGTCGTTGTGCTTTACATTTATTATTGTATAAATATACCTACATATACTACTAAAACATAATGAATATAATAATGCTTATAATAAATTAGTCGTTGCTATCATATAAACAATACTAGCTTTAGACATAAACATTACGGTAACAATTTACCGTTACATAACCCTATTAATAAACCACACAAAAATAAATATGAGAACAATATTACTCAAAGCCATGAGCACAAATTAACAATACCATATCTAGATCAAATAACTTAAAAAAATTGCTTTAACCCTTTTGCTTAAAGAGAACACGTACAACTCTAAACGCTACTATTTTTACATACATACATGTTTTCATAAATCAGGGTAAACTATTATGAAATGAAAAATGCAATATTTTTTTTCAACTATGCATGTGATAGGATTTTCAATTTCCGAATGCCTCTTTTCTCAGAACTATTACATTTGAGATGTCTATTATTAAATTTTAAAATATAAAATATTTTTAATCTTATAAATAGTTTTAATACAAACAGCTTGGGAAAATTTTAACAGGGATGGAGAAATTGTACTTTTTCAAATATATGCACGAGATAATTCGAATTTTTTTCGCCTGTACATATGTTCTCAAACTATGTGTTGAAAATACTTTCAAGGCTGTATATAAAATGTACCCACCTTTTTGGTGGTGATGGTAAATCACCAAAAGTACCTTTGGTTGCATCAGAAGCTTTAAAATGAGACAGAAGTTTGTCTACATCAATACTAGTACATTATCTGCTAAAAGAATAGCAAATGTCACATGAATGTACTTCCAGGCACCTTTTCATCAAATATCCACAGACATAATAGAAAGCATGCTGTGTTGAAACAGTTTTTTTATGGTAATTGTAATCAGGCAAGGAAATTGCTGCCTCCTTATTAATAATTTCTACCGTGTCCATGGATTTGAAACTAATGAGAACATCATCTAAATCCTCCCTACAATTCATGTGATTTGAGTGGAAATAAATCTGCACAAATAATTTTCTGAAGGCACTTTGAAACTATATCGGTGTGGGATTTATGCAATTGTCTCCCTCTTACCTTACACTTCCAAAGAAAGTTTCTAAACCATCAGTCTTCTGGTTTTAAGATATTTATACCCACATTTTAAAAGTTTTTGCCATAAATTGAGAAGACCTCTTATTGTAATAGACCAACATTTAGTAATCTTGACCATTTTTGTTTAATACCTTTAAATTTGGCAAAAAAATCCAAATCTTTGTTTAAAAATTCTAACTGTGAATCAGATCTGTCAAATACATTCTTAAATTTATTATATTATTATAGAATTTTTTAATGATAAGCCGTTCAAGATATCAAACAGATTATTAAATTTGTATACAATTTAAATTGTTGCAAAAGCTTCATTTGGAAGTGCACCCAAACTCATATATGTATTCATACCACTGGCAATTGAGTGGCTCAAAAATTGAGCGGCATAACTCACTCATGTTTTCAAAAGTTGTGGGATTAAGGTGAGAATTAGTGAGTTTGGGTGCACACTATTGCACACCTGTAGAACTGCTTTTTATCGGAATTATAGAAACATTTAATAAATGACCAAGACGTTTTTCTACCCTGAAAGCAAAAGGTGTGCTGCCTTAAGTTACTGCCGGTGGCCTTAATTAAATGACATGGGTCAAAAATATAGAACATATCCTCACCTTCTACCTGAAACTCTGTATTTTTAGTTGTATTTCCTAGACATTTAGTCAAATCAATAAAATTCGAGGCCATGTCACTTGCTATGCTCTCCACTTTTAAATATATATACTTTAAATTTGAAATACAATCTTCTAAAATAGTACGAAGTTTATCACCCTTTAGCCTACAATCGATACAGAGGATGCACTGTTTATCCTTATCAGTGATTGTCTTCATTTCGATTTCAAGGGCCTTATATAGGGATTTATTGTGTAGCCCTGGTTGACATTGCAGCTTTTCAGCATATATAGCTGGTGAAATGTGAGAAGGTAGAACACGATTATCTTTTCTTGTGTTGATTGGTTGAATATCATCCAAATTCACCCATTTTGTTTCTTCATCTTTTGAAATACTAGGACCTGAAACTGATAATGACAATGAAGGTGTTGTTAATACAGTATCAACAACAAGCATACGGCTATTTAATTGCAGTCAAACAATATCATGTTAGTACCAATAAAGTGTCTGACAAATATCAACAGATAAAAATTGGAACTATTTATGTGACCCGTAGATACTTTCTATTGGGTACATAACTCATAAAACCGGTAGTGTTTCTAGTACATATTGTTTATTGAATTATTGTGATTATAGGATGAGGTGAAATATCTGAATTTTGAGTACCTATCAGGGTAATTACTGTTTTGTAACTCACTTGTAAATAATTAATACAACCAATAAAATTTTTCTACTCATGGAATACAAAATGCTGTTGCTAAATTCAGTCAGAATGATTAGACAAACCAAATAGCTATGTCAATGAATAATTGCTATAAAGATTTACCTGCAAAGATCTTGATTTTCTTTGGTGGTTCTTGAGATGAATCTTGACTTGTCTCAAACACCGGTTGTAGATATTGACCAAATATTGTAGGAATTGCATCAGGTACCAAGTGTTTTCTGGCATAAAAAAAAAATCTGTTTAACTGGTTTATCCAGTATATCACTTCTAATAGAAGCTTCTGCCCAGACTTTGGCACTGAAAAAAAAATCTCATTAAATATACCTAAGATAACTGTAATTTATAAAACTTAAAAAAATTATTTTAAAACAAGCTTGGTCTTTTTGCCGTTTTTGATTAAAATACAGGGGGGCAGATCTTTTGAGCCTGTCATCATACTCAGAAAAGCATTTATAACACATCAAGGCAGATATTATTGCAGTTTTGGAATGCCAGCTAACTTCTGCAGGTGGTGTCTTTTACAATTCGCAATCAAAATGTATGTGGACTTGAATTAGACATCTACACATTTGGCAAAACTAGAGTACCTAGAGCAAAACCTCCAAATATCAAGTAATTTTGTTGCCGAGGTGGTCATTGATACTTGAATTTTGAACTTTATACCTTTATTGTAAAACTAAAACATGGGAATTGGGTATGAATTATAATATATCTCAAATGACCACCTCGCATTTGAGATATATTATAATTCATACCCAATTCCCATGTTTTAGTTTTACAATAAAGGCATAAAGTTCAAAATATTCCATTAGCTTTTCGTTGTATCCAAATAACAAAATAGTCAGTTCTTATTGAAACACCCTTTATATATGGATACTATACTTGTGTACAACATATATTATGTTTAATAAAATAAAACAAAAAAGACAGAAACAAATTAAAAGTTAACAAAAAACTTAACAAGGAAATATGTCTCTTAAGAGGTTGGGTTATCACATAAAAGAACTAAATAATGCTGATTTACTTACAGTGTTTTTGAAACAGAATCAAATAGCAATTCTGCTTTGTTCCCAACTTGATGCCTAAATATCCATAATTCACAAGTAGCTCATTGTTATTGGGGGGGGGGGGGGGGGGGGGGGGGCAACCTACAATATTGTTTTTCTGTCTATTTTCAAAAAATCCTTAATCCTTTGTTTGTAGTAAACTCCTTTTCAGGTATGGATTATATGTACCCACTTGAATTTTTCTAGTTTCAGGCTATTATTCATTATAGATAGGTAGGTAATGACAGGTAAAGATAAGGTAGCAGCATTGTACATCGATAAACAGAAGCATAATCTCTCCCAAATATTTAATATTACCCGAATTTATTGTTCGGAAGATTTACTGGAAATTAGGGTATGATTCAAACTAGGATATTACATCTGTGATTCAAACGCACTAAAGACACGTTATGCTACTTATTTAAAATTTAACCGAGAAACTCTTTACATTACACAAACCGAACCGCTCTTCTATTTTTCCTTTTCCGCGAAATAGAAATCGTTGGTTAGGTCAGGTTAGGTTCTCTTCTATATCAGGCCTACTAAACATAAAACTCAGGCCTTGCAACAAATAACTTCTACAAACTAATACAGGCCGGAATAATTTCATTCCTTTACAATAGAATTATTTTGCTGGAAATTGCCCAAAGACCCTTAATGTGAGAACAGCATAACAAATTTTATAGGAACATACTCTAATTAAGAGAGACCATTATTAAGCACATATACGGATGCATTATTATTCTACTTTTGAAAATTTTTGCTCAATGTAGAATGTGGAGATATTTGTTGTTGGAAAAAAAAACTTGAAACTTAGAACAGTCTAGCAATACACATTACATGTATCTAAAGTCTTTTGCAATTCAATTTCTCACTTATAAATTGCACTTTTTCACCAGTAATACTCCTGTATCAATATTTATCTATTCTTCAAGAGCAATTATTCAACAATTATTAATTTAAATTTCAATTAAAAAAAAAACAACCATTACATTGAGGGTTAGTAGCTATGTACTTGCCGGTCATAATCTTTAGAGGAAATTTGAAGAAAGATTTTCCATCTCCAGACCTAGTTGAACAGGCAGGATATGCACAAGAAATACCCGGCATGATTATACACTTATTCAGTTTTAAAATTTGGAAATTACGACTCAATTCAAAACTAAAACGCACTTATCAGAATTCGTAACTGACGCGCTACAACAAAAGTCAGTTTGACGGAAGGACTTCATATTTCGCGCATGCGCAGCAAAATTTGGTCCCCCAGCTGTCGCTACTCTTTGGTTTCTTATACTCTGGTACTAGCATACCCAGACTAACTTCTAGGCCACTGCTTCGTGCACATTCGATCATGAAGTCGTGTCACAGTCTTTCACGTGGAACATTCTACTCTACAAGAAAGTGGGGAATCCAAACTCTGGCTCCACTATGCTTAAGTAGCGTAATTCTGATAATGATTAGATATTATTACAAACGTTTAGGTTTCAATAAAGATTCACTTTAGGGGCACATATCTTTCAAAATGATATAACGATATTACAAATTGCAATTATTGATGAACCGTTCTGTCAAATATGACACCAATGCTTTTGATTTCAGGTCATGTTCTGTATGCAATGGTGTTTAAGCCACATCACTTTGAGCCTGACAAGAAATATCCTACTATTTTAAACGTTTACGGTGGGCCAGAAGTTCAGTTAGTTTCTAATACATTTAAGGTAAGTGTTTATAAGTAAAATAAATTAGAATTGCAAAATAATCCATATTATATGCTAGCTTATAGCTTTTGCTTATGTATTGACATTTTCTTGAACTCTTCTGGTTTTTTGATAACTGCTGGATACGTTTTCACTCCTCAATTGAGAAGTAATACTCCATTTACTTTAAAGATTCACGTGCCTCTTTAATTGAGATTATTTTTCAGTAATATTTGTTACAAAGGCCGTGCAATAACTGTTTTACCTATTTTCTGGTGAGCCGTTTTTATAGGTATTTGCTTAATTCTAGCTGATTATTGTGGAGTGTCCTGTGATGATCGCGTTTAGTAAAGTGAGAATTAATAAGTTTTAGTCACTGATATTTCTGATTGGCTAATTGAATCTCTTTTAAATACTCAAATTCATGGCGCAAAAAGAGGGGAGCTATGCTTGGCTAGCCTATTTTTGACTGTATGTCGCTAACTGAAAGCTAAACCAATAACTATGAATGGTAGGAGGTAAATATATCGGAGAATTAAAATAAAAATTGCTGTCGGTAATGTATCATAATCCTACTTGAGGTTGATTTTTTTTAGGGTATGCGTCAGCTTCGAATGCACATGCTCGCCGCCAGAGGCTACTGCGTAGTGGCCATCGACTCCCGGGGGTCTCAGCATCGGGGCATCCAGTTCGAGGGCTACATCAAGGGCAAGATGGGCACAGTAGAGCTTAAGGACCAGGTGGAGGTGCTCAGATGGTTAGCCGAGACACTCGGGTACATAGATTTGGAAAGGGTGGCAATCCATGGATGGTCGTATGGTAAGAATTGCAAAATATATGGGTTCATTGAAAGCAATAATGATTAAATCACCCCCAAAGTGATTCTGCTTAAAGAAATATTGTAATAAGATATAGAAACAGCCATTTTTCTCTAATCATTAAGTTTACAGATTGTTGAAAGCTGTTAACTTGTTCTAATGGTTAATTTTAAATTGCTATTTGAGTATCATATTCTATATGTAGTGGCCAGTAGTAAATTCTAGAATACTGTAGTGTTGTCCAGTAGCCATTCTACAATTATTGTTACAAGGAAAGAATTGATAAAACTAAACATTAAATAGTATCTGTTGGTTTTTAAGCATCGGTTCCTATACGAAATGTTATTTATGAGATCAAGTTGGGAGTTAGTTGTTTCTTTGACAACTTATCCAAAGGATTATTTCGCAACCACGCACTTGAAAATACCCATTAACATTGATCACATTAAGGATTCACAGCATAGCAAAAATACTGAACCAATTTAGAATAGATTTCTGCAACATAAAAGGCCTAAACACAAACAAATTCGGTACACCAACATCTACAAGCAAATAGACCACACATACTAACCCTTACGGAAACACAAGTATGTTCTACAACAACTTCAGTAAACTACCCCTATCCTGGTTACGACTTACATACCCGATTTAGACATAAGTTCGAAATATGCCTTTTTGTCCGAAGCGACCTTTCATGTCACCGTGAGGAAACACTCGAACCGAACAACCTTGACGTCATGTGGCTCAAGTTCACCGCCAAGGGATTAACCAAGTTTATATGCTGTCTCTATCGTCCTCCGAGCGATAGAGCCTACCAAAGCTTTTTTACAACACTAGCTACAACCTTTGACTCAATACAGGTCGACCACCCCAATTCAGAAATAATCGCTCTGGGAGATTTCAATGCCCACAAGACCAACTGGTTCAAACATCACAACAAGACCGACAACGAAGGTAGAGAAGCTGAAGTATTTGCCATCAGCTACGGGCTTACTCAACTTGTAGACGAACCAACTCGAATCTCAGGGGCGAATTCGCCGCCCTCCTTCATCTTTTTCTAACCACCAATCCTGACCAGGACCCAACTACAGTTGGTCCGCCATTAGGTATTTCCGACCATAAACTTACTACAACGGTTTCTGAATTGCCACTTCTACAGAAGGTCCCACCATTGCCTCGCAAAATCTGGCATTACAATTCTGCAAACTGGGAAGATCTAAGGGAGTTCTACCTAGATTTTCCTTGGCTCGACGTCTGCTTTGGCACTGATGACCCGTCAGTCTGCTACGAAGACATTACGCAAGTAATCTCCTCAGAAATGGAAGCATACATCCCAAATTCCTTCAAGTTACCATCAAAAGGAAAGCCCTGGTTCGACAGAAGATGCGAAAGAGCTGTTGGTAGGAAACAGCAAGCCTACAAGTACTGGCAGCAAAATCAGATCGCTGAAAATCGCAATTATTTTGTCGAAGCGAGAAACGAATGCAAACGTGTGATCGACGAAACTAAGAACAAACACAATCAAAGGATCGCAATAGGAATAAACTTTTGCAATGCCCCACTGGCTCTAGAAATTTCTGGTCGGTAGCATGCGACTCGCCTTCTGGGTAATAATATATTTTTTAAAAAGATTAAAAGATGTCAACTGCTCGAGAAGCTATGACGAGTTCCACCGAGATTAGTATTAGTGTACACTTACCGAATGCAACCAGCTATCCACAGCTAAAACAATTACCAGGCAGGTCAGAGTGCAATTTGCCCGCTGCTCAATAATTCGGAGAAAGGTTCAGTTGGCCCCACCGAGTTCGTTACGGACCAAACTGGAGATCCCCGCGTTATTCGTGGAACCTGCTACAAGACCCTCATTCTCCTTCAAAACCTAACCGGTACCTATTTACTAGCAACACGAAGATAAGTAAAAGAAAAGAAATCCTGCTTGTGGTAGAGCGAAATAAAACACGCCACAAATACGATACAATTTCTTTATTTGGAAAAGAACCAAAATAGGCAACAAAAATAGTCAAGAGTAGTGATAATAAAAATATGTGTATATTGAAATTAGTGGTTCTGTAATATTTATAAATATTAAGGTACGGCTTCGACAATTGTAGGCGGTGTCAACACTAAGAAAAACAACTATCTAATATCAATGAAATTATAACAACTAAATTATAAGGATTGTCAGTGGTTGTCCAAAACTCTAGGTAGATTTAGGTAATAATTCAGAAATAAAGATGAAATAGGCACCACTTAAGCGCCTAAGAACCCCAGAGAGTAATAGGAAAAAATAAAAAACTTGAGGTTTGTCTACCGCGCGGGATCGTGATCACGTAAACCGCCGAGTTAAGGAGACAGTTATTCCAAAACAGTAATAATTAAAAACTAAAATTGTCTGTCACTTATCTGTCACTGAAGTAAGTTGAACAGTCAGGTGAACACGTACGGCTGTTTCCGGACCCTTAGTTCTCACCAGAGTGAACCACACAAACCAAGCCGGGTGGACGAACCTGACGTCCAGCAAGTCTGCTGGTCAAATGGACTAGCCAATTTCGCTGGGTAAGTGGACTACAAAGTTCCACCTGTTCTAACCGGATTGTAGAACCACGGAATCTCAGCCAGTTGGGTGGTTTACAAAGTTCCCGCCGGGTGGGAAGACCCTAGGAATGGAAACACAAAGCACAACCCTTCCTGAATTCTAAAACAAAAAGCACTAAAATAAACTTTAATAAAAAATCATGCTAAACAAATTTGACGAATAAATGGTCTGAATGACCTTCCAATATTATTATCAAATAGAAAGCATAACCCTTCCTGAATTTTAATAATTCAAGAGAAAAGTTCAAGTACGGCCCACATAATGAACAAAAACACTAAAATATACTATAATAAAAATCCACCTTACTAAAGGAATTTGGCAAATAAATGATCCGCACGACCTTCCAATATTAATATCAAAAAGATAGCGTGCCTCTACCTCTATTTTAACTATTCAAGAATAAAGTTTAATAAGGTAAACAACAAGGAACGAAAATATGTAATCTGCATTCAATAACGCGATCTGATGGCGTCCCTTAGTAACGAAACTAATAGTAAGCAAAACTACATTACCTAACAATTAACAACCGAATTTCCTGGTTTAGTGTCTAATTAATAGTTGAAAACAACTACCCACACGAATCACTAGGAGTTAATTGCAAGATTAACTATTAAAATTAAAGATAAAAACAACAATTCCCCATTGCATCAATTCTAACTTCGGTAATAAAATAAATTCCATGAAATTAGCGGTTTTTGGCATTAGTAACAGCCTATTGCTGTAAACAATAGATGCCTTTAATAAAGCAACATAATAATCAATGGTTAAATTTTACACTCGCTGCTAATCCGCCTCAGAAAAGTTAAATAAATTAAACTACTTAATTATCGAAAATCTACATTACATTTCGTCGGAAATAACATAAAAACGATTAATTAGGCCAATCGCAAGACCCAGTGAATAAATAATAATGCCTATTTCGTTCTAATATAAAAGCCCAAAAGCCTTAATTAATCTCTAATTACTATGACGTCATGCCGGCTAATTAAGCTACTAAATCAAGTATGAAATGAAAGAAACCGATTAATTGGATCAAGCGCGAAGCCCAGCGAGTAAATACAAATGATTAAGCCATCCGAATACAAAAGCCTATAAGCCTTAATTAAGCTCTAATCAAAATGACGTCACGCCGATTAATTAAGCCAATTAAATCTAGTCCGATATGAATGAAAACGATTAATTTAATAATTATTAAATAATAAACTAGACCATCTGAAGCCCATCAACCTTAATCAATCTCTATTTAAGATGACGTCACGCCGATTAATTAAGCTACTAAATCCAGTCCGATATATATATAAAAAGCAATTAATAAAGACACGAGAAACGCAAAACAACTGCAATTAATAAAGAAAACTTACCTCCTAACAAGAGGGTCAACAGTCGTCGCACGAGACGCTAATCACACAATGGCTTCGAACGCCAGACAAAGCAAATTCCGAAATCCTCGCCAGGCGAGTTATTCCCGTATCTACAGCACTAAAACTAACGATAACAAATGGAAATGGCCGATACAGAAATTACTACGTTGTTTGTCGAAAAAAATCCACCTCAGATGCCTGGGCTTAAACCAGAGTTTTAAATGAATCGACAAACCAACGGGAAGGCTTCACTGGAAAAAGAAAGTCCCTTGTCGAGCAAAACCGGCGTCGTCGCGCGCTTCGCAAGGTGGAACCAGCGCGCAAGCCTTTCATATCGCGCAAACAGATATTATGACGAATGCGCCTGAAAGATATGAGTTCGAATTAAATATCGGATTTAAATGTCGAACTGATGCGGAACCCCGAACTAGTACCAGGAGCGTACTAGACATTCACTTTTAGTTAGTGACCAAAACGGAATGTCACAAGCAAAGGCAGTAAGTAATAACTTCACAAAAACGTCTCTCCCACCTTTGACAGATGAAAGTGGCATCACGGCCACTACAGCCAAGGAAAAAGCAAACATGCTTGCCAAAATGTTTTCATCGCACTCTACCTTAGACGCCCCCAAGGCGAGGCTCTCGCCACCATATCGAACATCAACACTACCATGGCACAAGTCAAGTTTCATCACCGTGACATTCGTAAAATCCTTAAAGAACTAGATATGCACAAGGCATCAGGGCCGGACGAAATACCTGTCATCGTGTTAAAGAACTGCGCTAACGAACTAACACCCGTTTTTTCTAGACTTTTTTCTTGATCAGACAGAAAGGTATTTACCCATCTTCTTGGAAAGTCGCTCGAGTGCAACCTGTTCCAAAAAAGGCAAGAAAACCACGCCCTCAAACTATCGCCCAATTGCCTTGCTTCCCATAATTTCCAAAGTCATGGAACGAAAGACCCAAGCAGCTCCGTTTACCAAGAGAGCCAATACGGCGGGCCCTGACATCACTATGGCGGGATGGAGCATTCCTTCATCCTCGTCAACCGGGCTACTGGGTGTCTCGGTCAACAGCAATATGTCCTGGCAGCATATTCGTAAATACCTGACGCGTTATCTTCCGAAGTTCATTCGTAAATAACAGACGTGTCGGACTAACGCGTCAGTTGTTTACAAGACTCCTTAGTGCGTTAGTTTTAGTAATATTTCACTTTTCGCATGGCCCTCCGCTCGCTACCGCTCGCTACGGGGGCTCAAGAAAAAGAAACTAACCAGGTGCTAATCCAAACGTAACCCAAGACATACCCAAAATCAAGAGAAAAACTAAGCCAAACTATCCCAAACAAACCCAAATTAACCCAAGACATACCCAAAATCAAGAAAAAAACTGTTTAGAAACATAATCTTAAAAAAAAAAAAAGCATCGGGGTTTGAACCCGCGCCGTCCAGGTGAGACTCAACCATTTAAACCTCTCGACCACGACAGCTTTTGCGGCAGATTGATTGAATCATGAAGCCATATTGTAATAATGCGTAATTTGGTATAGTAAATACCAGACGTATCGTCACCATACGTCTGGTATTTACGAGCGTCCGAAACGCAGCCGAAACTTCGCGAATGGATAACGCGTCGGGTATTTACAAATAAGCGTCCTGGCATGACCACATCGCTAACATCGCAAAATCAGCCTCCCAGAAGCTTGGTGCGCTATTTCGCAACAAAAAACTGTATACACCGCATCAGTTGCTCTTGCTCTACAAAGCGCAAATAAGACCGTGCTTAGAATATTGCTCATCTGGGGTGGGGTGCCGCACCAAAGCACACCCTAAAGCTGCTGGATTCCATTCAGAAGAGAGCTGTGAGTCAGTGCGTCTCATCGGCGACCCGGAGTTAACACGGAATCTGAATAGTCTAGAACACCGCAGATATGTGGCCGAGATGTCCCTGTTTTACAGGGACACACTTTCACGGTAAATGTTCCCAGGATTTGGCCCGCCTCATCTCGCCCCTGGCAACGCCTGTCAGACAGTCACGACAGACGGCAAGAGCGCACCAGTTCGTCGTACAACTGGAAACACCTAGAACATCGCTTTACAAGAGCTCCTTTGTCTGGCGCACTGCTTCACTGTGGAACTCAGTCCCAGGACATCTGTTTCCCCCTAATTACAACCTACAACTATTCAAGAACCCTGCCAATGAACATCTTCGCACACACATCGCTCGTCGAGCGCCATAGGATCTCCCTTTAGTTTGTGTGACACTGCCATAAAAAAAAAATTGTTGATCCTATGGTTGCTGCCATCAACATTCTTCCTACAATAAACTAGAAAGAATCTGTATGTTACATTTGCATACATACTAAGAGAGATTCATACATTGTTACAATATTCTGATTAATTGTAATTATGAATTCTGATTTTACATATATCTTTAGACACATGTTACGTTTTAGGTGGTTACTTAAGTTTGATGGGCCTTATTCATTACCCAGATGTGTTCAAAGTAGCAATAGCCGGTGCTCCCGTTACAAATTGGAACTTCTACGACACTGGTTACACCGAGAGGTACATGGATTTGCCGTTACACAACCACGACGGGTACCAGGATGGGTCTGTTTTAAAATATGTGCATAAATTTCCCGATGAGTAAGTTATTTTAGCGTGTACTTTATAATTTTGTCACTACAGTTATTAATATCAATGAATTATTTATAAATCTGTATTGCTGCTCATATTTCGGTTGCGTTTTCGAGCTTCCTATTTTATTTATGTAATTAGGAATAGGAAGGTCTATCCATATTATTTTACTTTTTACTTCATCTTAAGATCATTAAAACTACACAAACAGCAAAATATAACCTCAAATTTGTGTATAAATATATATTTTCTATTTATTGATAATTTCAATATTTCGTTTTGCGAATTGTACAAATTAAAATTCTTTGAGAGAACTTTAAAACGGCCACGCGTATGTTTTACAACCCACTTTAATTTTGTCAAAACCTAAGGACTTCCTAGTATTGACAGTTTACACGCATTTAGGATCTACATATCAATACATTCCATAAAATAAAGAATGGTAGACCACTTGAAAAAAGGGCACAAAGCTCAACATCTAAATTTATCAACTTCTTTACGTATCAGTACATTCCATAAAATAACGAATGTTAGCCCACTTGAAAAAGAGAGCACACGGCTCAATATCTAAACAATTTATCAACTTCTTTATGAATCAATATATTCCATAAAATAAAGAATGTTAGGCCGCTTGAAAAAAAGGGCACAAAGCTCAACATCTAACCAATTTATCAACTTCTTTCTTGTGCACCTTGTACTTATTCATTAATAAAATACATAATCTGTCTATTTGTTGTTCCTCTGTTTTTACTTTGGTCAAGGTTTACAGAATAAATATTTTATTATTTTAACTTTGCTTTGGTCTTAGTTTCAGATAAAATTTGAAGTTCCCAGACATATTCTTGTATTCGTTGACATGGGGGATTTCAATTATATCTGCGACACCGCGTGTACAGCGCTCTTAATACCAAGTTTTTCTGCTTTTAGTGTCTCATTTTCCGTAATTAAATTTTGAAATTTTGCACGGTGTTAAATAGTGATGCAACTGTCATAGTGGGTGAACCGCAAATGTTTCTACTTTGCTTCTTCTTAATAAATTGCCCTTTTGTTTTGTAAAAGGCTTGTTATTTTAAATAGAATTACTGTTTACTACTCAGTGATAAGGAATAGCAAAAAACTCGTTCTTCAAATTCCTGAATTCAGATAAGAAATCTATAGTGAGTTTCACCTGTGTGATTCACTATATATCGTTGTCGCCTTCAGCAGAGTTTGTTTTGTTGTTTTCAACTAACTGATTCAGCATGTCCTGTTCAAAATGTGATACTGCGTTGACTGAGAAGGACCTTAAATATCAAATAATCTGCGACTTCTCCAATAATGTCGAATGCTTGGTGTGTTCAAAATTTAGTACCTCAGAGGCACAGGTGACCCAGATGAAGACCCGCATAATGCTATATGCTTGTAATAACTGCATAGCGTCCATAAAAACGCAGGGTAATGGTACGGCTAATCTGAAGTCTATGGTGTCCGATGATTTTAATGCTCTTTACAGCAAGCTGTCATCTAAGATGTCCCAGAAGCTTGATAACCTTGCAACTTCTATGCAGGACAGATTCAGTGGCCTGAGTGACCAGTGGCTACTCTTGCACCTGACCATGATGTTGCAACTTCGATACAGGATAAAATCACTGATCTTGTTGACACAGTGACCACTGTTTCAGTTAACCAGGAGGATACAAGGACGAAATAAATGAAGAACCTCACCAGTATGCTACAGAAAAGTAGAGAAATTATTGAGGAGCCCTCAGAGTATGCTATTAGTGTAACTATAAATGTAGCAAATGAAATGCAAAAACAATGCATTGAATCTTAAAGTTTTTATCTTGGAGAAGGAACTACGACTTCTGAAGAACCTGGTGACCTCCAATCAAACTATCTCTCAAACTGAGTTCTCAATATTTCCACCAATTGTACCACCCAGTCAAAATAAAAATAGTGTTCCAGAGAAACCTCGTGAAAAAGTGAAGATCCTTAAAAGGCCTGATCATTTTCATAACAGAGATCAGTCATAGAATGCGGTGAGGCAGTTCAGCAACTCTCAGCATAACCATGAATGGTTGGTTGGCACCGGGACGCGCTTAAATGGATCACATGTCAATATCGGAACTGAAACTAATGGCAGTCAGTTTACTGCTGGCGAAAGGCGTCAATGACTGTAACGGAGCCATCCAAGCACGACAGCTGAGCAGGTGACTGAATACATGGTTGACCAACTGCTTATACCGGATGTGAAATGCTTTGTATTGGATAAGAACGACGATGTCTCATCGTTTAAGATAGGAATTAAAAAATCTCTGTTAAAAGGCCTTCTTGACCCTAATCTTTGGCCGGAAGGCACTGCAATTAAGGAGTTCCGTCCTCGACGTCAATTAAAGAACCATTCTGTTGGAAATTTTCAGAGCGAAGGCGAGGTGGATCAACCCCATTAGATTTTGTTTCCATTTTTTATTAAAATGTGAGAGATATTAAAGCAAAGCTGAAAGACATTTATTGTGCAGTATTGTCTGAATCATATTCATTAATCGCCCTCACGGAAACCTGGTTAGACTGTGACATAAATAATTCAGAATTTTTGGATTCTCGCTACTTGTTCTATCGTACCGACAGAAGTGCAGATAACAGCTCAAAAGGCCGGGGAGGAGGTGTTCTGTTGGCTGTTAGCAATGCATATAAATCTCATCGTCTGTCCATAGGAAACTCTGCTGTTGAGGAGATATGGGTGTCAGTGTCATTTGGCAACACAGTCGTATGCATTGGTTGTGTTTACATTCCTCCAGCGATGGAAGTGCCTTATTATGAATCTCACCTCAGGTCTGTTACTAGTGCCTGTGAAATGTTTGAAAGAGTTATAATTGTTGGTGACTACAATGTCTCTCAAATTATGTGGAGATCAGTTGATGACTTCGTAGGTTTGGTGCCTGGTCATGTAAGGTATCCAAAAGAATTCTGTTATGTGATACCACTGCTCATCTAAACCTTTCACAATACAATAGCCATCCCAATGATCACAATTCTATTTTGAATTTGTGTTTTTCTAACTTTGAGCCGCTATCAGTTGAGAAGTGTGATAGTTTGGTGAGTTGTGATTTGTATTACACCATTACAAATAATTTTAGACTTTAATGAAGTTTTCCTGGAACCTTTGGATTCCTACATCTATGACTTTAGAAATGCTGATTATGATTTGATTAATAACCATATTCTTTCTGTTAACTGGAATTCAGGTGTAAATGATAACTTGGATTTAACTATAAGTAATTTTTACTCAGTAGTCTTTGACTGTTTTGATATGTTTGTGCCCATAAAACGGAATGCAGCTGGCGACAGCTTTCCCACTTGGTCTTCGCAGGACCTCAAGAATCTTATATTTAAGAAGAAAATAGCTCACAAAAGATACAAACAGACTTATTCAGTTATTGATTAGAAAAACTTTAGCTTAATTCGTAATCAGTGTAAAAATTTAATCAAAGAATTTCACGAACATTATATTAGTAATACTGAAAGTAACATTAGTACTAATCCTAAATTTTTCTGAAATTTTGTGCAATCACAATCTAATGATGGATCTGTTCCAAATAAAATTTTTCTTGGTGATGATTGTGCTGATAACTGTTTTAAGATCCTTTACAGTCATACGCCACTATGCTATATTAGTCGCTTCTGATTGGCGGATTAACGTCAGTTTCACTTTATCTACGATCGAGTCAGTTTATTCTAGCAGGTCTAAATGGTCTAGTGGTCAGATTCTGCGTTTCGAATGTGGACGTCCCGCGTTCAAATCCCGTCGGGGGCAATACATGTTTTCTTTATTCTTTTGAGGATGTTTGTTTCGTTTTGAAAATTTGGGTTAGTTTCAGTTGGTTTTGTTTAGTTGCGCCCCGGAGCGGGCGAAGCGAGCGGAGGGCCATGCGTGAAGAGTTAACAGTACTCTAAAGTGACGTTAATTCACCAATCAGATGCGGCTAATATAGAATAGTGGCGTAGGACGTATTATGCTGCTGATAATGGTGTCGATATAGCTAACTTGTTTGCTAAACATTTTCCTCTTATTTTTGCCAGTCCCTTACCTCTGGATTATTTCCTGACTCTTGGAAGCTATCATATGTAAGTCTGATTCACAAATCTGGCAACAAAAATGATATTACTAACTACAACTAAGTGGTAACGTTGAATAAATAAACAAATAATTTGTTGTAGGTCAAAAAATTGTTCAGACATTACTTACCTGGCGTACGGGTTTACCGTGATCAATAAGGCGGTTCCTCCAGAGTGAGGCCCTCCCATTGCACATCGGTTGGGCTGACCTCTGCGATTATCCCTAATGCGGATAACTCGGGCGCGTAATTTTTGGTGCTATCCCGAAGTTGTTTGAGTCGTGTATTGAGAACAATTTGTCTGATTTGTTCCAGCAGATATTGTATGTCAGCAGCATGGATTTACTCCTGGAAGGTCTGTTGATATCAACTTGTTTCTTTTTGTAAACTTTATTACCAATTTTTTTCAAGACGGAAAAGAGTTTCATGTGATTTACACGGATTTCAGTAAGGCTTTTGACAAAGTCAACCACTCTATTCTACTATTCAAACTTGCTGATCATGGGTTCTCGGGTTCACTTTTTTCTTGGATTAAATCATATATTTCCAATAGAGAATAGCAGGTTAGAGTCGATGGACATCTATCAACCCCATTTCCCACAACATCTGATGTTCCTCAGGGATTCCACCTGGAACCTCTTCTGTTTTCTTTGTTTATCAATGAGCTGGGATCACAGCTGTCCAGGTATTTACCCAGGTTGCTTCTTATCAAGATATGATGAACCTTCCGAATGACCTCAATTCAGTCTATGACTGGTGTCAAGCCAATATAATGTCCTTGAATATAAGTAAATGTAACTTTATGAGATTTAGCAGACGTAGAATTCAAATTGATCCTGTTCAATACGATATAAATAATGTAATTGTGAGTGAAGTAAGCGTTGATAAGGAGCTTGGGGTATATCTGGATACTAAGTTAAATTTCTGTGATCATCTTGAGATAATTATATCTAGGGCGAACAAAATGCTGCGGTTTATAAAAAGAATAAGTAGAGATTTTAAATCCTCAGATGCACTTTAGGGGATTGTTTGCTTCGTTTGTGAGATCTATACTGGATTTTTCAAGCATAGTCTGGTAACCATATTATTTTGTTTAGCTAGGCTTGAGAACGTTCAACAAAAGTTTATAAAGTACGCGCGATTCAAACTTTCGGTCAATGGAATTTATCTGAATGATGATCAGACTATGGTTTACTTAAAACTTGCTCCTTTAAGTGCCGAAGAGAATACTATGATATTTGCTTGGCGTATAAAACGCTTAATAATCATATAAAAAGCCCTGAATGTCTACAACACTTTCAAATTCATGTTCCTTGTCGACGAATGCGTAGCTGCCCCATTGTTGTACATGGTATTTGTTATTTAACCCTGTTAACAGAATATCTTCAAGTGTAAACAGGTACTGGGACAGTTTAGACTTCTTTACGAATACTGCATATTCTAGTTTTAAGGATCTGACCAAAAGGACAATTTTAGGTTAAGTGGAATTTACTTGTAAGAAATTATATATTGTATTTATGAACTTGTAAAAGTGGTAACGTTGAATAAAAAAACAAATAATTTGTTGTACGTCAAAAAATTGTTCAGACATTAGAGGTTCCAGAAGTGTATTTTGGTTTATAAATAGTGAATTACCAACGCTCCTAAAAAAAATACGGAATATTTACAAATTGCAGAATGCGTAGCGTTTTTCTGCTTGTTTGACCTACTTGCTTTTTATTTTATCTACAGTAAGGTAGCTGGGTTAGTACATATATTGTTATCTATTTTCAGGGAGAATCGTTTACTGATTATCCACGGTCTTATTGATGAGAACGTTCACTTCTACCACACGTCCCAGCTGATCAATCATATGGTCAAGGCGGGTAAACCCTACCAGCTTCAGGTCTATCCGAACGAGAGGCACTCGTTACGCCATCTAGACTCGAGCAAGCACTACGAAACGACGTTCTTATCGTTTCTCCAGAATTACTTGTAGATATGACGTTTTCTTTATGTTAGCGTAAGTTCGTCACCTTGATATTTTGGCTTATAACTCACGAACACGTTGGCATATGTTACGGAGTGAATACAATTTTCCGGTTTTTTTTTTTTAACAAGATGCCATTTTGATCGAGCTAGGTTAGTAAATACAATGGCTACTAAACAATTCAGGCTTTATAAGATACAACAGTTTTAAAACTTGAATTCTGTTGTTTTAACCAAACCAACCGCTTAACTTTTGCCCTGTTAATTGAAAGGACGTCATATTATTTAGCCTGGTCTGAAAGAGCTGGAAGAAATCAAAGTAGGCGTATGTTCACTTTGATTCTTTTTATGTGGAACAATTTATGTTTTGGTTTTTTAAATTCTACTCAAAATGTTCGATGTGTTTCATATAAAATACTCTTTACCTAAACTAAAATTGTGCTTTGACTTGCTGCAGAACCTAACTGGAGTAAATTAGAACAAAACCGTTTTTACTTATCCTCAGGTTTTTTGCACTCTATCGTGTGTTCCCTACTTCCGAGCAGATTGAATTGACTTCCAGCTCGAAAAATTGTATAAAAATGCCAAACTTATTTTTAACATAGATGAGTTTGATTGTAAACCGAATAATATGAAATCTGTCTGAATCTTGAGTAAAACAATTAAAGAATTACAAAAGATTCATTTAAAATTCAATTTTAATCTATTTTTAATTAGGTATAATTGATTTTTAGTCTTCATGTCACTTACTATTACTTCTACTAGTCTTCACATTTTGAGCAGGTTTTAAAATTGTTAATATATGATTTTGTAATTCAAACAGTATGCCAATGAGGATGTTATAGTGCTAATTTAATCAAAATACCATTTTTTGCTACTTTGAGCTTTAGTTAGCTTCTTACTAGCCATGCTAAATTGATCAGTGTTCCCTTAATCTTAAATGGGCATAATTAATTATAAATAAAATTCGATCAGCAGCCTAAAAGAAAATGCATCTGCATGGCATTTTAAAATTGCACATAAAAATAAGCTATTATTGAATTTGTTGCGATGTAGTGCTTGTATTTTATATTCTTGTGTTCTGTGGTTTTGTTTAGTTAGAAGTGAGAGGATCTACAACATTTATTTTAGTAAAACAACTTTTTAAACGGTTCTGTATATTTAATATCCACACATGTACAAATTTTGACCACCATCTGATTATTCAGGAAGCTTGGGTAGAGTACGCGCAGTTCGAGTTGGAATACTACCCTGGTCTGTATTTGCTTTTTGGACTTCATAGGGATCGGATCCAATTTGTATATACATACGTCATTGCGATCATAGCCACATAAAGTCGTAGGTTTAAAACGTGACATCACACTAAGGCGAGAACCGAGAAGCACTGTTTTTTCTAATGATTGAAAAATAGTGGTATGGTCAAAACTAGTATGATATTATTTTCCTGTTAAGGATGGCCATGGAAAAGTTTCCTAAAATCATTGATATCTCTAAAACTGCGAATAAATAACAAACTAATGAGATTCCATAAAATAAATAAGTGAATTAGCGGACAAAGAATGTGGACTACCAGCTTTTTCTGTCTTGTCTTATCGACTGGCATTGTTCTCGCTTTTAAAAAGTGTTCTGACCCTGTTATTCTTCCTATAGTAGTGTACATTGAAAGGTAAATATGTATCGAATAATAAAATGTTGTAGTCTGTTACCTTTGCAAAACAACGGTTTTTGAAATTTTGAAATCGATCGATACTCCAGGGATGTAAAAGTTACCGCCGCCAAGGGACGCGCTTTGTCTCTGCTTTCGCCCGTTTCCCCATCTCTTTCTGACAGGCTGCTCCATGCCCCACCATAGCCCGCAAGCCTTACCTACCACTACGACTACATGTACACAGTGGTCCATTATAATTTATAATAATGACAAAATATTAATATTAATAATAATATTACATATGACTTACCCACTAAAATAAATATCGATTTTTCTTCGTGCGTGCTCCATGAAACACACTTTTGTAATTTAATAGGTATTGATAATTTATAGTTAATTATTATACTGAGTTTAGATGACCCATTTTATTTGGCTTATAACTTGCGGAAAATAGAATTATAGAATGTTCTGATATCGTGTATTACGTATTAGATACATATTGCCTACTGAATTATTAATATTTTATTCAGTAATTTATATCCACATCGTCTTCTCTGTCGGAAGAATCTGAACGATATCCTGTAAATTCGTTCAGGCAAGATCTTAATCCAGAACATGTTGTGAGACATGGTAATTTATTTTTTTTTTCACTGACACCTAAGGCCTCTGCAGCCTAAAAAAAATAAGAAAAGGATCTAATTACAATATAAGTAAACAGTATTTACCAGTTTTACATGCACAAAAGGGCATTTCTGTAGTGAGGATTGGCAGTGGCGGTTTTGTTGTAAATATATGAGAAATTTCTCCATTTTATCTTGTTGTCCACCCATAATTATTATGATCAGGTATAGTCATAACTGGCTTTAAGGCACCGTTCCAAATTATCATCTGATAAACTGATCTTAAGCAGTGTTTTCTGAGTGCGTCTGACGTAAGAGGTAATTTATCAATAGCAACCTTCGTGGACATTTTAGTTCTCAAACTATCAATCGTATTGCATACTCGAATTGATGTATTTAATAGAGCAACATAACAAACTTCTGTAAATCCTCAAATTTGTTTTCATCAAAAGGCTGGGAGCGTGATAATTGCTCTCGTAAGTTTTCCACGTGGTCTTTCTTCTATTCCTTTGAATTGACTAGTTACATCGCACCCTGTTAAAGCATGGAACGGCAATAAGTTTTCTTTTACACCTTCATGTAATTGGATGGATTTAATGTCTATTATCTCATTTACCGCTGTCTGCATGTACAAATTAATATTTAGTTCGTTGAAAAAGTTTACTAATAAAACTAGTATATCAATGTCTTTAGAGAAAACAACACACTTTGAATAAACTTCCTCTTTAGCTGACAAAATATGAAGTAGCATCCTGGTATCTGCTTCCTCGTGATTCGAAGATATGAGTTCTGACGACTGAGGTAACAGTTCATTTACTGCATCAAAGTGAAGGAAGTCACGGAAACCTCCAGATGTTACTAGATGTAAGCCGTCACGTCTGGCTCTTGTCAATGTATACGTCGATAAACAGTGAATAAAATCCAGTTTGTTCTCCCACGAATGAATACAATTTTCCCATTTGGCAGGTAGGGGCACGTCGTCACCGTTAACTATTTTCCGAATTGGCCGATGTTGTCCTGCTCTTTTCTGTCTTGTGGCATCCTTTATAGAATTTTGTTTGTACTGATCGTAAACCAAATCTACACGTTTGTACTTCAGGAAATATCTACCAACTAGGTTGTAGAACAACGCTGCATACTCTCCGAATGTTTTTGTGTTCGTTGGTTTCCCGATGCCTTGAACAATAGACATGACATCTAGTATTACATAAGTCTTTTCTTTTTCAAGTTGGTATTCGGTGTATACCTTTCCATATCCCTGTAGAATTGCCCCTAGTGTACTTTTAGTTGCAGGTATAGATAATACTCCGTTTGCAGATATATACATTGTTTAATCTGTCAATTCATGCGAATATACGTCTTCTAATGAAATATTTCTGCGCTTTGATACAGCCAGTAATCTTTTAATTAAGTGCAGACCTTTCTTCATAGACTTCCATTTATCATGAGGCGTGATTTTTTGAGAAACCTTTTTAGGAAATGACTTTAGGCCTGATTTTTTTAAGGGTTTATAAAAATCTTCACTGTCCATTTTTAATACAAAATCATCAATAATAGCAAAACCATGTTCTTTAGCATTCAGAAGTTGTAGCTTTACATTTTCTTCGACCACATCGTTTGTTGTTATACAAACAGGAGATGATGTGTCTCTTGAAAAAACGGAAAATCTACAAAACTGTTTCTTCAGTTAAGAGACATCTGTTTCGTCCTTCGCTAAGCGCTTCATTCCTAATTCAATGTTTTGTATATTTGAAGCACGTGTTGAACTCCTATTAATAGAATAATTAAAGTCTTCAACAAATTTCCCGATAATATTAAAACTTAAACACCATCCATCTCGACGTTCGTCATTCTTTGTTATTCCCACAGTTCCCCCAGCCACTTTACTCACTCTGTTAACATGCTCTAAAGCTTGATCAATTGCTATACGATTGAAGCTATTAGATGTAGTTTTAACAGAAAATCACTTGTTGTTTGCATACTCATTAAATACGTTAGGAGCTGAGCTTTCCAAATTAATCATATCCAAGAAGTATACGGTGCCCTATCGTGTGTAATTCTGATGATCATATATTGCGAACCAAGGAAGCATGTTGTAAAAGGCCGTCAAATATTCATTCCAATTTCCAGGCCTCTCGGCATGTATGAATGTGAGAAGCGTATTAACCATATCTAAATACGACATCCAAAACTGGGCGGTTTCATTTTGAATGCGATTCAGAAAATCGGAAAATGATTGCATCTGTCTTATTTTATTTATTGCTTTTTGGGTAATTTCAGAAATTTCACTGAAACCTCTATCTTGGATGGATATTGATAATTCCGAGACCATGTCCATTAACTCCTGAAAATCATCAGAGTCCTCATTCAGAGATATTCTGAGCCAATCTACATACTCATCCATCAGAATTCGTAAACTAATTTCTGGCATCTTTATTTATTTATTTCTACGGAAATCTATTTTTACAAACAATATAAAATACAAAATTATTGAGCAAAATATTTCATAATATTAATAACATATTAATTATAACAGGTTCAAAAATCAAAGAAATAACAAATTCAAGAACTACTACTTAATCTAGATAATACTCTTTTAAAGGATGTCAACCGCATACCAAAGGGATCAATATTATTATTATTAAAATAGCGCATCATACGCACCGGAGGCCCATGAAAACCATAGTTTGTATCCTGAAATGGAATGGTACATACTCGACTATTTCTTGTTCCATGCACAGTATTGACATTAATACATTCCAGGAGTTCAGGACAAGATACATAACCATTTAACATTTTAAAAAGTAAGAGCATGTCAGCACACTCTCGTCTTGATCCTAGAGTAACAACAGAAAATTCTCTCATAACAATGCTGTAGTCAATATAATAATTATTGTCTATATTTCTAATATTGATATTGCTTCTATAAGCTAACGATCTTAGGAATTTTCGCTGAACACTTTCTATTTCACAAATTTGTTTTTGATATAATGGTGACCAAACCACAGATGCATATTCAAGCCCTGGGCACACAAGTGTGTTATATAGTAACCTAAAAGATTGGTGGCTGAGATCCTTACTGCATCTGGATATAAAACCCAACATTTGATTGCTTTTATATACAATTGAATCAATGTGATTATTAAAGCTTAATTTGCAATCAAATAGTACACCCAAATCAAGAATTTCAGATACTGACTCCAGTGTAGTCCCATTCAAGACATATCTGTTTCCTGGTAGATTGTCACGAGAACGCCCAAATGTAATAGAAAAGCATTTTTTTATGTTTAAATCTAATCCATTAGCTATTGACCACATGAATATGCTATTTAGTTCAAGACATCTATATAACCCTCAATATGTTTATATAGTTTTACATCATCGGCAAATATCAATATTTTTGAATGTTTTACCACATTCACTATGTCATTAATAAACAAGATGAACAGTAGAGGGCCACAGTGGGAGCCCTGAGGAACACCAGACACTACAGCCATTTCCCTTGAAAGGCAATTACCCAAACGAACAAACTGAGTACGATCCAATAAAAAACTTGACATCCATTCAACAACATCCATTCCAAAACCCAATGCAATCAACTTACACCGTAAAAGATCGCAATTCACTCTGTCGAATGCCTTCGAGAAGCCGGTGTAAATGCTATCAATATAACCCTTCCTCTCAAAGGCAGACAACAGATATTGCTGATAAACCATCAGATCCGTAACCGTCGATCTCCCCTGCACGAATCCATGTTGCTGACCAACAACAAGTTCCTTACATTTCCAAGCAAGTTGATCATAAACCAACTTATCAAAAAGTTTCGCCAAAGTAGACTGAATTGACACGCCTCTATAATTGCTGACATCTTGCCTCTTGCCCGATTTAAAAATAGGTGTCAAGAAACTAGATTTCCAATATCTTGGGAAAGTAGATGAATCAATGGATAACTGATAAATCAAGTGTACAGGCCTGCAAAGGGAATAGATACAATGCTTTACCAATGCTGCTGGAACACCATCAGGACCCTGTGCGTATGACATCCGTAACCCGGCCATACCATCAAACACATCAGATATTGAAACACTAAGATAAGATATGTCTACAGTTTTACTAATAACGTTTTGATCAAATTGATAGACATTCCCTTTGGCATAAGTAGCTGAGAAATGCTCTGCAAAAAGATCAACAATATCATTATTGCTCTCGGCCACTTGATTCTCTAAAAACATTGTATTGGGGAAAGCTGTTGATTTTCTTGCATTATTTACATGTCTCCAAAAAATACTAGGATCAATATTAATATCAGTCTCCATTTTACTTAAATAGTTATCATAACAAGTCTTTTGAAGTAATTTACAACTCTCCCTAAGTCTAGAAAATTCAAGATAGAATTGGTACCCCATACCCTGTTTAAAATTTCTATGAGAAACCTTTTTTTGAATTATTAGCTTTTTAAGTTCAGCCGAGAACCAGGGTGGAAAATTAGATGTTTTATACCTTTTTGTTGGAACAAACATATTAATAGCATCATATAGGATACTATAAAAATTTCTATAGTTTCATTAACATCTTTCTTATAAAACAATACATCCCAATCAACACTATGCAAGTATGAATCTATCAAATTGTAATCAGCATTTCTATAATCTAAATAATACATATCGCACCTTAGATCTGTATTAGAAGGTAAACATGGCACTGTAATACTAAAAGCTGAATGATGTTGAGTAACCCTCAAAAGTACATCATCAGCTAGTGAAACCCTAAGATTCTCCAAATTAGCAAACACCAAATCTAAAAATTGGTTATTACAATTCGGCAAACCATTCAACTGAAAGAGACCCAAATAATTATAGTTAGTGGAAATAACATTGGCCGCGGGTGTTCCAGGACAGGTAACTTTGAGATAATTGTCACAACTATACCAGTGGCAATTCGGTAAGTTAAAATCGCCACATATTACATAATTAAAACCAGCCAGGTTTAATAAAACATTACAGTGAACTTCATATAACTCCACTCTTGACTGAGGAGGAATGTATACTAAACTAAATATAACTTAAGCATCTTATGGCTCTGTTCCACATTTTACCTTTCAGTATACTCACACAAGTTGTATTGGCATACACACCTGATTCCACAACAATATCGAAAAATCCGCTATCTTCCACCCTTTGACCGATAACTCTGACAAAATTTAACATAATGTGGAAACCTAATCTCAGAACAAAACGCTTGCATTCATCCTGGTGCAACCACTGCAACTCTTTCGCTTTACAGTACAATGCTTTGTCAAACGTAATTACTGTATTTTCTATATTCAGATGTGAAGTAATATCTCGACACCTAAGCATGACAGTCCATAAAGTATCGTATTCGGAAGCAACATATGGGAGAATAGGAAAATATCCTCGAAACCTGGGAATGTCACTTGAATTGTCAGTTATTTTGTTAAATCCAGTCCACTGAGGTATGATTTGTGAATTACAGTTTTGAGTTCTACTCAAAATCCACACTAAATTATTTGTGCTAATGTGTGCTTTCGATTTTTCGGCAGATATCTGAACATATTTTTCGTTTTGTTCACAATGTGGTAAAGGTCTTTTGGTCTTAATAAATTGCGAATTTATCAAAGAATGGAAATTTTGAGGCATAATATCCACAAGCTTTTTAGACCTGGTGGACTGATGCACACTTAGTCCTACCATTACTTGTTTTGGGGGCCTTTTCTTCTTGTAACTGAACATAATATCTTGATCAATACTTAAAATTCTAACTTCTTTATCATCGTCTGCATAATCACATAAAAGTAAACCCTGCAAATTCAGTAGCGATAGTGGAACAGATTTTTTCATATTATCAATATTAGGAACTGTTAAAATGTCAGCGTCTTCCATATCTCGAAGGTCCTTTTTAATTTCTGAGGCTACTAAGTGAAATGTATCATTTTGCAGAACAGGTCGATATGCAAAGTCTGATTCCTTAAGCATGTCAACTTCGTTATAAATATTATTTTGTAATTTTGGGTACATTAAAGTAGCTTCATTACTTTTATAGGATTAGACAAAATCGACATCATCCTTAAAATAATTTTTCAGTTTCCTCAGAAAATACTGCGGATTCAAGCTACCACCCATTAGCGCATATCGGTCGTAAACTGCAAGTATATACTTTTCCTCTGGATATACCTTGACTTATTTCCGCAACAATTTTTTGCTAGGTGTCACTCACTTTATCGTTTGGACTTGTAGAGTCATCCATAAAAGCTACTTTAGATTGAGATTTGCTACTATATTTTTCCCACTCTACCGCGAAACAATTCCTATGGTATTTGACTTTAGAAGCAATTAAATCTAATGTGTAATTTTTTTTAAAAAGGTTATAATTAACGGTAGCTATGTCGTGAAGTTTCTCATTGAAATTTGTTGTCAACACCTGGCCCACAGATTTACCCTTCTTCAATTTTTGACAGAAAACACATACATTGATATTAAAATTTGGCTTGTGGTATCGCAATTTATTGTTATTGGCTTTCTGTCTGTCGTTGCTTTCGGTTACATCTACATTTTCCATACATTGACTACTTTGTGCTTTTAATTTCCTTACCGTAGAAATGTTTTTGAGGCTTGTAAACGAGGAGTAACAGTTTCTGTGCCATCTTAACTTACAGGAATTATTTATTTTATCACTAAGCACTCTCAGGTCTTTATTGTAAGTTTGCACATCAAGTCTCATTTTCACTGACCTTTTAATGGTTTCCATAGTTATTAGAGTAGATTCCTCCAGTTTCCCGCCTTTTTGACATATTACACATTTGTTATGAACACGCGTTAATTGTTCTGTTTTTAACTTAAATTTATGTAATAGTTCATCGCCTGTTATATCACTTGAAAAGCTCTCCATTCTGATGACAAATTCACGAAAATAGCACGAAAATAATTAATAATCAATTAATCACCATTCACCAAAGCAAACAATGCTCGTGCCGCATCGATCGTACGATAAAAAGGCTTGCGGGCCATGGTGGGGGCAGGAGGAGCCTGTCAGAAAGAGATGGGAAACGGGCGAAAGTAGAGACAGAGGGCATCCCTTCGCAGTGGCAACCTTTACATCCCTGGAGTAAATCGGCAATATCTTCCTTATTTATTGATCGATTTCAAAATTTCAAGAACCGTTGTTTTGCAAAGGTAACAAACTACAACATTTGCTTTTTGAATTTTTTCGATATCTTGCTTCGTTCAAAAGTTATCGCGGTGTAGACATTTTTCAATTTTGTCAGAAATCGAAATACGAATAATAATGGAGCTAAAAGCGATTTTTGTAAATATTCTTCCGTTTATCTAACGTTAAACTTAGGACGGAAATTAGTTATAACTCGCTTATTACTTGACGAAACAAAAAACTCTTTGACGACCGGATAGCAAATAAAATATTCTAAATTCCTGGTTTATTTAGTTTTTATCCCCTGGAGGTGCGTTGGACTTCGATATCGCCAGGCGAATTTACGACCCCAAATAGCATCTGAAAACGTACTCGATACATTTTTACCTTTAAATGTACAGCGAACATGATTTCTAGAAGAGTTTTTCACGCGCGCGAACCCTACTACTAATTTCATTTTTAGTCTCGAGATAATGTTGTGCATTAATTTTTACAGGTCCAGCTCATTAGCTAGTTATGACGTTACACTATGAGATTTTTTTATTTAACGGTGTTATCTTACATTTTTGGTTGTTCCACATGCCGAGATACCAAATACATGATATTTTCTTGCTAATATAACTTTATTCCTTGGTCGACGTGGAAGGCAGTTAGTACGGCTATGTCCACTTGCCCACAGTCGCTTCGTTATCTCAAACGACTTATATTGCCGAGCCTGTAATCTACGTCTCTTCTTTGAGAAGTGATACATGACTAACATACTTGGATGCCTTAAATAATCGGTTAAGTCAGTCAGTGCCTTGTTCCATAATAAAGATATTCGGTTCCATTTGTTGTTACTTCTTCATCTTGATTTGGGTTCTTTAATACTTAAAGGGAAGGAACGTGACCCTGTTAGTTCAGGTGTGTTTTCATAACTTTCAAATGGTATGCCGTACTCCTTCACTTCGGCTGCTGCTCATAAATGTTTTCATAGGAAATCTTGCCAAAATTTTTATTGGAACAATATGACCTAAACATATATGATAAAGGTAAACTTACTTGGCACAATGTTCTGTATAACTTTTGTATTAATTCAAGTAAAATATTGCGCTAATATGCATCTGATCTAATAGATAAAACGGTTTATTTATTATATCAATGACAACACTTTGATTGTTGAAGTAGAAAATGTTAATCTATACTTTTTAGTGTTTTACAAAAAATCTCAGATAAAAATGGAATTTACTTTCTTCAATTTGTATATAATTTAGTATATCTTCATATTCATGTTCAGAATTATACTTTTAGCCATATTTACTAATTTGAGTATTTTTTAATTTATATTTTGAACAGTAGAGCAAAATGTGATTAAATACGTTATCTAAAATTTTGTTTGACAGGTATGATATATAAATGCTCATTTTTGGCGCAGTTTGAGATATTAAATTTTCACAGTAGAGATTAAGTGTGTTAGTGTGAATCTGCTGTTTTTAAATTATAGATTTACATAAATTTGAATATCTAAGTTTCAAATATCCACTACTAAAGCGTTACACTTAGATGTATAAAAACTAGCGAAAGTTGTAAACTGAATTTATTCGACCCTTATTGAACTTTTCAAAGGCGGTTGGATATTATGGCTATCCGAGTAACAGACATAATATTAAGGGAATTTGCACTTGGGATAGTTTGAGAGATGTTTTACTTTATGTTTGTTCTGAAGTTTCAAAGTAATACTATACACAAATATTTCTAGTACCTTCACCCAATATAACTGAAACATTTATCAGAACAGAATACAAGTTGCAAAGAAAAACATTCGGAAGTTGATGAAGTGATTTTAAAATAGGCTTTATTAGGAATTATTTCTTTTGTTTTTCAAATGTACTTATGAGCCACCTATACTGCCCTCGTCCTATATAATACGAGCTATAAATCCGATTGTGAACCTTTATACAGGGTGTTTCAACTAAAACGAAGGACGTAAATTGTTTATTTTTGCACGTTTTCCTTTTAATTCAGTGCTAATTGCGATAGGATGGTCGTGTTTGACGTAATGGTTAATAGAATTGTTGAATGGAATTGAACACATGCAATTCAAATTATTTCTGTTTTTGTACGGACAAATTAAAAACCACTTTTGCAAAGAAGTAATTTAGGTGCTTCGTCTTAGTTGACAAATTAATACAGATATACCTGTAGAATGATCATATAATTTTCTCTTCTGCAAATAAACATTGTATTTCTATTGATACTTTCCCAAAAAACTAGTATTGTCTAAATTTTTGTGCATTAGTGATACCTGTTTTATTTTTAAGCTTTTATACTAAAAAGTTGGAACAATGCAATTGTTTCCCCTGTAAATTTGTTTATTCTTAGACTTGTATATTATAAATTATTTACTGAAAATTTGTAATAAAAATAACTGTTTTTATTTAGATTTTTGTCTAATTAAAGTTACAGAACTTGGAACTTTGTGGTTGGTATAACTTGGTAAAGTTTAATGAAAACAATAAAGTAAGTATTAGTAGCACAATACATAAACTTATTTATCTTAGGTAAGCACTTTTCTGAAACATTTGGTAAAAACAAAACATTTCTACTTAATATGGTATATTACATTAAAGTATCATTCTCCTAACAAATACAAAATTCTATTGACGTGAAAAACTAGTTCGGGTCTTCCTGTTCATAAAACCATACAAGTAACGAATTCTTTTATCCAACTGATACCATTTTGTTGGCCTAGCTAGAGGATACGCTGTTTTGCCAAGCATTCTACGTTTACGTAACATGACTTGATATTCATTGCCACTTACCCCCCTGAGCCAAGGTGGTACATTGTACAAAATTCTACTTGGATGCATTCTTTCATTACCTAAAACATGGCGGTTAGGTATAGATAACCTTTTGTGTACATCAAAATCATTATTTACCTAAAATATCAATATAATCGTTCTGGCCAAATAATGCCCTTTTGTCGTTCCAATGATCCTTTGGTTTATAAGTTGGAATTGGTAATTTTTTGGCATCTTTTGGCCTAGGCAAAAGCCCCCTTCGTTCAATCACATCATCGTATCCATATCTCCGAATTAGGGGACCTTTGGCTATTTTTTCTGAGTGATATCTGAACCGCACTGGTGTAACTTGAGGTAACCAAACTTGGGCTGTTTTCATTATGGTTTTAGCGAGGTTCACTGTTAAAGACATTATTTACTTGATTTCAGAAATAGAATAGATTTCTTTGTTACTTGCACACATCTGATAAAGTTTGGTTAAGTCCTGCCCTGCAGGGATGGGCGATAATTATCGATGACATTTGTTTCTTGTTTCGCTGTTCGATGTTTTTACCATCGATATCATATATGTATAAAATATTGATAAAACATCGATCATTAACAAATCCAACATTCGATGTTTAGTCTTTTTTTTTTAAAATGCAGATATTTTCGAACTGCTCTGCTCTGAACCGTTTTTCCCTCAGACTTGCGCGATTCCCCACCCACATCCCTCATGTACTTTTTAGGTTTGTCAGTTTTGGAGTAAATACTGAAAATAATGGCAACATGGTTTTGGGTCTATTCATTAAAATCGCAAAAAATAAATTAAAAATGGTTTATTAAAAAAACAATGTAATTCTAGTACTTAAGCCAAAAAAAGTTAAAAGGCATTTGATAATCTAAACGCAAAACTTATTAGGTTAAGTTTAATGAATGAAAAATCACGTGAAAATACTGAAAATATAAAATATGTTGCTTTTTCTGTACGTATTTCAAGTGTCACAAAATCTCCAGTCCCCGTCCCCACCCCACAGCTGTTGAAATTCCTCTCGTTTTGGGGAATTCCCCGCAGATTGGCATTGATACCCTTTTTTTCACTTCTTCCGTTTGTATAAAACGTTTCGAGAAAGGCAGTAAGAGTTTAGCTCAAGTGGCGAAACTAAACTCGCGTTCCTAGAACGCAAAGTAATTAGTTCAACGCCCGGTCTTTGCAAGTTCTTTTTTTATTGGATTAGATAGTTGTTTGGCATGCCTTGGGATAGTTTTTGTTTGTTGCGCCATCGAACATTAACAAGAGTCTATTATTAATGTTCGGTGGTTGCGCCCCGCAGCGAGCGGAGGCCCTTCTATGAAGTGAAAATGTAAACAACATTGACGAGCGGAGTTCGGGATCAGGCTCCTCACAGCGGCGAGACGCTAGTATTGTCTTGTGTGTGTATATGTGTAGTTGGCGCTGCAACGAGGCAGTTTGCCAGAAACATATATATAAAAAGAAGCCAGAAACCACCCCCGTCCGGGCTTAGCTAGAGCTCAGGCGATCCTCAGAGTTACACCCTGATGGACGGAGGCGCTATTTGGTAGTATCACCAGTATAGTATATCGAGTATGTACTACTGGGGGACTGATTTTTGAAATTATCTTAAATCTTTTTAACAAAACAAATAAAAATGGTCCCAGGGGAACATCCGCCTCCCCCCGGCCTGGGTACAGGCGTGAATGGGTACTTTCACTGGCTAAACAAAAAAAAAACTGTGAAACGGCACAGACGGCGCTGGTTAGGACGTTCGATTCTTCGTCGTGGAGACCATCACCGATCTCCATATATGGAGATCGGTGGAGACCATACGATCCCTGGAGTGCGTTCAGAAACAGATGGTAATGCGAAGGTACGGCACGGGTAAGGTGATAAAAATGACGTCATCGGGGAGATGTGCCGGTAAACGTTGGTATTTATATATGAACGGGAACGCCTTTCATCATTTGTCATACTCACCATCTTTTTTTGATGTGTAAACATCTTACGCGGCGGTATGAGGGTAAATCTCGGCAAATGGGACGGAAATGTGCAAGCGGATGGGGACGGAAATGTGTTAACGGCAGTGACATCATAACTATGCGCAGTGATTTTACGAGGGCTGCTCAAATTTTTGTGCATGTCGATATAGGATCTGTTTACACATTAGTGTCTCGAGTACTAGCAGACTCGCTCTTTTTTTGTAAATAAATTTGACCACCTTCCATTACGGGATTGCCTTTTTCATCTAAGAGACAGGCAAACTCATTCACGAAAATATCCATTTTTTGGGTAAAAGTTCATAAATACAAAGAAAAGACATACAAATATGAGGCTCAAACACCAAAAGTTATAATTTTGATGTGTAAACATCTTACGCGGCGGTATGAGGGTAATCTCGGCAAATGGGACGGAAATTTTCAAGCGGATGAGGATAGAAATGTGCAAGCGGCTGTGACATCATTGCCATGCGCAGTAATTTTACTAGGGCTGCTCAAATATTTGTGCATGTCCATTTAGGGTATGTTTACACATCAGGGTCTCGAGTACTAGTAGACTCGCTCATTTGTTGTCATCTATTTCTCAAAATTTAATGACAAGACAAACTTCACTTCTTCACCAACGCGCATTAGGCATGTCCGGCAATTATTACCCGGGTCATTTAGGAACATCTTGGGTTATTCTCATTATCATTTCTTAACGGAAATATATGACGTCATTAGTTTTACGCGTTCGCCTTCTTGAACGAAGTGTCTGTTGATACGTTTAAACATCGATGTACTAATAATCGAATGTTATTCTGGTATCGATGCCTGCGTTAAATAACGTTACGCAAATATCGAAACATCTCTATTACCTTTGTGACGTTTACAATGTTTACGTAACCTTAAAAAAAGCAAACCGCGTATTGCGGACTATTCTTTCGGTTTTACTTTTTAACTGAATATTCCCATGATACAACAAAGAGGGATATTCAAAATTCCAGTTTTTATTCAAAATATTAAGTTTAACAAATTTTCGTTATTGCTTTTCGCAAGAATGGTACTGTAAATTTTAAATAGGTACTGCTCAGTGATTATGAATCAAGTTTTAAGGCGAGCACTTTATCGCGTTGGAAACAAATTGTTAAAGATGGGTATGTATACCTTTATTACATGCTTATATTCATTAGAAAAATTTTTCTTTTTGCGTTTTAGGGCCCTGCGATAGTTGTGATTTCTTAAAAGGATTGTCTACCGCCAAGATCTTTGATCTGGAGATGGAAAGACTCGTGTGGATTGATATGGAAGTGAGTGATTTTGTTTATAATTAATATTTATATTCTATTTGAAGATGTTCTGATTACAATAACAACATACATATGTATTGTTTACTCCTAGTTGCATTTAAAACTCGAGGTGCTTGTTCCACGCAACACGTGAAATTATTTTATAGTTTCCTCTTGTTTAAATGTGGAGAGCATTTTTTCAAAAATACACGGGTTGCTTAAGTTTAATTCGGACGCATATTTCACGATAATAAAATCAGTCTCCCATGCTAACTAGTGTAAATGTTTATTGCACATTTAACAACAAACAACACTCTTTGGACATTTACGTTTGCCAGTTTTCACTATTTTTTCCTTACACATTTAATATTTCAAATTACAAATAAAACGAGGTGCTTTTGTTGATTAAAATAATCCAAAAAATTTTGTATTATTAATCTTGGAAGAATAAATTAGACAGCACAAATTATTTCAAGGCAGTATAAATAAACAAGCCCAAGTAATTTAAAAAATATCAGAAAGTAAGAAAAATAGATAAAGAGATCAGAGCCAACCATACTTAATTTGTATAATTTCAAGATAAAATTAAAGAAAAACATACGAATTAATTTACCTAAATAGGCACATAAGTAATATACTACTAACACAGAGATTTATCCACAATACCGAAACAGAATTATTGCTCTCGATGCTCGTTTCGCTAACCAAGTTAGCATCATCAGGAGATGTGTTAGCGAAACGCGCGTCGAGTGAAAAAAATTCTGTTTTGGTATTGTGGATAAGTAAAAAAATAAATGCAAAATATTTATCTACATTTTAGTTATTGTTTTATGCATCTCAACAAAATAATTAAGTTGATAAATTTGCTTTCTCTTACATATTCTTCACAGTGATAGGGTTAGAAACTGAAAAGGAGTTTGACAGTCTAGCCTTAAAGTTTTTGTCTCTTTCTTTTAATTAGGAAATTATTGTGAGGGTATTTAAGATGGGATTAATTACTAATTTATTTTTCATTTTAGATGACTGGCCTCAATGTAGACAAAGATAAAATAATGGAAATAGCATGTATTATAACAGATTCTGACCTGAATATCGTAGCAGAAAGTCCAGAAATAGTGATTAAACAATCTGAAGAGATTTTGGGTAACATGGATGATTGGTGTACAAAGCAGCATGGAAAAGTATGATGAATTTCAAAAAGTATTTTGTAATGTAATGTAAAAAATTGATTTTCCATCATTTATTTATTCAATGGCAGCAAAATGCCAATTACAGATACCACACTAAGATTACAAAGAATAACATTTAATTAGTTAGTATATAAATTATAATTCAGGTGTGCATCTGGGAGTCATACAGTCTTCCATGAGTTTTTTAAAATCCTTCAGATAATTATGGCTAAATCCAAGTCACTAGCAAACCCATTACAGTAACTACACATTTTATAGATATGCGAACTTTTATAAACATTTGTTCTAGGAAAATCTAGTTGAAATGATTTCCTTTGTCTTGTAGTTCCAACGTTGACATAGAATGGAAGTATTGACAGAACTTCAGGTGAATTAACTTTATTTGTCAAATTTGTATAGACTTTGTTTCTCTAAAGATAATCTCCTAAATCTATATTATGGTCATATCCCTGCTTGGGATAATATCCAAATTTCTTAAAAAACGTATATTTGAGGGATTTACGCTGTATTCGTTCTACAGTCTTAATCCAAACTTCAAAATAGAGAGACCATACTAAGCTTCGATACTCCAACCCTGGCAACACTAGACTACCAAACAAGACACAACATTAAAATTTTTGGTGGCCCTGATGATGAATCCCATTGTTTTATGTGCCTCATTCACCACATTCATTATATGATTGTAAAAGCTAAACTCGAATCAACTATAATATCCAAGTCTTTCTCACTTTTAGAACCTGTTAGCACTGAACCATTAATAGTATAAGTAGATTCAATTTTATTTTTATTATCATGTAACATTTATGTACATTTAATCAGATTGTGATGCAAGACTAAAAAAAATAATTTTTAGATTCCAAATTTCATGTAATTGATTGAATCACTTAGGTACTTAAAAAATATGTTTTAAACATTTTATTTCAAAAAGTGCAGTACATTGTTCTTTATTGTAATTGAAAATAGTAAATGCTCGAATTGAGAGCACTCTAAAAGTGCTTATAGGCCCTGTTTGTCCAGCAGAATTAACAATGCCTTTTATATTTATTATGGAAACAGCATGTTGAATAAGGATACTAATGATTTAAATTAACAGGGAGATAGTTTGGTTGGATTTTGGACAACTGCATAATAAAAAAAAATAAATATGCTAATGAAGTGAAACTTCTGCCTGTAATGAATGTTGCATAGAAGTGCGCTCACAGCTCAGGCAATCCTCACTACTAACTTGACTACGTAACATTGTATGTTTTCGTTACATAGCAACTTGCATGAAACGAACCTATCCTACCGTGTGTAAAGAAGTTTCACTTCAAAAATTGAGGAATTATACTGGTTGTTCTGGTCCCTTGTAAAGATTAGTTAAATTCAGTGATTCTGACAAATTTAATATATACATATATTTTTATTCCCAGACTGGTTTAACAGAGGCTTGTCTCAAGTCACAAGTATCATTGGAAGAAGCTGAAAACATCATGCTAAGTTTCCTAGGAAAACACGTGACGCCTAAAGCAAGTCCGTTAGCTGGTAATAGTGTTTATATGGATAGGTTTTTTCTAATAAAGCACATGCCAAAAGTACACGACTACCTGCACTATAGAATAATAGACGTATCTACAATCAAGGAGGTTTGCAGAAGGTGGAACTCAGCAGTATATAAAGGAGTTCCGAAAAAGGAGTTTGAACATAGGGCTTTAACCGATATAAGGGAGAGTGTTGCGGAATTAAAGTATTATAAGCAAAATTTTTTTAAATTGAATTGACGAAGATTTATGGAGATAAATTGAAGATACAAAAATAGATAAAAAAATAGAACAGTACAATTCTTAAGCATCACATATATAATGTTAAATTGATTTAATTATAGCACACCAAAATTTAACTGAATTCTTAACTGATCTCTATTTTGAGTTTTAAACATGTTCATATTAAGATACTTAATATTATTCTAAATCCAATTTCGGATTTTTGTTTGGGATGTTAATTAGCATTAATATGACTTCCAACATATTAATTCAACTTTCAAATATTGAAATATTTTTGGAAGACACATATTTAGTACACTTTTACTCTAGATAATTTAACCTTTATACAAGATTCTTAATTGCAACTATCAATCTTTTATTTGTTGCTCACATGGAATCTTATTTTATAATTTTTTTTTACTAAAAAAAAATAGGTAATGTTCAATTAAGCATTCTGTGTCAATATTTTTCGACATTGTAAATTGCTAATTGAAATAGTCATTGTCATTATCAATTGCATTTTAGTTGTACTTTTAGGATAAATCAAACAATATTATACATAAAAAGTTTACTGCATGAATACAAACAAGTGTTTTATTTATCTTAAAATTAAAACAACAATATACAGCTTTACAAAAATCACTTTGTAACTTCAAATATAAACAATATAAATTATGTATAGACTGATGGACACATTTTCAACACAATTTTGTTAAGATTAGCAATCCCATTTGATAGATTTCTTTGTACTTACTTTCAATAGACAAATCTTATCTACTCGGAAAAGTGTCCTCTGTCGGTATAAATATTAAGAATTAATATAGAACATTTAATAAATACATTTTAGACAAGGAAATAGCTTTAATAGTATAATTTTTCCACATTACACTGATATGCACACTTTGGCTATAGAATACACAGAGTGTTAGTGGAAATGTATCATGTGAATGGAGATATGCTAATACGGAAGTTGTTTGTATGATATCATTTAATTGTAATGTTCCAAACTTTAATTGCGAATAGAAAAGGGATTAATTGACATTTATAATTAGCCTGGACAGTACTTAGTAGACAAAATTATATACCTTTACCACCACAGTGATTCTTTAACTGAAGAACTCTTTAAAATGTTACAAGTACTCGAGCCAAAGAACTTGAAATAAAAAAAAAATTATAGGGTGTCAAGTTTTACCAATAGAAAACCTTATTAATAGAAACCAACCCTCTTTTCTGAGAAAAGGAATTTTGGGTTTGATTTTTGACTCAACAATTTTACAATCCATATTATATGTAAACAACAATAAAAGTAAAGTGTATTTAAAGAAGAACAAAACGAATTGTTCGGGTATCTGTGTGATTTATGTAAAGAAATTTGGTGTAGAAATTGTGCAGGAATGTCGGCCTCTGAAATAAGATGCTTGCCAATGATGAAAAGAATGCTAATGTTTTTCTGCATCACTTGCCTTGATAACCTAAAATAAGTAGGATAATTGAAGAAGAAACTGAAGATAGTGAAGCAGAAGGTCGATAACATTCCCCAGATCTCCACAGAAATAAACTCTATAAAAGATAACTTTCAAAAATGGGGAAAAAAGATCACTACCATAGACAACGAATTAAAAAAGGTAAACATAAGTTATGCAGAGGTCACATCTGAAAACCAACGAATTTAAAAGATTGAGGAGAAAATACATGCAGAAGTAATGTTGAAAGATGAATTTAAAGTGCTTGCTGATGCATTAAAAAGAGCCCATAAACCGAATCAACAATTAAACCAAAATTTTTCAGTTGAACCCACATTATCAGAAATGCAGGAAAGACAAGCCTGAGTCCATAATATTTTAGTATTTGGCGTTGCGGAAACCATCAAAGACGATAGAGATGCAAGGTGGCTGAAGTGCTACACCAGTGCAATGGAAACATTGTAATAAACAACCTAAAACTTGACTAGGCAAATATCAAGAGGGAAAAATCAGACCATTTAAAATAATCTTTCCAACTAGAGAGGACGCTTTTTATATAATCAGAAACAAGAATAAAATACAGAGTGACTCATATATGTAAAAGCAGACCAAACAATTTTTCAAAGAGGGCATCTTAAGAAGCTGATAGAGGAGCTGAAAGAACGTAAAGCGAAAGGAGAGATAAGTATCAAAATAAAATATATTAATCAGGTACCTAAAATAATTTCCTTCAAGTCTAATAAAAAAAAAACTAATAAATCCAACTCTCCTGGAAATTACTTTCCTTTACACCAATGCTACCTCCATGTATACTAAGATGGATGACCTGAAACAGAGTTATCAACACAACTCCCACGTTTATTTTAATAAGTGAAACTTGGATGAATGATTTAAACAAGGATATCATTTCAATACCAGGCTATACACAATATAGAGATAATATGAAGGGGGGTGGAGTGATTATTTATGTGAAGGAGGAAATTAATGGCACCAAGATAACCGCTTGTGTTAACGAGTCTCTTGTTAATGATATGATACCATCAATAAATATAGTGTAGCTGAATGTTCATATTAAGAGCCAGAGATTATTAGTAGGATATATTTATAGACCGGGAATGATCAACAGTGATGGAAATTTGGAATTTATTAAGCTAATAAAGCAGGTGGCTGATGATATTAAGGAAAATACTCTTATATTTGGCGATTTTAATTACCCGGAAATTGATTGGAACACCTTAACACTAACATCACAAGATCAAAAATCCTTGGATTTCCTAGGTGCATTAGAGAGTTAAGTTTGAAACAGCTAGTTACCTTTCCAACGAGAATACGCAATGATCAGATATCACTACTGGATTTGTTACTAATTAGCGACAAAAAATTTGTCACATCAATTAAGTCAGAACCACCGTTAGGTATGAGTGATCATGTAGTTATTATGGCATCAGCTCAAATTAATATCAAATTGGGAAAAAGATATAACTTGGAAAAAAGGAAATTCGGGAAAGCAAACTATAATGCAATAGATGACCACTAATCAAATCAAGAATTTCCTACTCCTGTGAATAATTTAGATTTATGTGCACACTACGATGCTTTCTCTAAAGTTACTCTTGATACCATCAACCACTGATGATACCACTGAAAAAAAGAAAAAAAATCTGTAAAACCGTGGATAAATGATCATTTGTTTAAAGAAATTAAGGAGAAAAGGTGTTTGTGGGACAAATATACTGCAAGTAAGAATGATGCTGACTACAGAAGTTATAGAACCCAAAATAACCGTCTGAAATCTTTAATGACTGAAGCTAGAAAAGCATATAAGAATAGTTTACTTACGGCTGGTGATAAGAGATTCTATGCGTATATCAAGAGGTCTTTATATTTAAATAATACTTCAACTGACCTAAAAGATGTAGCCTCTGAAAGGCTAATTACTGATCCCATAGAGATAGCCGAAAGGGTTTGCTAACCAGTTCAAGAGTGTATTCAGCCAAAATCCGGGCAATAACAATGCAACCCTAACAACTTCTAGGGTGACTTCAGAGTTGCAAACAGTGTTTTTTTATACTTGAAAAAGTTAATGAGGCCATCCACTGTCTGAAGACTGATTCAAGTCCTCGAAGTGATGAAGTGCCGGCAAAAATGCGTTGACTCATTGAAGGTACCTTTAGCCGACGTAATGAACCATTTAATGGACACTGGAGTTGTACCGAACACCTGGAAACATGCGATAGTGACACCACTGTTCAAAAACGGGAGCAAACATGATCCAGAAAATTACAGGCCAGTAAGTCTTACTAGTAATATCTGCAAAGTGATGGAGAAAATAACCAGAGAGATCACTGAGTTCTGTTTAAATAATAGATTATTTCCCTCATGGAGAAAATAATAACCAGAGAGATCACTGAGTTCTGTTTAAATAATAGATTATTTCCCCCATGGAGAAAATAATAACCAGAGAGATCACTCAGTTCTGTTTAAATAATAGATTATTTCCCTCATCACAACATGGTTTTTTACCAAAACGGTCAGTAGTGACGAACCTGCTCTCATCCCTAAATCAGTGGACAACTTGGCATGATAACGGTGAACCAACAGATGTCATATACTTGGACTATGCGAAAGCATTCGATAAAGTACCACATAAGAGCCTACTCCTAAAATTGGAACACCTGGGAGTTAGGGGGAATCTACTCAGTTGGATCAAGAACTTTCTAATGGATAGGCAGATCTGCGACAGAGTTAATGGTCAAGTATTAAGAAATCATTCTGTTATCAGTGGAGTGCCACAGGGTTCTGTGCTGGGACCACTGTTATTCATCATATACACTAGTGACTTGGCCAGTGATATAATCTCATCTGTAGAATACTTTGCAGATGATGCAAAATATTATTGCAATCGACTCGAGGGTCAAGAAGTCTTGCAGAGAGATATTGACACAATCAGCGACTGGTCGGATAATTGGTACCCCCCCCCGCCTAAATCATAATAAATGTACAGTACTACACATAGGTCCGAGTAATCCAGAGAGGTATATTACATCAAAGGAGAAAGTGTTCAGGCAATTACAGTCCAAAAAGATCTTGGCGTTTTTATGACTTCAGATTAAAAATGGGAAACCCACATTTCTAAATTAACAAAAAGGCCAACACTATGATTTATCTGATCAGAATTGCATTCAAAGGCCATTCAAAGGAAATGATCTCCAAACTATATAAAACTTATATAAGGCCTAAAATAGAATTTGCAATGCCAGTCTGGAACACATACTTTGTCAAGGATATAGAAATGTTGGGAAAAGTACAAAGAAAGGTAACTTAAAATTCTTCCAGAATTGCAGGGCCGCAGTTATTTGGAGAAGCTTTCCATTCTGCAACTCCAGACACATAAAGATCGAAGACTTAGAGGTGACTTGATAGCGGCATACAAGTGGACTAGTGGGAATTACTCTTGTGAAAATATTTTCAATGTTCATCGGAACAGGACACACAGAGGACATACCAAGAAATTGGAAAAAGAGAAATGCAATAAGCTTCAAAGAAGAAACTAAATATATAAGCAACCGTACACTTGGAACAACCAGCAAGAGGACACTATCTCAGCAAGATCAATTAACCAATTCAAGAATCGTCTAGATTAAGAATTAAAAAATACTGCAAACATTATAGTCCATTATACCATCTAACTTTTGTGATATAGGTCAATGTATGTTAATTGTTTGTGATGGTTATTGTTCTTTGTGTTATTCTGCTTTTATTGTTTATCTATTAGTTAATTAGCTAACTAATTTTAGATCAGTCTCATCGGTTTAGCCGCTTACTAATCTTTGTTAATAATAATAATATTCCTGGATACTTCTCGGTTTGTTTGCCTAAAACGCGTAGCGACTTCTGGCAAAAGACTGGCACTGATAATTAGAGAACATGGAGCGACAAAACAAACTATATAATGAGATTAAGGGAGATAGAATCCTAGGTATATCTACGGGTCGTTCCAATGCCAGACGAGCTTTGAATATATACCAACAAGAGATCACACTGTTAAGGCCAGAAGTGATCTGGTAGACCGATCAAGAATTAGAAAAGTCCACATATTCGATTAATAAATATGGGTTAGTTTTATGCAATAAACAATTGAAACAAATGACAAAAATTCTAATGATACTGCAAAGAACTTTTAGAGGTTTGGATTTCACATAATGGGTGCAACTCAATCATGGGCAGCAAGCTCATTTAAACAGTCTAAATACAACAGATCTTATAGAACACAGTAACAGATAGACCAGGTGGTAATAAACGTCTATATAAAGTCTAATCTCCCATATATATTTTTTTTCATTGGCTGTCACGAGCATCCCATGGACACGCCCGCTCGAGAAATGGTCTATGTACCCAAAACAACAAGAATTTAAATTTTGGATCACTATTTATGAATTCCACTAACAATCTGCGTAATACAAGCATTACCTAAGTCTAAATTACAAAGCGAAAAAAAAATGTATAAAAAAAATACCACAAGCGTCCACCTTATATAGGAATAACATCAATATTATACACAACGTGAATAAGTTCCAACAAAAAATACAACTCTGTATAAAAAATACATTTTAATAATATCGAATACAATAATAATTAAGCCCTTGAATAGACATGTGACGGATATAAGGTCGAGCTTACTAGTCAGTGGATATATGGATGTAAATTGCTGATCGAGATGTCAACAAAATCACGAGCAATCTGCCGCCTGCGCCAAGTCCCCTTGGGTTTATTAATGATGTTAATATAATAACTAAATAGTTAGTTCTTTTTTAGCGCTGGAATATACTCCAGACAACCTTACGCGCAGAACTATAGATTGTACTAGATTGCAGACTTTCATAAGCAAGTCTGTTACGGTCTTATTCATCTGAATTTGTACAGCTATAATATCGAAAAATTGGCCAAGAGTTAGTAAAGTAGACAAATGGCTACCAGGACCGACGCTAATCCGTCGCAGGTCGAGAGAGAGAGGCTTTAGAACACTTATGCAGTCATGAATATATAGTACGCGAATATATGGCTACAAGCTAGTCAGTTTGTTTTGTAAATAGAGGAAATTGACTGGTTTGGTTGCTGTACAGGGTGATTTTCACCCGTTATAGGTCTGGATAAAAGCCGAAACAGTAGAAAGCTTTGGGTGGTTAAAAAACGAATACATAAATCAGAGTTCAATCATCACGCATCCGGATTGAAGAAGAAAGAGACGCGCGTCCAATGTTCTCTGGACAGTCCAACAAGAAAAAGTGCTGTTTCTGTCACGATAATGTATTTGATGTATCTCCTTGAGATATTATTAGAACATGAAACATTATTTACTTTTTAATTTTTTACTGTTTTAAATCTCCGGAGTAAATGTGACATGTTATATACATTGTTTTTATCAACTTTAAATTTACTACAATGCCTTTTGTTAAAACGAAACAACACTTGGCACTTGGGTAACATTAAGTAGTCTAAAAACATATGTAAAGAAATGTTAAATAAAATGGTTCACCCCGTACAGCGTTGACTATCTTAAATTATAAACGATCCTATTCTAAGTTTAGCAATAATTCAAAACTGGCATCTACTAAATAACAATGTTCGAGCAACATAGTAACGCTCTTAAAAGTTTCCTTACTTTGTCAATAGATAGTTACTCTTAAGATTATTGTATGAAATTCTTCTGGCACAGATTTGTTCTTAAAATTCTATAGTTCCATACATGTTTATTTACATATACTATGCAGGCCAAAAATTAAAATAGCATATCATTTATTTACTGACAGCATATATAATCAAACAAGCGTTTTAATGATGCGAGCTGTTCTTACATAAGACTAAAGTGTGCACGAAGCCATACCAAAAATACAACATAGGTCTATCAGCATCCAGGTATTTTCGGCAGTTAAAGTTACAAGAATACCCCTTAGGAGAAGATTCAACTTTAAAAAATCCAGATTTCTCCCTGGAACTCGATGAAAAAATTTCAAACATTGACCCTATCCCGGAAAACTATCCACGAAACGAACACTGTACGAAATGCTGATCTTACATCGAATTGGTGACACTGGGGACACAAGGATTATACCACAACAAGCCGGCTTTAGACCAGGGGAACCAGATTTTAGTCCTTACCGAGCACATAGAGGAAGGTTTCGAGAACAAACAGATAACAGGTCTGGCTTTAGTGGACTTGAGTGCAACGACACAGTAAACCACCGAAAGCTCCTGTTAAAAACCTATGAAGTGACAAGGGACTATCAACTCACAAAAATAATAGAATCACTGCTGCAAAACAGGCAATTCTATGTAACCCTTGAGGGTAAAAAAGCCGCTGGCGAACCGAGAATAATGGCCTGGCTCAGGGAAGCGTGCTAGCCCCAATCCTTTTTAATGTGTATACGAACGACCAGCCAATACCCTGTTACACAAGACATTTTCTCTATGCAGACGACCTAGTAATTACAGCGCAAGGAAAAACATTTTCGCAGGTAGAGGAGAAGCTGGAAAACACTTTATGAACTATGTCTGAATACTACAAAGAAAACTCACTTAAGCCAAACCCATCAGAAACTCAGGTTAGCGCATTTCACCTCCATACGCGCCTGGCTCACAGAAAGTTGCACGTCGTTTGGAACGACACCATCCTCGAACATACCGACAAGCCCACATACCTAGGGTTACTCTAGATAGATCGCTGACATATAAACACCATTGCGACAAAACCCGCCAAAAAGTATCTGCAAGAAACAACATTTTAAGAAAGCTCTCAAACAGCAAATGGGGTGCAAAGCCCACCATTCTTAGGACTACTGCCCAAGCACTCTGCTTCTCTACCGCAGAATACGCATGTCCTGTATGGTCAAGATCGGCGCATGCTAAGAAAGTGGATATAAGCCTCAACGAAACGTGCAGACTGGTAACAGGCTGTATGAAGCCTACGCCTGTGGAAAAGCTCTATAGAGCAGCGGGTTTTAGTAGCCCTGAATCACGTAGGGAAGCACACGAATTCGGTGAAGAGTTTAAGAAAACCTTCGACGTTCGCCATCCCCTATTCGGATTTTCTAGTGGATCTCACAGACTGAAATCCAGACACCGATTCCTAGACAACGTTTTGGATGAGCCGCCCACCAGCTATCCTTTGTCAGAAGAAGCGCCAAATGGTACTACATGTAAATGGAAAACGTGGAGAATGCTAAACCGTATTAGAACTGGGGTCGCCCCAGTAAAAACCAACCTAATTAAGTGGAACCTCATACCAAATGCTGACAAGTGCGAAAGTGGTGCGGTACAACGATGGACCATCTCCTCGCATGCACTGACTGCCCTGCAACCTGTTCCACAAACGTTGGACGTGGCTCAATACTGGGCAGAAAAGCTATAAAGCACTCCGGACACGAAAAAGTAAAGTAAGTTCATAAGACTGCTCCACGTCAGTCTAAACAATTATTACCATCATCGCCAGAATCGATCAAAAACGTAAGACTTAATTTTCCATGCCTCTTTATAGCTGCCGCCTTCACAATCAGCTATTCTGGTATTCACTGTTTTTAGTCGCGGTTATCAAACTTAAATAAATAACTTTATAGGTAGTGTGTAGGTGGGTATCTGAATATTGACTTTGGCACTGGATTCTAGTCTGTCTTACTAAGAAGTTAGGCTAGGTTAATCTAATTTGATATATAAATCTTAATAAAAAGATTAGGAATGTAATTTTAAAACACATTATCTTAAGCATAATATCTATCACATCAACGTTCCAACATTATGTCGAAAGCTGTGTATTATATGAATATGAGTACACATCGAGGAAATACCTTTTATCTTTTATTACTTTCTCCATGTGAGTACATTTCAGGAGTGCGCGCGCATGCTTGGCGAGCGGAGCGGTTTAGAACTTACCTTACAGTGTCGGGAAATCTCAATTCATCGTGAAAGCTACAGGACATTTTAAAATCATCTTAACTTTAAAACACTTAATAAATGTGGATCTATGCAGCCCAAATAATATTTTTATAAAAAAGACATAAAATTAAAATATTAGTAGCCCTAACCTAACATAATAAAAACTGATCAAATCATATCAAAACCCCAACTTTCTCGGAAGGATCCGGTACAAGAAAGAATAAAACAATCATAGACCCGATTATGCCCCTCATTTGCTCAAAATGCAAAAAATCTTGCATCTGTACATCGTCACCCCTAAAACCAGGAGAGCTCTTCGGGGCTCCCTGTGAAGTATGCAAAGTCGTTTTTTGTAAGAACTGCTCAAACATTACCCCAACTGAATCTAGGGCTATTGCGCTTAGCCAAAGGCAGCTCATGTACTTCTGTGCTGACTGCAGGATTAAACCACACGAACTACCCAAACTTAAAAAAGAAATTGGTGATCTCCAAAAACAATTAGAACAATGCATAAAGCGCACTCAAGAAGTACCAGACATTGAACCACACGAACTGCCGAAACTAAAAAAAGATATTGGTGACCTCCAAAAGCAATTTGAACAAGGCACAAAAAACACCGAAAAAGATCCCAGCAAGTCAAAAATTACGGAAATGGTGCAGATCTCAGTCCAGACCCAAACCGATCTCCTCACAACAGAAGTATCAAACTTAAAAACTAACTTGGAATCCCAACTTAAAGACTTTAAGGATTGATATTTTACAATCAGAACTGCTAGCAGTGAAGAAAAAGTTGTCAGAACTAGAAAACCAACCTACGGTAAGTGGTCACTCACTAACTGGAAAACCTTTTGAAGGCACAGTCGAACCAACAATTAAAGAAATTCAGGAAAGAGAATTAAGAACTCGAAATGTGCTTATTTTTGGACTCGGAGAGCAAGAAGCAAATACCAAGGAAGTTAGGTGGAAAAAGAAAGCAAGGTTGTCAAAGACATATTAACCTATGTCTGTCCTGAGGCCGACTTGACAAACATAAAAAAAAACTTTAGGGTTGGTATCTACAACCCACAAAAGAGTCGCCTTGTTAGAGTAATCTTTGCGTCAAAGGAAGAAGCGCTTAAGGTACTAAAAAAATAAACACGTATTGGGAAACACTGGTAAATACCTAAAATATGATCAGACACAAGCACAGAGGGAGTACTTAAGGGATGTACTAAAAGATCTCGAACAGAGAAAAGCTTCAGGTGAGTCAAACCTAAAAATCAAATATATTAAGGGCATTCCAAAAATAATCAAAAAACCAGTTCTTGAAAACCAGAAAGATCATGCATCAAAAAACTAAAAATAGCAAATCCGACTGCCCTAACTGAGATCATTGTGCTATACCAACGCATACTGACTTACCAACAAGCTAAATGAAATCCAGGTGTTTATGTAAAAAGAACAACCCTTAATATTAATGCTTACGGAAACATGGTTAAATGATCCTATTCCTGACTCGTTAATCAACATTCCAAGCTACAAGATTTATCGTGATAACAGAACTAGTCACAGAGGAGGCGGAGCATGTATCATGATTAATAATTCTATAAATGGCATACAAATGAAATCCAGTTCAAACAATCAGTATCATATGCCTACCTCCATAAATGCAGTTTGGGTCAATTTGGTCCTTGCAAACCCAACATTTCTCCTGGGATGTATTTATCGACCACCAAACATCACGCCAAATGATAGTACAATATTGATTGACACTCTCCATGACATATACAGGTCAAATCCAAACACCCTTATTTTTGGGGATTTTAACTACCCAGAAATAAACTTTAACTGCAAATAATGCTTTAGCCCAAGGCTTTCTCAACAAATATCAACAGTGGGGTGTCTGGCAGATGGTCAAGGAATGTACCAGATTTCGTGGAAACCAAGCTTCTCTTCTCGACTTTCTACTTGTAAGTGATCAAAAACTAATTTCTAAAATAAATTACTTACCACCAAGTGATCACTTAGTTATTACCGCAGTGGCACAACTGCAGATACTTAATCAACCTACCAAAAAAATATTAAAACGAAAATTCTGGAAAGATAGATATACACAGGTCAACAATTATCTGACCAAGAAACTCACTGGTAATATGGAACATCCTTCAGTTACATATAGCATACTTGACAGGGTAATAAAGCAAGTAATCGAGATATTTTTTCCTTTAGAAAGCTGTAGTAGGCACAATGCAACAAAACTCTGGATGAATGATAGTATATTTAAAGAAGTAGATTTAAAAAGGAACAAATATAAAACATCTCCTACTGCAGAAAACTATGAACAGAATAATAAACTAACAAAATTAATCCGTGATGCCAAATCACAATTTGAAGAAAACCTGCTAGAAAGAGACGATAAACACTTTTATAACTATATAAAACGGAGTCTAAATAGTACTCAAGGAAAAATTGTTTTAAAAGACCCAACAAATCATGAAATAATAACTAACAACAAAACAACAGCCGAAATTCCTGCTGAACAATTTTTGCAAGTGTTTACACATGAAGATCTTTTAAACTGCCTCAGCTTCCCGCTCAAGCTAGCGTAAAAAACGAGATCTCGCATATACTAGTTACCGAAGAAAAGGGTTTAGAAGCACTAAATTCACTCAAGCCCGATTACAGTCCAGGACCGGATGACATACCTTCATTATTTTTGGAACGATGTAGCACAACTTTGGCTCCATTTCTGGCAAAGAGTCTACAGGATATCCTCAACAACGGAGATATTCCAGAAAATTGGACCAACGCATATGTAATCTCTATCTATAAAAAGGGAAATAAATATGATCCATCCAACTACAGGCCAATCAGTCTGACCTGACATTTATGCAAGGTACTGGAAAAAGTTATAGTGCCACAAATGACAAATTTTCTTATTTTAAATCAGGTAATCCCTTCAACACAGCATGGATTCCTGCCTCAAAGGTCTACCACCTCCAATCTACTTGAATCTCTAAACCATGGGACTAAAGAATATGATGAAGGCAGACCAGTAGACATTATATATCTTGATCAAGAAAAAGCCTTTGACAAGACTCCTTTTCAAAGACTACTGTACAACTAGAGTATTTTGGTATCCGAGGTAGTTTGTTGACATTTATAGAGGGATTACTCACAAATCGTTCCTTTCAGGTGAGAATAAATGGTACTTATTCATCCTCAAACCGAGTTATCAGTGGTGTCCCACAGGGGTCGGTCATCGGACCTTTATTATTTATAACATATCTGAGTGATCTAAGTCAGATAATAGGTATCAACATTTCCTGTTTCGCCGATGATACCAAACTCTATTCTCGAATCACATCTCTTTGAAGAGGACATCAGAAAACTTGAAACATGGACACAAATGTGGCAACTAAAGCTCAATCAGGACAAGTGCACTGTTTTGCATATCGGTCCAAATAATCCTTGCATCACATATTGGTTGGGTAACGACGAAATTAAGAGTGTGGAAGAGCAGAGCGATCTTGGTGTCATTATAAGTCTTAATCTTAAATGGGAGATACACATCACAAATGGTGAAGAAAGTCAACTCCCTAATGTATCTAATACAGAGCCTTTTCAAATAAATCCATAGAACTGATGAAGAAGATATATACAACCTATGTACGACCCAAACTAGAATATGCATACTCAGTATGGAATCCTTATTACCTGAAAGACATTGAACTCCTGCACTGCACTTTGCAGCGTAGGTTCGCCAAGATTCCTTACATACTAAGAGATACACCTTATAACGAACGACTTGCATTGTTTGGGCTTAGCTCACTTAAAGAAAGAAGGGACCGAGGGGATTTAATTGAAACTTTTAAGATCTTAAACAACAACTACTCCCCTGATTTAAATCTCAATATATTTACATTCAACAACAACGAACATCTAAGGGGTCATTCAATGAAATTAAACAAAGACAGATGTTCGAGCATGATAAGAAAAAACTTTCTAACAAATCGCGTCGTCTACACCTGGAATGCTTTGAGTGATGATACCATCAGTGCACCTAACAAAAACATCTTTAAAAACAGACTAGACAAGAACCTCCAGTCAATTAACTCTACCTTGGTTCATTATCTCTGAACTATGATAATTATTTAAATGTGATAACTGACTAATTAACTAACTGTGATATGTACTTAATTAACTAAATAATCAAATAACAATCTCTGCTAAATAAATGACTGAAAAAGTGTGATTAAACTGTGATAAACGAACTGAGAAAGTATAGACTTAGCACAATGCAGCATCTCATCGGAATTTTCGCTCACTGCTGCTCGCAATAATAATAATAATAATAATAATAATAATAAATAATAAACATGTATGGAACCAAATGATTTCATTTACCCTTACAACGATTGTAGACTTCGAAATATCACGAATATAACAACCATTTTTTTTTTATAAAATAGAAGTATGTTACTTTACACTGCACTTAAGTGTGGATTTTATACAGCGTGATTTAGAAAGATAGGCCAAAATCGGAATACTTGCCAGAATGTAAAATTTAGTTTTGGTATGCTCCGTGGGTTAATTGAAGAAGGTGGATTGCAACAGTATACACGAAACTTTTTGAAATTTGCGCAAACATACCCAAAAACCTAATATTACCACCACTTCAACTACTCAAGACGTTAATTTCTGGAAGAAGAGATATAGGCTATAAATCGCCTCAATTTTTTCTCCACTTCCGAGTGTACTGAGAAAATTTGTCTTGAAAATTGAAGTGCGGATTCTACTAAGACACAATAAATTCTAAATGTGCCACTGAGATGTATGGAATACAAATATTACATGAAGCAGAAACAAGTTTTAAATAGTTTTCTAAAACACCCTGTATAGGAAATACATAATCTAGATATATCTAATTTGTTGATTGTTTCGATATGGAGTTAACTTTTTCAAGATTAATTAATACCTAAAGTATACAAATACCTACAGAGACTGTGTAGTTTTTCAAACAGGTTTTCTGTCGTCTTATTCTACATCGTTTTAAAAATAAATACTGATAAACACTAACATTTGTTTTTTCTGGCTTTCAAAAATACATAATATATTTTAGTCCATATTCAAAATACCTCTCTATGTTACAAGAGTTTTGTAATTCTTCCGTTACAACATTCGTTTTACAACGAGCTTTTAGTATACAAGTTTTTCTAAAAAATTACAATGGATTATTAATGAGACTAACTTGGTGGCTACAATTTGCATGACAGAGGAGCTAGGTCAATGCAAATTCTACAATTTATATTATATATCACTACCCACAAATCCCATGCTTCAATGTAATATACTATATATACATGTATTGGCTTTGCCAAGTGACAAACTATGCAGACCTTACTTTATTACACAACCATACAGTTACCAAAGTCAGAACGCCCAACAGTGTTTAGGTTAATTTAAAACGTCACTTGATCTACAGTGGCGTGCTCTGTGGACCATGGTAGTCCGCAATGAAAACGATTACCTCCGGTGACTTTCTACGACGCATTTTTGAAACGCATCCCAAAATAAACAGAGGCTACATCATGATCACTAGACGTACACAAATAATTTATAATGAAATACTTGGTAATTTGCTAAAAATGCAAGTCTATAGTTCAGTTAGCACTTACTCTTTCTTACCCACTTAAACTGACAGAATGAAGGTTTCCGTTTGCCTCTGGCTACGCAATTTTGTACTAATAAAATGTATTCTTAGTTTAATAAATTATTTGTTTATACTGAAGTATGCTCAGGAATTAAAGCTAGAAATCCATTTTTCACCATGGTCAACAGGATATCTGTATCTTGGAGGAAATACAAGGTTTCACAATAATTTAAACAAGAATGATACCTATTTTAGACAGTACCTTATCACATTGATACTTCGGCCCCACACTGGATAATTTCGTTACTTTTCTTTCACCCTATATATTATGCCGCACTTTTTTGTGGGCACCTTATCGAGTCTAAAACCTTAAAAAACTTTAAGGATAATAGATTCTAGGTACAGAATCGGTGGTAAAATTGAAATTCCCACTGCAATTGATTCGCAGTTTCTTGTTTATATAAATTCAACATTTAATATAAAAAAGTATTGAAACGGTTGTGAAGATACTGAATGTTTCACCGATAGCACAAAACACATTATACAGCAATTTTGTACTGTGTTTTTAGAAAATTAAATAATAATATTACAGTCTTAAGACCTAACCTAATATAATATACTAATTTTTAAAAAATGTGGCACTAATGTTATATTATTCACCTGTTTTTAGTTTGAGAAATAATTAAGAAGCCCGACATTTCATAATTTTTAACCAAAGAAAGAAGATAATTTTTGTATTAAAGGAATATGATAATTTGAAATAAGAAGCAAGAAACAATCCGGAATCGGCATTCAAAACCAATCCCATTCAACTCACGACAAATCAATAATCCTTCATCTTTAAACTATATCTGTGCCCTTTCCCATAGCATTTGCTCTTTAAATTGCGCTCTCAGGTTCGTTTTCATGCATCTCTAATAATTGACTAAGCTTTAGTTAGGTGGATGACTGTTGCGCCCTCTGCGCTTTGTCTCGGAATCTCCGCCTGGCGAGTTCAGACATGGCTACCGGACCTAGGTGAGCAACTTGAGGTGACGTCGCTATTGCCCTGAAATGAAAAATATGATCGTGCATTGTAATCATAAATAATAATGTTTGTCAGATAAATTGATGCCCATTTCTCCACATCAGTTGCAGACATCTGGCCTCATGTGCATCTAAATTGCACAAGTGCTAATTTGGTGACCCTAAATAAAGCTGAAAATGCTCGACCTTTCGAGGAACAAATCTACTCGCGTTCTGGAAACTGGAAAGTATGAGAGGCCTTGAAAGGCTACGTCACTAAGGCCCAGTGGACTCCCTGTGAGTCTTCCCTAGGTCAAACAATTCGTCTAGGCCATCACCCAGCCTAGTGTTGTAAAAAATTATGTTACTGAGGAGGCTGTTCTGAGAAAAACCATGGTTGGCCATCGTTCTCCCAAAATAGATTTCTTTAGTTCCGAAACAACGAAACATAGAGGTTTCTCGCATAATCTCATTGTGTATAGATGTTTCCTTAGCTGGCAGTGTCCAGTCAGAATCCCCACCATGAGTCGTAAGTTTTTCCTTGACATACCCAGGTATGCCTTTGCTGCACTCATTAGGGTAGCTTAGTAGCTCCCTGGCCAGTCGACAGTTAGTTGTTTCCTCCCATCTTTCCCTAAAGTCTTCATGGGTGATATTTTTTTATCATATGTATCAAAGTCGCGATAGGTGGCATAGAAGGGTCGGCTCCCATATTGTTTGAACCAGCTGCCTTTCTAGCCAATTTATCCGCTAATTTGTTACCGTCGCACTGTGCATAGACCATTTGAGTTCAATTTGCAAGCTTCGGGAGTAAATTCCAAAGCCTGTTCCTTCCTGGGTTTTGAGCCATTCATGAAAATGTTAACCGCACCTTCTGTTATCGGCTCATTTGGTTTTATTTGTACATCATATAGTTGCTTCTTCTTGCGGTGCCTCTCGTCTATGGATGTTGGGGATCATGTGGGACCATATGATTTTATTCACGGCGGTTCTAAATAGGGTCCACTGTCTTAAATTATTCAGCCAAGATATTCTTCGTCGAACGGGACCTCTTCTACCTTTTATCTTGCCTTGTAGAATTAGCTGAAGAAGGCGATACTTTTCGCCGCGCATAACGTGTCCGAAGTATGCCAGCTTTCGAGTCTTGACTGTTGTCAGTATTTCTAGGTCCTACTGCACACGCTCCATTACAGTGTTGCTAGTGATATGGTGGGTCCACGATATACGGAGCATGCGCCGGTAGAATCTAGGACTGTTTTTCGAATGACAATTTTCCGAAAGACATTTCTTCGAAGGACAGTTTTTCGAATGGACAATTATTCGAATGGATAATTATTCGAACGGATAGTTTTTCGAAAAGACAAATATTCGAAAGAACCTTTTTTTCGAAAATATTAAATTAGAGAAAACATAAAGATAATTTTGTTATGACAGGCGTATAGGCGACTATAATATAAATGTTAATAGGTATTATTAGGGCTTTGCATGGCCCTCCGCTTGCTTCGCTCGCTACGGGGGCTCAATCAACAAGAACTAACCAAGTGCTAATCAAGGCTAACCCAAACTAACCCAAAACTAGGAAAAAAAAGGTAAATTAATAAAAAACAATAAACAAAACATCTGTTGCGACCGACGGGAATCGAACCCGCAGCGCCGGAATGACGGGCAAGAACGCTACCTTCTACACCACCGAGGCGATGCAGAAATTTTGCTAAAACTGTAAACGGGACTAACCCAAACTAAATTAAAGATTCGAAAAATGGTCCATTCGAAGAATTACACATTCGAAAAATTGTCGATTCGGAGAATTGTCTTTTCGAAGAACTGTCCATTCGAAGAAATGGCATTCGAAGAACTGTCGTTCGAATAATTGTCATTCGAAAAACCATCCGGATTCAGCGCCGGTAACACCATATCTCAAAGGCATCGAGTCGTTTGCATGACGCATCCGTCAGGGTCCACGCCTCGGCGCCGTATGAGAGAACAGAAAACACATAGCAGCGAAGGATTCTCAGCCGAATGTTAAGACTGAGGTTCATACTACAGAGTACTTTCTTCATTCGGTTCAAAGTAGCTCTGGCGGTTTCGATCCTGCATCTTACTTCCTGCGCCTGATCCCAGTTCGCATTAAGGTTGCATCCAAGATATTTTATTGTATCTACTTGCTGTAGGGGAGTGTTGTTGGCAAGAAATTGTGTATTAGCTATGTTGTTTTTGCTGATTACCATGACTTGTGTTTTCTTGCAGTTCAGTCTCATTCCGTACAGGGCACATGCCTCCGTGACACGGTCTATTAAAATCTGCAGTCCTTCAGCGTTATCGGCTAGTAGGACTGTATCGTCCGCATACCTGAGGTTGTTTATTAGCTTTCCGTTGACATTAATGCCTTCTTCCACTTCATACAATGCCTCCTTAAAAAGGTGTTGGGAAAACACCCCAACAAGTGTATAAACTATCGTTTTTCACCGTGTATTTTGGTGATAACACCCTGTATGATGTAGTATGAATGAGCCATAGTTAATCCACGAATATATTTATTTCACCCCGGGTAAAACGGAAATTTGTGCATTTAAAGCAACATATTTCAGTTCTTCATTACGATCCCTTAGTCCGAACCTGATTTGTTGGTATAATAAATTACAATATAGCAACTTTTCACTCATAAAGGAAATCGTTATTAATCGTTTTCAATTTAATATATCTTTGTCTCCGTCAGCATTGTGTATGCAATAATGTGTCAAATAAAGAAAGAAAACAGTTTCTACCCTTTCAACTCAAATGAATTCGGCATTTACGCCACCCCCCACTTTTTGTTTGGTCGTGGCGCCTAGAAGAAGAAATTAGTTTTATTAGTGCCTTGCTAACACTCAAGCGTGCTAGATCGGTCCAGTCACCGCTCTCTACTCTAGCCAGTGCAGTTCAAAATCTCACTCGAACAACAGCAAAACGTTGTTGCCTCTTCCTTTTCGCGCCAAAGGTCATCCCTTTAGGCATTTCCTAGTTTGTTTGCACAGATATTAAAGAATATCTGGTGCACCTCAGTTATCTTTGTCCAAGCTTGGATGAAGAACTCTTTTTGGGTATTTTTGCAGTAGTTAATTGAAGAAAAAGATAGCGTCTCCTTTGGAAAGTTGAACGTAAGATGGCGGATTGACATTCCTGGTCTAATAATTCCTGCAATCAAGGTGAAAGCGGATTTTATGGTTGCTGTAAAACAGAAATTTAGTTGGAAAGTAACTAAGTAAAATCTCTCCCCGTTGAAGAGACAGGTAAAGCAAAGTCAAGGTGCAAAGGTACGATGTGTGAACGTTGCTAAGTTGGAGAACTAAAAGTATTAAAATAAGAAAGATAGAAAACTCAGTTTAAATCAAACAATCAAGACTTTTTAGTAGATATTCATAATTTTAAGAAACCTTTTGTATATTTATTTTCTATGTGTGAATGAACTAATTCTTGAACTTAGTCTAAGAATTGTACAGGGTTAGCCAACGAGGACTAGACAAGGCGATTTTTTGACTTTCTCTGTACTTTTATAAAAAAAAAACTGAAATAGCCATCTTATGTAATTTTCTCCCGGATGTTCAGCAAAAAATAATTGAACACATCAAATAAAAGTGCTAGGGGTCACTTTGATATTTTTTTAAATGGAACACCCTGTATATTCCTACATTTTTGGACTGTTTAGAAAAATCTAAACACATTTTGTGTATAATATCCTATACCTATCTTTAGCTGTTTACCAAATATTGACAGTTGAAAGTCGGG